>VDFB02373302.1:0-152173 GCA_007258455.2 Sequoia sempervirens
ATGCAAGTGGTGACATTATAGGGGAGCTTAGATTATACTAATTTTATATTTTGGGTGCATGTTTTAAAGCTATAGGCCAGTAAAAAGCAATATGGCTTGTATGTTCGTGGTGTCAGATGTGCTTTGAATATTCTCTGACATGTAAGACTGCGAATATTTATGTGTATGAGACACATATTCACCGATTATAATACAATTTTGACGGTACAATAATACGTGCACCCTTGTTAACTTTTTGGGTGACAACTATTTTACATTTGCATATTCATCAGCTCTACTGTGGGGCCCACGTGGGACTACTTCCATCTCTAGTATAGGCTCCTTCCCTACTTTGGACCCCTCTCCCCTAGGTTTGAACCCAAACAAATTTGACAAAATAGAAATCCTTTCACACTAAACCCAAGGTGGATGATTTAAGCATGTGGTAAGTTGAAAGCTATTTAAATTCCATGACTATGATCAATATAAGGAGAGGGCCCAATAGTCGTGCGGGGTCCAATAGTCGTGCACCCAATCGTGAATATAATACCCAATAGTCGTTTATATAATGTCCAATAGTTGTGATTTGACTACCCATAATTAAACACAAAGTATGCTTTTGATCTAAAAAACAACCAATCATGTGATACCACATCAGCGCTCAACTACTCATGATGTAATGCACGAGAATTGGTCTCACTATTTTTTGGGGCCTTTTTGGACACCTTGACAAAAACACATGCTGATGTGGCATCATATTTGATGATGTGGCCTTGAAACCTTAGTTATAAGCAGAGAACTTGCCAAGTAAGCTGCTGTAAAAAATTGGAAGTGATTTGAAATTTCGACATAGGATAATTAAGAGCGCGAAGTTAGGGTGCACGACTACTGGGCCCTCTCCCCTAGTGGGCATAGTGCTTAAGAATCTTGTGTTATAAAAGATGTCCAAAGTGTACGAATAATTCTGTGTTTTGAAAAAAAAGGTGTGCAAAGTAGATTCAAATCATCCGTGGAAAGCTACTGGACTGGATAAGCTGTCAAGGTTGAACTCAGTTATTAAATTTCATCCAGAGAGTTGCTCTGTAAGTATTTATAAGGGATGGAAGAAATCTTGAGCATGGTGGAGCGCCTAGACGTGGATACTGCGACGAATATAATGCGCTTTCTGGATAAGCCTGCTGACCTTGTTCGCTTCTCTGGTGTCTCTCGATCCTGCCAAAAAATTGGTAAACGTTTTACATTTTATTTCCACGTAGCTTTTATGTAAAACCCTAACCCTAGGTTCATACATATGCAAATTTGATTTAGAATATTTGAATAACGGATGCCTCACACACCAAATCGATGTCTCACTTGGCCGTGACCTAAATTTTTTTATCACCTTTACCTTCGCATTTGATTTCTTACTCCTTATTGATAATCACTACCTTAATACAATTAAAACAATATAAAGTAACTAGAAGAACAATCTTCTTGTGGAATGCTTGTAGAAGGGAGGTCTGTACACCAAATTGGTGTCTCTCTTGGCTGGAACTGAAAATTTATCACCACCTTTACCTTCACTTTTGATTCCTCACAATCGATTGTTTGTTTGTGTGCATATATTTATGAACGAGGAATACAAAAATGAAGAGGTGCCGAGTACAAATATTAGAATAACGTGCTAATTGATTATAGGATCCACAAGGGGGTTAACCAGACACACTGGACGTGTTCCTTGAGTATCAAAGTAAACAGTTGTACTTGTGGGAATTTTTTTATGATGTATAATTTCAATACCTTGGTTAGGAAAGGCTTGCTTTCGAGGGTACTGAAATAGTCCACCCCAATATTTTTTTTTTTTCCAAATAAATTGCTCTCTTTCCAGGATTAGAAAATGAGCTTTTAACTATACACTCACTGACATTCCAATTTTGAAAATAAACAATTTATTGTAGCCCAAAAGATAAATTCATCACAATTTCACAGTGAACAATTTGGACAATTTTATAAGTCTGAAATTAGCTGTCCCAAAATCTGAGTATTGTATATCATTTACAACACTGCAGGTGTCATTTGATTTTACACAAAATTATTAAAGAATACAGAGAACCTAAATTAAATTAAAAATTTTCCTGACCTCAAATTCCTGTGCTCTCCAACATGGTACGGCAATTTCAGGTACGGCAATTTCAGGTGGGTGGTGATAATTAATATTCAACCTCTGTTAAGTCTTCTACCTCTCAAAATGGTACGGCTACCCCAACCCCAATTGCAGTCCATATGGTCACCATGAGTTCAGGAACAGCTGAACAAAATTTGAACGCTGGCAAGCTCAGCAGAAATTAAAGACTAGCACTTGCACCTAAGGGAGGTTCAAAGATTATGCCGATAGAAAATTATGTGTATGCTAATATGTTAGAGAGTACGTGTTTGTGCGTGGGTGCATATGGGTGCGATGTATTGTGGCTGGATTAAACAATTAATAATTAATGCTAAATAATGGAATGAAATAAACTTAGACAAATCTAGATTTTTCCCACTTAGACAAATTAGATTTTTTTTTTTTTTTTTTAAAGAAATTGGATATCATCTGATTTTGAAATATTTGCATACGAATTTAAAACATAAAGCAATGCAAATGAAGAAGGAAAGTTGCCATCAAATTGTAAAAAAACTGTGAATGAAAATTGAATGTTCCCATCTAGTTGGCAAAGCAACATGTATGTGGCTATTACATGATAGTGAGATTTTGGAGGCTTTCACATGATATTTTGGAGGATTTTACCAGGCAGCTGATTTACTATTAAATGGCAACTGAAACTTGGTTTCCAGCAACTTAACAGTGGTTTGCAGGCATGAAACTTGTTTCAGGCTCAAATCTCACACTATATGTAGCCTATCGGCTAGTAATTATATGATGCAAACATTTACCACAGGCAGCTCCCTTCATTAACCCATACGGCTCATGCTTCTTTGTACGGACTTTCCTTTTGGAATGTACGGTGGCAATAATAAATAGAATAATTTCCAATATTTTGATTCCATAAGTGGTTGACCAGTTGTGCTACCTTTAAAACTGTACAGTGCTTTTTCCTTTATGTACAGACCATTAAATAAAGTACGGCACAGTTATTTCATCAGTAGCTTCACTTCAGATTGTACAGATAGGCTTTTATAGCACTAGGAATATGTAAGAAATTGAATAAGATTTATCTTAATCGTCCAGTAACTCCTCTAAATCTTTCGAATACCTGGCATTGGTATGGTCATACAAAATAGCTTCAATTTTTTTGTTGTAACTTTCAACACCCAGGAAAGACCTTTGAAATCCTGCAACAATATTTCTCTTTAAATTGCTTTCATTTTGATCAAAACCCCAAATACAAAAACTCCAATAAAATTTTCCTTCAATTAAATCCAGCACAGCCTTTGAGTGAGATTGTCAGCACAATCACCCAGGAAACATCTTTCAGTTTCAAAAGTGATATCCTTCATGGAGGATTCCGTCCCCACAAAGTATTGTAAACACAAAATTCCTTCTCCAAAAATTTCCTGCATAAACAAAAATGAACTCCCAAGTTGCTTTTCTTTTCTCCAACGTAACTCCCCAACCGAATTCTTGAAAATCTTTCTCTTTTTCCCACTTTCAATTTAAAACCAAATCACTTTTTTAAAAACCCATTAAAATATTTAAATAACACCTTTTTGAGAAAAACATTTTATGTCTCCCTTTAATAATATTTTAATTAATGTTAAATTAAATATTAAATTTAACTTAAAACATTAGCTTTAAATTAAAATATTATATTACTGACTATAATTTGAGAGGAGACATTACAGTCCTCCCTCCCCAGAATTACTTGTCCCCCCAAGCAATTTCAACTCTGGATACTGCAAGATTTGCTCATTCTCCCAGGTAGCATCCTTAACCAGCAAGTTTTTCCACTTAACAAGGTACTCCTTGATGGTCCTCCTCCTGAGAGTATGTTCCTTGATATCAATAATAGCCTTAGGAATTAGAATGAGTTTCTCTTCTTCATCAAATGGTATGTTCCTTGATATCAATAATAGCCTCAGGAATTAGAATGAGTTTCCCTTCTTCATCAAATGGTGGCAACTTAGAAGAGGGAACTATGTTATGACCCAACGCCTTTTTGAGGCAAGATACATGAAAAACATTGTGAACTCTACAATTTATTTGTAATTCCAGCTCATAAGCCACTTCTCCAATCCTCTTGGAGACTCGAAAGGGACCATAAAATTTTGGCTTAAGTTTTTCCGATCCGCTTTTCTTGAGTGTGGACTGCCTATAGGGCTGTAGCCTTAGATATACCATGCCACCAACCTCGAAACTACACTCTAAGTGGTGCTGGTTGGCATATAACTTTTGCTGATTTTGTGCCTGATGTAAATTTTCCTTTAGAGACTTCGTTATGTACTGAATTTCCTGTAACAAATCTCAGGGATTTGGTACTTTGTTGTCCCCTAAAAGTAAATCAATGAAGCTTGGAGCTTCATAATCATACCGTGCCATGAATGGTGACATCTCGATTGACATGTGCTACGTAGAATTGTAACAGTACTCCCTAAGATATACCACTCATCCATGCCTTCTACTACCCTGAGATGTAATTCTTAAGGTATTCTTCCACCCATTTGTTAAATATTTTCGTTTGCCCATATGTTTGTGGGTGATAATTGGTACTAGGCTTGAGCTCAGTCCTACTCAATTTGAAGATTTCTTGCCAAAAAAGACTCAAGAACTTGCTGTCCCTGTCATTAACAATGCTCCTAGGCATTCCATGAAGTTTGAATATTTCCCTGAAGAATAAATCAGCCACTTGTACTGCTGTGTATGTTGCTGAAATAGCAAAGAAATGGGCAAATTTTGTTAATTTGTCAACAACTATGTATATACAATCCTTACCCTAAACTTTGGTAACCCTGTGATAAAATCCATCGAAATACACTCCCATTTTTTATTAGGAATGGGCAGGGGCTGCAACAATCCAACTGGATAGGTGTGCTCGTCCTTGTTCTACTAACATGTAGGACACTCCTTGACATACTTAAGGACTTAATTTTTAAGTCCTTTCCAAGTAAGTCTCTCTCCGGATTTGCTTGTATGTTTTAAAGAACCCTAGATGCCTAGGCATAGGAACATCATGAAAAGCTCCCAAATTTTTTGCCTCAAGCCTTGAATTGGGTACTAAATAGATTCTGGCCCTTATACATAATCAACTCATTAGCCACCGTATACTTGTCATCTTGCGTAGTACCCTCAATGATACCTGTAGCCCAAGAGTCTTTAGCATACTTTGCTGAAATCAACTCCCTCCAATTGTCATTGATCTCTACCAAAGAGCACAAGTGAGGTCTCCTGGACAATGCATCAGCCACAATATTTCTCTTTCCTTTGATATACACAATGTCAAAGTCATATGCCTGAAGCCTACTCACCTATTTTTGCTGTCTATCATTAAGGTCTTTTTGATTTAGGAAGTATTTGAGACTATTATGATCTGTTTTCACCATAGTTGAAAAATGCGGACTCGACAATGACTCGGTAGGCCCAAATTTTTTAAAAACTCGAGACTTGGCAAAATCTCAGGGAAAAGCTCGGCAATAACTCAGCAAATTTATCTAACATTTGAAAATACACAATTTTTAAAATTATTCTTAAAAAACACACATATTATAAACATAGTCTATTATAGTTTTGTAAAAGATTAAAAGTGAAATTATAATCTTAAAATAATATATATTGCTATAACTTTATATGAACATATAATTTTAATTTTTTATATATAGTTATAAATGCATTACAATAATAATTTATAATTTTATATTTTAAGTTTATATTAAGTGCAATAATAATTTTATAATTAGTTTTTTTTTTGATACGCAAGAGGTGAGTTTTATATTATTGTGGAAAAATAGCCTGACCCTAGGAGAGATCACAACTGAGGGATCTCTACCTTAGATTTAGATTAGCCCTGATTTATTCAACCATGATCATGCAAAACCATTTAAGATTCAACCTACATGTTCTTGATGCCACTTTTAGAAATCATACCTACACATGACTAGTAAAACACCAGTCCAACTCATACCAGGTTATATGACAAAATCCTGTCAGTTGCTGTAATCTTGGGAACCTTCAAAACTATTTGCAGTTTTGGTGTCTGAGCGACTGTATTTTATTCTTGATTTCCTCCACTTTGAGGATGTACTCTCTTTTCTGCATTGCATTCCACTCACAACCTCCCCCCTCTCCCCCCTCCCTCCTCCCCCCATTATTTTGTTCTTTTGAGCCAAATTTGATGCGAGGCCACAACTGCTTTCTATTGCCATCACCCACACATTTGTTGACATTCCTTTTCTTTTTATTTATTGTTTGCCATTCGTTTTCACCACCATTAGTGTTTGAGTCCTTAAATTCTTGTGATGGAGCCACAGAGAGAGAGCTCACGGCCTCGAAGGTGTCGAGTCCTACACCAGATACCGTAGAGCCTGAATGAGTAGCAATGTCCGAAGGGGAATGGCTGATTGCTTTGCTGCCCATAACATGATCTACACAGCAAGAATCGCTCAAGTGAGGCATATTCTGTTCACCCATCAAGTCTGAGGGGAGTGCACTAGTCTTCCCATCTTTCATCCTATTGGTATCATTCTTTGTAGAGGGACCATAATTCTTAGGAGATTTCATAACAGAGTAGTGTTTTGGGGAAGCATCCTTCCACCAGGTGGCCTCTCCATTTGTTTGTAATTTAACATTTGGGCAATCAGCTGCAATGTGCCCAGTTTTGTAGCAATTTCTGCACCTGAAAATTATACCTTCGTAATCCAAGGTTTTTGTCTAGCTGTGACCATTTGCACTCAAGATGATCTCAGTTGGGAGAGCTTTAGAGATATGTAGCTCTATCAAAATCCTAGCATAGATTGTGTGGATGAAGTCTATTGAATTTGCATCAGTAGAAACGAAGTTACCGAGAGTGTTTTCGATCACTACAAAACATGCGTCAAACCAATAGTGAAGGGGAAGATTTGGGAGGCGAACCTAGATCGACATAATTGAAAATGATTCAATGGTTGAATTAAAATTTGGGTGCTAAGATTTTAAAAGCAGCGTGCTTTCTCTCCATGACCAAATGTAGCTGAGGATGGCATTTTTATCATTCTTGCTGTCAAAAACCACAATGAAGAAGCCTCTGGCACTTAGATATATCTCCAAATTATTTTCCATCATAGGAGCCAAGATTTTGAGATCCATTCGTGGAGCTCTAGAAGGCTGGGCCAAAAATGACTAAACCTACCTATCAACCCATTCTTAGAGAAAAATTATTCATTTTCGTGTAGCTCCTTCAATAAAATGTCATCAAAATGCAGTTTTAGGGGTTTATCAGAACAATGAACAACTCATCTATTGTTTATACCTGGGTGTTTCATGCCAGGTTTGGTTTTTTCGAGAACACTTGGCTGTAAATCCTCCATTGACAGTCCATCATTTGTTGTCGTCCCTTTTACAAATCCAAGAAAGTCTTTGCCTTAGAAGCCTGATGAACATACGTTTGATCCACCTGTGGAGACAAATCCGATCCATTGTGATTGGGACCAACATTTATCCTAGCTTGGTTGTGCATAAATAGGGATTCATGGAGAAGAGAAGGCTGTGTCGTGGCCTTCTTGCCACTAAGAGATGCTTCAAACTCAAGCAAGGAGGCCGTACCATTGGCTGGAACACCCAACAAACCACCTAAAACACCCCACAAATCCTGTGCAATGGCATCCGTCACCGTAGGAGCCACCATCGAAGGAGGTCTAGTAGGAACCTTACCAGATGGAGCAACAGCGAGCGTAGGAACCCTAGGATTAGAGGCAGAAGGAGTTTGCAGGAATTTCTGCATTTTCAGCAGCGAGCAATCGCTTTCAGTTAAATCTTATCTCCCACAAATTTTATACTTAATAGTTAATACTGTATAATTTATTAATTATTATATAACAAAGTATAAAATTATTGTTATACTATATATATTTATTAATTATTATATACTAAAGTATATAACAAAGTATAAAATTATTGTTATATTATATATATTTATTAATTATTATATAATTTATTAATTATTATATAATTTATTAATTATTATATACTAAAGTATATAAAATTATTATATAGTAATTAATAAATTATACAATATTAACTATTAAGTATAAAATTATTATTGCACTTAATATAATTTATTATTTGCTTACTGAAGTTTAAACTTTTATAATACATACATAAAGTTTAGAGAAGTAAAGAGCAATACATTATAAAAGTTAAAACAATGAAATTATTTTTTCCCAGATCGCGTGGAAGCCAGTTTCAGGTAGGGTGTAAGAAAGTTTGGACTTTGAATAATGCAAAAAGAAAAACAATCTCCTAAGAGCCAATCGCCAATCACATGAGAGCCGAGAGCAGGAAAAAAATCGTGCGAAACAAACCCAAATCCTTTTCGTCGCGTGAAACAGGAAAACTCTCTTTGTGTCGTGTGAAATAGGAAACCCATGAAGTGGCATTTTGAAAAGTCGACCCGACCTTTTTATTCATTCAACCTTATTTTTTTGCTGAGTCCTTTAGGTTCAACACGCATGTTTTCATGTTTTGAATCAATTTTAATGGATTGACGTGTCACGAGTTGTAGTAAAAAGAGTTGCCACGTTTTTATGCGATTAACTCGTAGTCCCTTTTGGCTCACGAGTAATCATGATTATTACGCTTTTTTGGCATATTTTTCAACTATGGTTTTAACTACAAACCTTCCTCCCACTAAGTAAGGTCTGTATTTGGTCGAGGCATGCATAATGGCCAACATCTCCTTATCATAAATTGAATAACTCCATTCAGCCCCTCTTAACTTCCTACTCTTAAAAGCAATCTGATGCTTGTTTTGCATCAAGACAACACCTATTCCCTCTCTTGAGGTATCACACTCCAACTCGAAAGGTTTGGAGAAATTTGGAATAGTCAAAATTGGTCAAGTGCACATAATTTGTTTGAAGTGGTCAAAGCATCGTTGTGCTGCATTTGACCAATTGAAAGCCCCCTTCTTAGTCAAGTCTGTAAGAGGTACTGCTACCTGTGAAAAGTCCTTGACAAATCTTCTGTAGAACCGACATAAACTAAAAGATCCCTTAAGCTGTGAGATTCGTGGGTGGAGGTGTCTGTTGGCAAGAGACACTGCAAATGTTTTCTGGTGTTGTCATTGATGGCAACCCTTGTCAGCTAATGGATCCACACATCGTCATTTATTCATAATGGTAGACAGATTGAAGATCAGTGATTATCTGTTAAGCTAGAACAAAGCATCCGGTAGCTTCATGTTCTTCGATTCATATGCAAAATTTCTATTATTATTTTGTGTTGTGGATCTCAGGGAAGATTGTTTGATGCTTAATCTGTGTTATTTGTAAATCTTGGTGCCTCGTATCAATTTGGGTGGAAGTTCGAAGGTCCAGTGAACTAATTTTCTGTTCATCAGTGTATGGAGGCTGACTTGGTGAATATAGTGTGTCGCGGATATTTGAGTAGTTATTGTTAAAGTATTTTTGTGTTCGATCATTTTGATTTGGGTCCTCACTATGTTGTGGCCAACTCTTGTGGATGCACATTGAATATTATGGATGATTTGAGCCGACAGTTTGTGAATATTTTTTATTTTGTTGAGGCCAACATGAAGTGATTGAATTCTTGGTAGCGGATATATATAAGTGATTGATTTTATCATTTTGGTGTGTGTTCGATGTGAGTTGCTGTATGTTGCGAATGTTAGAAGGTCAGTAGAGCGATTATGCACAGTTTCACTTGTGCATTAAGAATTTTTGGTGTGAATTGAAGCATAACAAAGCAGAAGAGAAGAATCAGTCAGAAGGTCTAGAATTTTTTAGTTGAGCCTAATCGGAACTGTAATTAGGCATTTGTAGATGCTACTTTATTAGTTCAAATCCTTGGAAGTATTCCAAACTTTTGTAAGGCAGTGAGCCTTTCTGTTTTTGAGCAGTGAGCTCTAGGTAGTGTGCCTGAATGCAAGTGCATTCTCATTTTGTAATATTTTCTTTTGAGTATACTCAGAACAATATTGTGGATTGACCTCCACCGTGGTTTTTCCCCTAACAGGGTTTTCACGTAAAAAATCCTTGTTTATGGTGTTGTGATTATTTGTCTTATTGGCATGCATCTTTATTTTGGTTGAATGTTATTAGTACTTTAAGAATCAGATTAATAAAGTTAAAATTTGCACAACACTGATTCACCCCCCATCTTAGTTTTGCTTGATTCCAACAGTGTCATGCCTCCGCTAAGCAATATGCCTTACCAATTTGATTGCAACAATAATATGTAATTATTTATTGAAAAATTTATATTAAAATAATATGTAAAACTTATTTATGGGCCAACCCCCTTTAGAATGTGATCGCCTAAGTTAAAGAAGCATTTCATGGGCTGAAATATGCCCCTTAGTTTTTCCTCAAATTTTGGATCACAAACCAACACAACACTAAAGATTAGTGTTAGATCCCAAAAGATATCCAACTTGAAAGTAACCTTCACCAAGAAAGTTCACCAAGATCCTATTGAAGGCGAGGTGATAGCTTATGGTGATGGGATCATTAGCAGTAATCTGAACTGAAATACAATGCTGGAAATGAAATGTAGGCAGTGATCCGACCATGAGCAATCCATGCTACCACTTGTTCAGTGGGGGGAAGATAATTACAATGAAATACAATTCATTTGCTATTAGCAGGCATCCGCATAGTAGTGGGGATTCTCCACTTGAACTGTGGGTGAGAATTGAGAGATACAAATGTTTATTCTTCCACATTGGTAGTAAACCATTGAGGGGTTACAATGTTTGCATGAAATCACAAAGTAAATGCAGAAGTATAAATGACTGAAATAGTACTACTATTCTCAGCCTTAGAATGCAAATGTTTTGCAAATTACAAAGTTTTATTGTTGTATAAACAATGCCAAATGATGAAAGATAATTTCTCCAACTTCAAATCTTCTCGACTACTGAAGAACAAGCCAAAATCTGATCTATTGATGAATCTGCTATAAAACCAGCAAACTGAGATTTCTTACCAGCAACTGTGCAACACACCAAAATGCTTATTTCTCTCTCAAAATACCTCTTATGCTCTCCAAACTTCTGCAATTGTTTCACTTTAGTTCCAATTACAATGTGAATAGATATGCCAAGAAAATTTAGTATGAAATGGTGAAAGGCTAGGTCTGATATATAAAACCAGCAAAGTAAAGTTCAGACCAGCAAACTATGTCCTCAACAAAAGCTCAAATCTCCAACTACACACCACCAACTCTCATGAAACTGAAATGAATCTCCTCTAAGGCTAGGTGACTATGAAGAAACATCAATGAGTCACACACAGCCTCGAAATCTTCCTAGCATACAATATTAAGCCCCAAAGACAAGGGATGGCTTGGGAAAGAAGTCAACCTTGTCTATAAAAATGAATACTTGCTCATTAAATCTGCAAATGTGCAAAAAAAGGTGCCTCTAGCATAGGTTTCATTAGAACAAATGCCCATAAGTAGAAATAAACCACCAAACCAGCTATGAATAGAAAACGCCTACAACCATGAATGAACCAGCAACACAAAAACTCGAAAATCTCACAAAAAACTCAACAATAATGCTCAATATGCACTTTTGAATGAAGCACACTCTCAATTGACCATCTAGGGAACCATAGTTATAGGCCCGAAGAATGGTGTAGATGCTAAGCTCCCCCTTAGCCGTGTTCTGAAATCAATCCAACAACATTTTGATAAGATAAACCATAGATGCTCAATGAACGAATAAAGGTGTGCTTATAAAGAACTTGAAGTGACTCCTCAGCGTCCACCTTTTCCCTCCAAAAGAGATGCCCAAATTTCCTTTGCAATACTTTAATTTTTAAAACATTCTTATTCCTCCATCCTAGGCGTTCAAGTCTTGAGGGGACAAATTTAACTTTAGAAATATTAAAATCCCTCATGATGAGGCGTCCACCCTCAAGAAACACTTTTTAAAAACAACGTTAAGTCATTAATGTAGGCCATGGGGCCTAAAATGAATTTAAAACATTAAATGACTTAAATAATTCATTTTAGCAAAATGAACCTCAAAATGCAAAAAACTAAATATGCTCCAAAATGCCTTGCCCGAAATAGAAAGTACTTTGAATTGCTGAATTGATGCCAACCTGAGCACTATCAGAAATAGAACTTACTAAAAATAGTAAATTCTTGTGTTCCATGGCCTTTTGGGGACGGGGAAGGGTGGACGGCTGGGGACGTGTTTCCAGGACGTTTCCTAGGGGCCCATTTTTAGGGGACGGTAGGGGATGGCGACATACAAAATACATATATATATATATATATGATTTTTTCAAAATTTATTAATATATTATAGACAGAGAGACGGAAAGAGAGAGATATATGTCAATAAATTAATAATTGATAACAACAATATCAATATATAAATAAATCACGAGAGTAGTAGCATAACAACATAATAATTGTCATTAAAGCATTATAAAATTTATCATAGCAATATCAAACATCAATTAAACCATGGTCTATCAATATCCAAATGTTTCAAACATGCATCCAAAAGTCTCAAAGTTCAAACATGAAAATCAAAATACTAAATACATTGTCCAACAGTCTATGAAATTAAGCTTCATTCGGGCTATGAATATCAAAAGACTCAGAACTATCTGAGTCACTATCATCTTCTGGCAAGAGTGGATCATACAATGGTAGGCCGACGAATCCTGGTTGCACCTCATCCTCATCAATTTGCCTAACGTCCTTAGGATCAACATCCCATCGTGCTGTTGGAGTTTGTCGATACTCAGTAGTCTGTCGGTCCTGAAGTCTCAAGGCACTATGAACTGCAACTAATTTCTCAGCTTTTTTTGAAGTAAGCATGTTCCTCTTAATGGAGTGGATGAAGCCATAGGTGGACCAATTCTTCTCTGCAGCAAAGGAAATAGCAATCTGTGAGAGCAAATGAATGGCAAGTTGTTTCAAATCTAGTGTGTCCTTCCCATGAAATTTCCACCATCCAATGGGGTTGTTCTGTGCAATGGTGGCCCTATCTGGCCTAGCCTTTGGTTTGTTGAATGTAGGACCCTGAAGATCAGCAAACGTAAGCCACTGCTCTCTAATAATGGTCGCTAGCTCATTGGTATACATTTTACGAAGGGCTGCTGTAAGCCCCTCTATCACCTCGTCATTGTCAGAAGGAAGCATTCGGCTAGGTCTAGGTACATACCACTTCAGATTAAAAGCATAGGCAAGCATATGAAGAGGGGTATTCATTGTGTTCCACCTCTTTGTCACAATAGGCCTAATATGGTGGTCATAAAATCTCAACTCAGGGTCCTTTTGACGAATAGCTTGCTTCATTTGGTCAAGCATGCTATCAAAAGTATCATATATCTCTCCCAAGCTATGAGAGTCTATATCTACATATCGGATTACCCTCATAGCTGGTGATATGAAAGAGCAAATATACCTACAAGCAACAAATTAAATATTACAACTTTTAAAATACAAACTACAAAGTAAAACAAAGTGTAGCAATTTCAAAATTTCAAAAACAATTTAAATTTTCAGATTTCTTACTTGATAGTGGCCCACCATGTATCATTAAGTACTCTATCTCTCACTTCCTTGCCTTCATTTGTCTTCGACAAATTCCACCTTTTCCAATCTGCACAAACAACCATGGCTTGAAGAGCATCTTGGACCTCCAACATCCTCTCCAGCAAAATATAGTAGCTAGCATATCTAGTCTCAATTGGTTTGAGGAATTCTTTCTTTGAATAAGACCGGAATAGTGCGTGTGAAGTGTGATGGTTGCATACAAACATTTGTATGCCTCTAGCCTCTGCAACTGCTGCCCTCACCCAATCTATTTTTCCAATGTCTTTCAAAGCATTATTCAAAGCATGTACACAACATGGAGTCTAAAAAATATGTTTGTAAGCATTCTCAATCATCAAACCAGCTAACTTACAAACATGAGCTGAATCTATCACAACCTGCACAACATTAGAAGGCCCAACCTCCTCTACGGCCTCCCTCAAAATGCCAAACTGAAAATCAGCATCCTTACGCTTCCTAGAACAATCAACAACTTGAAGAAAGTATGAGCCAACAGGGCATGTAACAATGACATTAATGAGTGGCCTATGTCGAATATCAGTCCACTCATCCGTGACAATGGAACAACCAGTCCTAAGCCATGTTTGCTTCATCTCCTCCATCAACAAGGTAGCTTTTGAATATTGTTTGTCAAGGAGGGAGGTTCTGTTGGTGTACATTTTATCATCCACCGAACACTTCAGAATAAAATGTCCAAAGACACTCTATCCTCTCTTGAACAAAGTCACCGCGTATGCTAAGATTGCGAGAAGATCATATGGCGACTCTAAGGTTTCTTTCTTCAGGTCATGACATGTGGATAAGCTCAATGGGCGTTGTGATTTGTTGGTAATACACAAAGGGACTTATGTTTAAGAATTCCTTACAAGTTCGGGACTTAGACGAATTTATCATTAAAAGCTTCTTCGATTGGGACTTTCAGTTTGGATCTCAAAAAAAAGTGCAAAAAGATAAGGGTTTAGAGAATCTAATCTACGCCTAGGAATTCGAGAGACAGTAAAGATCAAGTGAAATGAGTAACCACGCTTTGTTTCGCCTCCCTGGGACAACTACGCAAAGTGGGTGCAATCTTCAAAGGGCGTGATTATAATTTTCAAGCTTTGAATAAGACCGAAGTTAAGCATCCACAATCACAAGCTTAGGCTAACTTTACACATCGAATGAAAATCATCCATCCAAAGAAAGTATGATCAATATTTCACCATTTAATCTATACGATCAATCTCGCATTCACTTAATAAACATTCAAAGTAAATTCTACTTAATTGTAATCTAATTCTTATCTATGGTAGAAGAAGCTATGCAACCTTGCTCACTACTTGACAATAAAAGTGATTCAAAGCAAATCATGCATAAGAGCTTTTATTATCGGAAATAGTCTTAATGCAACAATTTCATATATTGTCTCCACACAAATGAAAGTGAGAGATCACAAGTTTAAATAGAGTTTTCAAAATCAAATGAAAGGCCAAGATTAAAACATCAACGATCAAGATTAATACAACTCAACCCTAATTACGGTTGCCCGAAATAACATCAGTTAACAACTAGTAAACAAGTAGTTGGAGCTATCTTCAAGGGAAGGCATCCCTATCTTCTTGGGCAGCATTGTGCTCGACGAACCTGGACACGATCGTGATGACTTCCTCCATTGTGACTGGCGGCAACATGCTTATCCTGAATTCAAGTTCGTCCAAATCCTCAACACATTTGGCGAAGGTGTTCTCCCAATCTGTCTCCTGTCTCACAAAGTCATCTGGGATGGATAAGAGGTTCGCCACTTTTGTGAAATCCTGTCTCAGAATTGATCCAGTAGTAGAGAAGAAAACTTCTTGAACCTTATGCTTCAACCTCTCCAGCTGCATGTCGTTTTCCCGGACAATCTCTTTGTCAAACACAGCTGCAGCTATCATGTAAATCTTCCTCCGGATTTCTTTAACTTGCTCCTCTACTCTGAGCCCGTCTGCCTTTGCCTTCTCCAGAACCTCTCTTTGTATTGTTACTGCCCAAAACCAATGATGAAAATCATAAGCCGCTCCCGCAACAATCACCTTTCCCTCAACCAATTCTTCCTTTGGAACGCCCTTTAGTACTTTGAGGCATGGAATGAGCCTCTCCTGAATATCTAGAAGGTTGTCCCAGGTTTCCGCCATGTCAACCAATCTGGAAAAGAAAGAAGAAGTTTGTCCGTAGGCAAGCGTCAATCTCTCCATGAACAAAGCCGCTTCCGTGCCCTTGCTTACCATCCATTCCTGAGCCTCCTTGGCCGTGACCGTACCTTCTTCCACATCCTTGGCCATCTCCTGCGAGGAACTGAGAAGAGGACCTACTGCATCACCCTGATTGAGTGGTTGGGTCAGATGCCGTATATACTCCTTCAGGCGCTCGACCTCCCTTTTGTACTCTTTCTTTTTCGCCACTTCCTTTTCCAATCTCGCCTTGATAGTTGAGATGGAATTGTCCAGTTCTTCCACTTCCTGGCCTTGTGTTGTTGGGCCAAGGTCTATAATGGTTATGGCGTATTCCTGGGGGGTGATCTCATCTTGTGCTTTATCCATTGTTGGTACTGCGATATGTATGGAACGGCCACCGGCTTCGTCTCTTTGAATGGTGGAAAATTTCTTGGCAGGTTTCTTAGTAGCAACTTGTTCTAACCTTGCCAAGAAATTCGTAGTATCATCTTCTTCTTGGACCTCAACTGGTGCCTGAATTTTCATACTCTCCTTCAGCCAATCCGAAATGGTAGGCTGCTCGATACTATCTTCCTCCTGAATGTTCCCTTCATTTGGAATACCCAAGACTCCTCTGAGGGTGGAAATCATTCCCTCTTTGAAATCATCATTTTGGACTAACACTTCATTATCCGAACCTAGTATTTCTGTGCCCGTAGGAGATGGGGGCTCATCGTTATCCAACTGGATCGGTTCATTGTCCTTTTCCTGAACTGCAGAAGGTCTCATCATTTCAGCCAAGGATTCGTCTGAGGTAGCTCCCAACTCATCAATATTCCTAGACGCTGCGGAGCGAGATGGCTCCATCTTCTGTCTTTTCTGGAGAGGCTCTATGCTTGCAACTACTTCTTTCCTCTTCTCGCCAATCTCAACTAAATCATCATGATGGGATGCGCTGGCATTGGAGGAGTATGACTCCATCTCGCTTAGTAAATCATACGTGAGCGTCACTCTTTTCTGCCTCAACTCCTGGACTTGATGGTCGACCCACCACTGAGAGTACTTAATCATTGGCCTCATCAACGTCGCCAAATCTGAATGCTCAGGCTCTGACCACTTCACGGAAGAAAGAGGTTGGCTCTCCTCGAAACACGGCTGGACATAATTTCCATCATCCTGCAACTGATCGGGCACCCGACAAAGTTCGGTTGCCCTCATAAAGTCCACTGGCACTCTAGACCATAATCTTCTCCTCACTTCATACTCATCAGCAACGTTTGCCCATAAGTCCTCCAATTCTACTCTATGTTTGTATCTTCTCCCATCCACGGTTCGAATATGATGATGCAGGTCAAAATTGGCCCTAGACTTATAAGCTGTGAACGGGTACCACTGGATTTCTAGCCTGGCGCTCTCGGCTGCTTGTGCTGATGGACAAGACTCTAACATATTCCCAATAAAGAATGGGAAAGTAACAGCGGCCTTCTTACTTGGCCTCTGGATGTTCTGATACTCTTCCAGCTGCCTCAGGACTTCAAGCAAAATCATCCGATTTGTTGGATAAATAGGCAACTTGTAAGGATTTCTAGTGAAGGGGGATCTTGACATATGTAAACTTTGGAAACTGGATAAACCAGGATCCATACCTACTGATCAAACTCTTTGCTTTGTGACTCAGCCTCTGGTGCTGTTGTGACCTTTTCACACATCGCCCCATCGCTGATGGGGACCCCCAGTTGCCTGCTAGTTTTTAGGGTTTTGTCTCCTTGCAGCGGTTACGAGAGATCACTTTGCTTAGAGTTTCCAGTTAGTTCGTCGAGGGTTACCCGAACCAAGTCATTAATTCATGTTTGAATCAGTGCGTAGACGTCATGGGAGCGCTCAGAAGGCCCAAGAGACGAAGATCGACTGTGAATTCGGCCAATTCTGACACTTCCTATTTTTTAGGAAAAGTTGCTTTTTCGATTTTTCATTTTTGGCATTTTGGACCAAACAGGGTTCCCTATTTTTTAGGGTTGCTTTTTCTATTTTTAGAAAGTTTCTATTTTTGGAAAGTTTCTATTTTTAGAAGGGTCCCGAGTTCTGAAAACGCACCCAGAAGTCCGAAAAACTCACCAGAACTGTCAGAAAATCAAAAGTAAAAATTTGAAAAATTTGAAAAATTTGCAAGAAAAGTTCAAAAAAACGTTCGAAAAATCTGGAAAACCAGTCAAAAAACCAGGTGAAATCATGAAAATCAGTTCAAAAATGGTGGAGTTCATGAAGAAAATCTGTTCAAGAAGAAGGATGAAGGAAGATGCTTAAGAGAAGATCATGAAAGTTCGCTAGCAGCAAAGAAGGATGTCCAAAGGAGCTTCAAAGTCCGCCTTAAGCTTAAGATGCATGTCCATGCATGCTTCAAAGTCCGCCTTGCATCTTGAGGTTTGTCCTTGACCCCTTCAAAGTCCGCCCTTAAAAGGTGGGACTTGGCTGAAAGTCAAATAAAGTCCGCCTAGACTTATAAAGTAGAGGAAAATTAAAATTTCATTAAGTGTTGATGCCTACCAAGAGGGAAATTTCGAAATATGCTAAGTGTGAAAGCCTAAAAAGGTGGAAGGATAATTTTTGGCCAAACATTATATCATTTCCAAAGGATAAAACGATGAGAATAAGTGCTAAGACATCAAGGGAATTCGCCCTAGAAAAGAGGGACGTCCAAGATGCATATCCAAAGAGGAAGGATGTCCACCATGCACTTGGAAGAAGTTGGTAAAATAGCAAAGACATCCATGACGTCCGTCCAAGATGACAAGGAAGTCCGCCCAAGATGATAAGATGGCAAGATTTTTTTTGGCTAAGTGTCAAGGCCAAATCCAAAGAAAGTTCTAAAATTCGCCTAAGTATAGAGGCTAATGGATGAGAAATGAAGACGTTGGCTAGACATCCAGACATTTTTGAGAGGACAAATGCCAAGCTTGAAGGGACAAATGCTAAAGAATATCAGGATGTGGCAAGGAATGAAACGGAATATGCCTAACACGATGAGGGAAAAGAAAGGCAAAATTTGCCTAAGTATGGAAAATGCGAAGAAATTGTCAACTTTGGCTAAAGAAAAATGCACGAGGTAAAAGGAAAGGAAGGATCGTCCTTGACCAAAAGGATGAAGAATATGTCAGACGTCAGGAAAATTCAACCGGCAAAGACATTCGGACAACGATATTGCCTAGAAAAATTCGACCGAGCAAGGAAATATTTGACTTTGGCAGAGGAGAATAAGCTTAAAATCTCGCCTTGGCAAAGAAAAATGAGGATCTGGCAATGAAATTTTCGACGGAATGGCTTGAATTTTGGTTTGGCTAGACGAAATCAAGGACAAAATCGGAAAATACACTCTCAGCCAAGAAAAACGGAAGAACAATCGAGATAGCCATGGGTCCAAGACGAACGGGTTGGAATTAATTAAAATATTTTAATATTTTAATAATTAATTCTCAACTATTTGGAATTTAAAAATACCTTGGACGGAATCAAATTTGCCAGACACGAATCAGACGAAAATGAAGTATGCCGGGCGGAGATGAAATCCGGCAAGAAGAAAATTAAATTCACCACGAATTTAATTAAAGATTTAATGTTTTATTTAAAAATTCGAAAAAATCAAAAAGATAAGCATTAAATGAAAAAAATCGAATTTTTGAAGATCAAGGAGATTTGTCCGGATAAGTTCGAGACTGAGCCTTGTCGGAAAATAAAAGGAAAGTTGCCTGTTTGGAAAATGAAAACAAATCGAGGATCGAGAAGAAAGATGGCAGTTGCTAAATCGAATTCAATCTTTCAGCATTATAATGAGTTTCAGCAACTCATTTTTCCACACACAGCTGAAGAGAAATTTGATCTTTCTCGAAATCGTCAGGCAATCAATTCATCAATAGGCAAAGTCGAATTGTCCAGAAGGAGAAACAGTGTTATGCTGAGGAATTTTTCGCGGGAAAAGAAAAAGAAAATTTTCAAAGCTGAATTCTTCTTGAAGAGGGGCGCACTTTTCAAAAAAATCAGATTTTTAAATCTGATTTACATTTGACGATCCTTCACTGAGGTTTGAGGATTGGTTAATTAAATTTGCTATCTTTTTATGCCCTTTCCTCTTGACGAAGTTCTGGCAAGAATTTTCAACTCCATCAAAGTCACTTTCAGCTTGCTTTTTCGCAATATTTTAATTATTTGAACAGCTGAAAGTTATTATTTTTTTCGAATCCAAGGCACGAGGTTTAAACTATTTTAAAAGTCTTTTTATTAATGTTAATTTTATGACTGCAGGTTGACGGACACGGCAGGAGGATTATCAAGGAAGCTGAAAATGAAGTTCGCCAATAAGGGTGCCCAAAAGGAGACCAAGGTCATCTCAAAGTGGAAGAATGTTGTAGATACTGACCTCGGACATGTGGATTTTGACGAATTCAAGCAAAGAGTATACGGTCAGAAGGGACTTCCCACAGCAATAGCCATAAGAATGGTCAGAAACGGGATCTTCCAAGCAGCTGGATTCCCACCGGCCATGGATTGTGCTGAGTTAATGGTGGAATGTGCTCGCCATTATGATGCTCAAAAGAGACAGATCATCGCCCCTGACGGACGAGTCTTGGCACATTTGAATGAAGTTGTAATCCAAGAAACCTTTGGCATCCCTGAGCATTCAAGAACGGTCTATAAGACCAAAGAAGAAACCAAAATGCTATATGACAGCAAGGCAGATTTGTGCGCCACCACAGTCAACAAGGTATGGATGGACAAGCCAAAGCCATCAATCAAGAAGATGCCCAAGAGACCTCGCCGCACGGATTTCAAGGAAGATTTTGGAGATATCGTGCTGATGCTGAACAGGATCGCAGGCAATCCGCAAGGCGCCTTCTTTGAGAGCTGGATGTACTACTTCATCGACGAGGTCACCTCCGGAGTTAAGATGTTCAACTGGTCACGGATGATAAGTGACAACCTTCACGAGCAACTGATCAACCTTGAAGAGACTAAGTCTTTTCACATGAGTTCATATGTGATATACCTATTGGCCAGATCATACAGATATCCAGGACTGGTCTGCAAAGGCAGAATTGGCAATGGAGAGAACGAGCTCAGGCCTTACGACTGCTATCCTCAGCTCCAATTGAAAGAAAAGACTCACTTCAGGAGGGTGCATGATGCATTCCTAATGCATATCACCAGAAAGCTCCAAGGAGGAATACATCAAAGGCTGAGCCATGAAGCAAAAAGCCTTATTAGCAAATACGGGTCTTGGTTCATCCAATTCCCGAAATTCACATATATCAGGATCCAGGGATTTACTGGAAATCCCTATAAATTGCCTATCTATCCGACTAATCGGATGGTATTGCTCGAGGTTTTGAGACAATTAGAAGAGTACCAGAATATTCAGAGGCCGACCAAGAAAGCGTCCGTCACATTCCCTTTCTTCATCGGGAACATGCTAGAGTACTGCCCATCCGCCCAAGCAGCTGAGAGTGCACGGTTGGAGATCCAATGGTACCCTTTCACGGCATACAAGTCCAGGGTCAATTATGACCCACATCATAATATCCGGACAGTGGAAGGAAGGAGATATAAGCACAGGGCAGAACTGGAGGATTATTGGGCAAATGCTGCCGATGAATACGAGATCAGACGAAAGATGTGGTCCAGGATGTCCGTAGATTTCATGAGAACAATCGAGTTCTGTCGAGTGCCTGACCAGCTACAAGACGATGGAAACCATGTCCAGCCTCGCTTTGAGGAAAGCAGACCTCTCCCTCCAGTGAAGTGGTCAGAGCCAGAGCATGCAGACCTAGCCACCCTAATGAGGCCAGTGACGAAATATTCTCAGTGGTGGGTTGATGATCATGTTCAGGAATTGAGACAAAAAGGAATCACGCTCACATATGATCTGTTGAGCGAATCAGAGTCATATTCCTCTAATGCCGGGGCATCCCATCAAGACTTGGTTGGGATTGGAGAGAAAAGAAAAGAAATGGTGCCAAGTGCAGAACCTGTTTCCAAGAAGCATAAAGGAGGACCTTCTCGGTCAGCGGCGTCCAGGAATGTTGACCATTTGGTGGCTAATATAGACGACTCCTTGGTTGAGATGCTCGAACCTCTTGCAGCTCAGGAAGTGAACAATGAACCTATCCAATTAGATGATGAAGAGCCTGCATCACCAACAGGCACAGAGATTTTAGGTTCAGACAATGAAGTGGAAGTCCAGGATAATGACTTAGAGGAAGGGATGATTTCCGCCCTCAGGGGAGTCATGGATGTTCCAAACGAGGACGAGGTTCAGGTCGAGGATGGCATTGAACAGTCAACCATTCCAGACTGGCTATTAGAAAGGATGAAAGTCCAGGTGCCTGCTGAGGCTCAACAGGAAGAAGAGGACGATACTGCCGATTTCTTGGCAAGATTAGAACAAGTTGCTACCAAGAAGCCCGCCAAGAAGTTTTCCACCATCCAGAGGAACGAGACAGGCAACCGTTCCGTGCACATTGCAGTACCTACAGTGGATAAGCCACAGGACGAAATCACTCCGCAGGAGTATGCTATCACCACTGTTGACCTTGGTCCGACCTCAAAAGGTCAGGAAGTAGAAGAGTTAGATAATTCCGTCTCGACCATTAAAGCGAGACTGGAAAAGGAAGTGACCAAGAAGAAAGAGTATAAAAAGGAGGTCAAACGTCTCAAAGAATATATACAACATTTGACCCAGCCGCTAGATCAAGGCAATGCAACTGTTCCTCCTCTCCTCAATTCATCACAGGAGATGACTCAGGAAGTTGAGCATGGAATGGTGACAGCCAGGGAAGCGCAAGACTGGATGGCAGGTGAAGGCATGGAAGCTGCCTTGTTCATGGAGAGGTTGGCGCTTGCTTATGGACGAACCTCTTCGTTTCTTTCTAGGTTGATGGATATGGCAGAGACATGGGATGGTATCCCGGATATGCAAGAAAGGCTTATTCCGAGCCTTAGAATTTTGAAAAGCACTCCGAGGGAGGAGTTAGTTGATAAAAAGGTGATTGCTGCAGGGGCAGCATATGATTTTCATCACTGGTTTTGGGCAGTGACAATAAGAGAAGAAGTATTGGAGAAGGCGAGAATCGATGGGCTTGGAATTGAAGAACAGGTCAGGAAAATCCAGGAGAAGATGTGCATGATAACTACAGATGTGTTCGACCGTGAAGTCATCCGGGAGAACGACATGCAGTTAGAGAGACTGAAGCAAAAAGTTCAAGAAACTTTCTTCTCGACCACTGGACCATTTTCGAAGCAGGACTTCACGAGAGTGGCAAGACTCTCATCCATTCGAAAGGAATTTGAGAAGCAGGAGGCAGATTGGGAAGGTACTTTTGCCAGATGCGCCGAAAAGTTGGACGGACTCGAATTCCGGATCAGCATGTTACCTCCTGTCACGATGGACGAAGTCATTGCCGTAGTGTCCAGATTCGCCAAACACAATGCCACTCGAATGGATAAGGACGCCTCTCCTTGATTATAGCTGGAACTGCCACTTTTTTGATAGTTTTCTGATGGTTAACTCTTGTTGTTTTGGGAAACCCTAATTAGGGTTTAGTTGTAACAATCTGGGCCGTTAATCTTGTTTAAATCTCGGCCGTCTATTTCATTTTTGGAGCTCTATATAAACTAGTGCTCTCTCATTTTTCTGGTGTGGAGACTTGTTATGTATATTGTCGCATTGAGACTATTTTGAATGATAAAAGCTCTTGAGCATGATTTGCCTTGAATCACTTCTTATTGTTGAATAGTAAGCGAGGTTACATATTATCTTCCGCCATAGATTAGAGTTAAATTTAGATTAGATAGAATTTGCTTTGAAAAGTTGTTAAATTGAATGAGAGATTGATCGTATTGATTCAATGGTGAAGTGTAGCTCATACTTTTTTCGAATGGATGATTTGCATTCGATTTGTAAAGTTAGCCTGAGCTCTTAAACGTGGAAGCTTAACTTCA
The DNA here is from genome assembly GCA_007258455.2 of Sequoia sempervirens. Lineage (NCBI taxonomy): Eukaryota > Viridiplantae > Streptophyta > Pinopsida > Cupressales > Cupressaceae > Sequoia > Sequoia sempervirens. The sequence continues at coordinate 23,848 of VDFB02373302.1, forward strand.
ACCTCATTCGAGGTTTGAAAATTATTCTCACAAACCCCTTGAAGATTGCACCCACTTTGCGTATGTTGTCCTGCAGGAGGCGAAACAAAGTGTGGTTTATTTCGCTTCACCAAGTCCTTACTGTCTCTTGATTTCTTAGGCTTAGACTAGATTCTCTGAACCCTATTCTTTTTGCCATTTTTTTTGAGATCCACAATTGAAAGTCCTAATTGAGAACCTACAAAGATAAATTTCCTAAGTCCCTAGCTTGTGCAGACTTTCTACGTAAGTCCCCTTGTTTATTACCAGCATTATCACAACGACCATTGAGCTTATCCACACGTCGAGACCCGACTAAAGAAACCTTGGAATCGCCTATGCGGTGGTTTTTCAAGAGAGGATAGAGTGTCTTTGGACATTTTTATTCTGAATGTTTGGTGGATGATAAAACACACATCAACAGGTGCGTTCCTCCTTGAAGTGTTCTTGTGATATACATTGGGAAAGCATCGTGCACCCGCCTGAAATGAGATTTCTCCCTTAGCTGAAGTTGCGGGTAGCAATCATAAGGCTTGAGTTCATTTTCTCCATTGCCAACTTTGCCTTTGCAAATTAGTCCTGAGTATTTATATGTTTTGGCCAACAAATAGACAATGTACGAGCTCATATGAAAAAACTTGGTCTTTTCCAAATCGGTCAACTGCTCGTGAAGATTGTCGCTTATCATTCGGGACCAATTGAACATCTTCACGCCGGAAGTGATTTCATCTATAAAATAATACATCCACGTTTCAAAATACATGCCTTGTGGGTTGCCGACTATCCTGTTCAGCATTAGAATGATATCCCCATAGTCCTCTTTAAAATCTGTCCGGCATGGCTTCTTAGGCATCTTTTTTGTGGATGGTCTAGGCTTCTCTAGCCATGCTTTATTAACATTTGTGGCGCACAATTCAGATTGGCTGTCATACAATCTCTTGGCGTCCTCCTTGGTTTTGTAGACGGTACGGGGATGTGTTGGGATGCCGAACGCCTCCTGTATTGCCACTTCGCTAAGGTGAGCCAGAACCCTTCCATCAGGTGCAACAATGTCTTTCCTGAGCATTGTAATGGATGGCACATTCTACCATTAACTCGACACAGTCTACTGCAGGCGGGAATCCGACTGCTTGAAAAATTCCATTTCTCACCATCCGTCTGGCAATCGGTGTTGGTAGTCTAGCATGTCCATATACTCTCTTCTTGAGCTCCATGAAGTCTACATGTCCCAGATTAGTGTCTGCAACATTTTTCCATTTTGAATTTATCTTTGACTCTCGCTGTGGGACTGGCGAACTTCATCGGCACCTTCTTCGATGATTCTCCTGCCATGGTCATTAACCTGCAGTAAAAACACTAACATTAATATGAAGACTTTACAATATAATTTTTTCCCGTGCCTTGTGTTCGAAAATTTTACTTTCAGCTCATTAAATAATTAAACTTCTGCGAAAAAGCAAGCTGAAAGTAAATGAATTTTATTGAAATTTAACTAGAACTTAGCCAGGATAAAAAAGATAGAAGGAGAATTGATGAATTTATCCAATCGAACTCCAAACCTTAGGAAAAATCTTCTAGCTGCAAATCAGATTGAAACTTCGAGAATTTAATCAAAAATCAAATGACAAAGTGCGCCAATGTTGCTGAGAAGTTCGACTTTCAGCCAAGAAATTCTTCACTTCTTCAAAAAAATTACTTCTTCAGCAATAAAATTACTCCTTCCTCTGAGAAAATCAATCTTGCCTGCAGAAGAATTGATCGTGTCTCAACTTTCTTACAATTTTGAGAGATTAATTTCTCTTCAGCTAAGTCTATGAAAAATGAGTTGCTGAAACTCATTATAATGCTGAAGAATTCAATTTGTTTTAGCAACTGCATCTTTTCTCTCGATTTTGATTTGTTTTCTCTTCTTCAATCAGGCAAGTTTCCATTCTTTTTCGAAAAAACTCCATGGCGAGCTTATCCAGGCGAATCTCTTTGATTTTCCAAAATTCAATTTTTTGCTAGATGTTTATCTTTGATTTTCGAAATTTATTAAATGTCCAATTAAATTTGATTTTTTTAAATTTTAATTCATGGCGAATTTAATTTTGCTTATGGATTTCCTCTTTTACGGTGTAATTAATTTTCATCCGATACAACTCTGGTGAATTTTTTATTTTGTCCAATGCATTTTATATTTCTAAGTATTGGAAATAAATTATTAAAATGTTAAAATAATTAATTTATTTCCAACCTGTTCGTTTTTGGACCTGTTGTGACCATTTCACACATCGCCCCATTGCAAATGGGGACCCCCTGTTTTCGCTTTTTGCCTCGGTGTCGCAACTGCTTATCACTTGTCTTTTTACAATGAGGTCATCGCTTTGAGAGTTTCAAGTCAATTTGTCGAGAGTTACCCGAGCCAAGTCAGTAATTCATGCTTGAATCAGTGCGTAGACGTCATGGAAGCGCTTAGAAGGCCCAGGAAACAAAGATCGCCTGTGAATTTGGCCAATTCTGACACTTCCTATTTTTTAGGGAAATTTGCTTTTTTCGATTTTTCATTTTTAGCATTTTTGGGCCAAACAAGGTTCCCTTTTTTTTAGGGTTTGCTTTTTCTATTTTTAGAAAGTTTCTATTTTTGGAAAGTTTCTATATTTGGAAAGGTCTCGAATTCCAAAAATGCACTTAGAAGTCCAAAAAAATCGAAAAATCACTCAGAAAATCAAATAGAAAATTTGAAAAATTATTGAAAAATTTGGAAAAACAAGTCAAAAAGCATGAAAAATCAGACCAGATTCTGGAAAAATCAGTCAAAACCAGTTCGAGATCAATCAGATCTGAAGCAAAAAGTCACAGAAAATCAGCTCAAAAAGATGAAATTCATTTGAAATCTAGTCAAGTCTGAAATTCGCCATGAAAGAAGGATAAAGGAAGGTCTGGAAGTTCATGAAGTCCGCCCAGCAGCAAAGAGGAATGTCTAAGAGCAAAGAAAGTCCGCCATGTCAAGTGCAAAAAGCTTTGGAAGTCCGCCTTGGCCTCAAAGGGATGATGCCAAAAGTTGTGAAGTCTGCCAGCTTGAAGGTTGTCAAGTGCCAAGAACTCATGAAGTCTGCCTTGCATGTCCTTGCCTCCTCCAAAGTCCGCCATGCTCAAGAGGAAGTGCCAAGAAGTTGTGAAGTCCGCCAGCTTGAAGGATGTCAAGTGCAAAGACCATCCAAAGTCCGCCCTAGAAAAGAGGGACATTCAAGATGCTTGTCCAAAAAGGTTTGGAAGTCCGCCCCACTTGTCCAAGATGCTAAGAAAGTCCGCCTTGACTTGAAAGGAAGTGGCAAAAGGTCAAAGAAGTCCGCCACACACTTGCCAATAGGTTGGAGAGTCCGCCTAGGCACATGGGAAAGAGGAAAATCAAAATTTTTGCTAAGTATTGGTGCCTAGCAAAGAAAATTTCGAAAATTTGCTAAGTGTGAGGGCCTAAAAGGGTGGAAAATAGATTTTTGCTAAGTGTTGTGATATTTCGAAGAGGCAAAGTGTGCTAATACCTTTGGAAGTCCGCCATGTTCAAATCGATGATGTCAAAGACCATCCAAAGTCCGCCTTCACCTTGTCAAAAGTTTTTCAAAGTCCGCCATGATCTATCAAGGGATAAAATAATGATTTTTGCTAAGTGTTGGTGCCTACCAAGGGAAAATTCGAATATTTGCCTAAGTATAGAGGCTAAAAGATGAAAAATGGAGATTTTGGCTAGGAATCATGACATCCTCAAGAGGTTAAGTGCCAAGTTTGAAAGGACAAGTGCTAAAGAAGTTAGAATTCTGGCAAGGACAAAAATGAAGTGTGCCTAGCACAAAAGAGAAGAGGAATTTGAATTTGGCCTAAAGTCTTGGATGTCTAGAGGAAATTGATAACTTTGGCCAGATAAAAATGCGCAAGGCAAGGAGAAAGGAAGGATCGCCCTTGGCTAGAAGGAAGAAGAATTTGTCAAGCGTTGAAGAAATTCGCCCGATGAAGACACCCAGATGAGGATTTTGCGTTAAAAAATTCAACTGAGCAAGAGAAAATTTGACTTTGGCAGAAGAAAATAGGCTCGGTGCTATTAAAATTTCGCCTCGGCAAAGAAAAATATGGATCTGGCAATAAAAATTTCGACGGAATGGCTTAAATTTTGGTTTGGCTAGACGAAATTGAGAATAAAATTAGAAAATACACTTTTAGCCGAGAAAAATGAAAGGAAAATCGAAATAGCCATGGGTCCAAAACGAACGGGTTGGAATAAATTAAAATATTTTAATATATTTTAATAATTTATTTCAATTACTCGGAAATTTTAAATGACTTGGACAAAATCGAATTCGCCATACGAGAGTTGAAAGAAAATAATTTGTGCCGGCCAGAGATAAAATCCGATGGGCAAAATTAAATTCACCGTGACTTCAGGAGAGAGAGTGTTAACTTCGGAGCTAGAATTCAAGAGAGAGAAAATCTGAATTTATTTATTTTATTTCTTGCAGGTGGATGACGACATGAGGCGAATCTTCAAAGAAGAAGCAATGGCATGGAATGGTGGCAAGTCTGCTTCAAGCCAAATAGAGTGAGGGAAAAAGGATGGCACAAGCATGAGAAAGTCTGACTTTTCCCAAGCATAGCATGTCCAAACCTTTACAAGGTACGTCTAGACATCCATAAGATCCGCCAAGTACAATGGCAAACATGATGCAAAGTCTGACCTAGACCAAGAAAAGAAATGTCAAAGTGTTGAGAAAGTTCGCCAAGCATAAAGAAAAGATGGTGAAACCACTAGCAAATCCGACTTTGCTCAACTGAGAAATGGCACAAGCATGATAAAGTTTGACTTATCCCCAGAGATGTTTGTCCAAAGTGGCTTGAAGTCCGACTTAGGCCGAGAGAGAAAACGTCCAAGCTCATGTGAAGTCCGCCTAAGGAGAGGATGAGAAAATTAGCTAAAACTCAAAAAATTGGCTAAGGGTTGATACCTTGGGGAGAAGAATTCACTAAGTGTTGGACAGAAAACAGGAAGGATGGAGAGGAGTAAAAAGGAAATGAATAAAATCCTTAGCACAAGCCAGATTCAGAATTGAAGGCAAATCCACAGGAAAAGTTCGTTCGAGCATGGAGATGGCCAAAACCTTGGCTAAATGTTGAATGGTCCACATGAAGGTGTTACAAAATAGCCAAAATTTGGCTAAGTCTGGGAAATACTTCATAGAGGAAATTCCAATTTCCTCCATTGTGGCAAAAGCACAGGGGCATTCTTCTCCAAATTCAAGACACTTGAACGGATATCCAGACATCTTGGAAGGATTTCATCTACAATCCCAGACCTGTTGAAGCAATCAGGACAACTTCTTGAGGGATTTCATCTCCTGAAGAATTAAAGACAAGCTTCCAATCAGAATCAGATGGTGACAAGAAGGGTGTTCCAAACAAATTTTCTTACTTAGACAATTTCTCGGCACAAATTGGAGAATTCAGAGAGGAAATCTAAAGGAATAACATCAACCCAGTTCGAGCAAGAGGAATTTCAAAGCAACCAACTTCAAGTCCAAATACCTGCTCCAAGGGGAGACTTCCAGACCTCAAAGATTCCAGTACAGGTAAGAAGAAGAAATCGAAGTCTCAAAAGGAATCCAAGATCAAAGCTAGGAAGGAACAAGCACAACGGACAGAGTCATCGACAGGGAAAATATTCTAAGGCAAGCACGTGGAAGGAAAACGAAGCAACCAAGGAAGGCATCCAGCACGCTGAGGTGGCGCCTCATCATCTTCTAACCAATCAAATTGTTCCAAATCAACATGCAACAACTTTCTATTTTATTGTTGGTTTATATTTAGCAAAGGGACAAGTGTCCTCAAATGAAATTTTCTCATTGGTCGAAAGTGACAAACCCTAATTAGGGTTTTATTTTGTAATCTCGGCCGTTGATTTGAAATCAATCTTGGCCACTGAATTGTAATTGGGGAGCCTATAAATTGAGCTCGCCCGCTCATTTGTAATGTGTGGAGACAACATATGTGAATTGTTGCACTGAGACTATTTCGAATAATAAAAGCTCTTGAGCATGATTTGCCTTGAATAACTTCTTATTATCAAATAGTAAGTGAGGTTGCATATCTTCTTCCGCCATAGATTAAAGTTAGAGTTAGATTAAGTAGAATTTGCTTCGAAAGTTTGTTAATTGAATGAAAGATTGATCGTATTGATTCAATGGTGAAGTGTAGCTCATACTTTCTTCGAATGGATGATTTGCATTCGATTCGTAAAGTTAGCCTGAGCTCTTAATTCTGGAAACTTAACTTCAGCCTCATTTGAGGTTTGAAAATTATTCTCACAACCCTTGAAGATTGCACCCATTTTGCGTATGTTGTCCAACAGGAGGCGAAACAAAGTGTGGTTTATTCCCTTCACCGAATCCTTATTGTCTCTTGAGTTCTTAGGCATAGACTAGATTCTCCTAAACCCTATCTTTTGCCATTTTTTTGAGATTCATTGAAAGTCCTAATCGAGAGCCTTTAATGATAAATCCGCCTAAGTCCCACACTTGTGAAAAGTTCTTTAACGTAAGTCCCCTTGTTTATTACCAGCATATCACAACGCCCATTGAGCTTATCCACACGTCGAGACCCGACTAAAGAAACCTTGGAATCGCCATATGATCTTCTCGCAATCTTAGCATATGTGGTGGTTTTTCAAGAGAGGATAGATTGTCTTTGGACATTTTATTCTGTGTGTTCGGTGGATGATAAAACGTACACCAATAGGACCCATGGCTATTTTAATTTTTCTCTTTTTTTTCTTTGGCTAAATGTTTATTTTCCAAATTTATTTCACTTTTTGTCTAGCCAAGTTGAAATTTTAGCCATCTCGTCGATAAATGTTATGCCAGATCCTCATTTTCTTCTGCCATGGCGGACTTCAAATTGTGCCGGGCACATTTTCTCATGCCGAAATCATTTTTTCTGTTGCTTGGATGATTTTCTCTGAGCAAAGTATGTGTTTGGATGCCTTCTTTAGGAAAAATTCCATAATACTTAGACAAATCTTCATCCCTTTTAGCCATGGGTGGACTTTCTTGCCTCTTTGCCATGTACATTCTCCTCCGTGCACTTAGCCAACTTCATCAATCTTTTCCTAGGCATCCATACTTAGGTGAATTTTCAATCTTTTCTCCCCTTCTTATGCTAGGCAGACTTCATCAAATTCTTTCCATGGCCTAGGCAGACTTCATCAAGTTCTTTCCATCTTCCATCAAGGCATGGCGGACTTTCTATCCTCCTTGACATTTGCCTTTCACACTCATACTTAGCCAAAATGCGCAATTTTCCTCTTCTTAGGCCTCCATACTTAGACAAAATTCTCAATTTTTCCCTTTCTTTGCCTAGGCGGACTTCACAAATGTCTTGCCAAGGCTTGGGCGGACTTTGGAGAAGGCAAGCGATCCATCACCTAAGGCTTGGGCGAACTTTATTAATGCCTTGACATGTTTTACCTAAGGCTGGGCGGACTTTAGAGGTGTCTTGCTATTTTATGGCGGACTTCCAAGAAGTCTTGCCATCTTTCCTCTATGGCAAGGGCGAACTTCACAACTTCTATGCCATGTCCCTCAAATTAAGGGCGGACTTCCTTGAAGTCTTGCCATTCATTCATCAACATGCTGGGCGAACTTCCATGACTTCTAGACTTCAACTTTGAATGCCATACTTCAGATTTAGTCATGAATTTTATGCTGGTCGCCATGAACCTCTTGATTTTTCATTGATTTTTGCATGCTTTTCATCTGATTTTTGACTGATTTTCTGAGTTTCATATTACTTCTTCATGCTTTTTGTTGATTTTCTCAGATTTTCCCTTGCTTTTCCATGTTTTTCCTGATTTTTGCTTTGATTTTTCAATGATTTTAAAAAATTTTTGGTTCTAAAGATAGAAATGTTGACCCGTTGACTAGGGTTGACTTTCTAAAAATAGAAAAAATAAAATCCCTAAAAAATAGGGAATCCCATTTGGTCCAAAAATGCCAAAAATGAAAAAGCAAAAAAACAGATTCCCTAAAAAGTAGGAAGTTTCAGAATTGGCCCAAATCACAGGCGATCCTCGTCTCCCGGACCTTCTGAACCCTTCCATGACGTTTACGCATTGATTCAGGCATGGATTATCAACTTGGCTCGGATGACTCTCAAAAGACTGACTTGAATCTCTCAAAAATGATGACCTCATGAAACCATTGCGCAGAGGCAAAACCCTAAAAACTAGCAAACTACTGGGGGTCCCCATTCACAATGGGGCGATGTGTGAAAAGGTCATAACAGGTACACAATCTATGTTCTCCAGGGGGGGCATAAGAGGGTCCAACTGACAATATTTCTTTCACCATAGTTTTGAAATAAGGTGACCTTGCCAAATGAAATGGAAGAGCATGTGCATAAAAGAATTTGGCCACTGCATCATCAACTTGCTCACGTTTTTGCACATTCATCAACCCCATGATTGAAGTTTTCTCACTTGCTTTCTTCTTCCCTCTACCACAACTCTCTGAAACTGATACATTGGAAGAGGCTTGCAAATCAGCTAATGGTCGTTTTTTATTTTGAATGGTAATGATTTGGTCATCACTACATCCAGCCAACTTTGCAAATTGAAGCTGCTGCTCCAATGTTATTTTCTCACAAACTCTAACACCCTTTCTGGTGTCACCCACTAGATGGCGTCTAATCCTAGTATAGCTCCCATGGTAATTAGATTTCACAAACATGACAAAGCCATTTCCTGCTGCCCCCTGAATTTTTTTTCTTGTTGACAGTCACATCTGTGGCAAACTAACGCAATGGTTTGTTGCGGTTGAAAGGGCCTTTTGCAAACCTTTGAAGAGTGGGTACAGGGCATGCAAAATGGTCTGAAGAAGCATGGGTTGGATTTTCAGAGGTAGAAGAAGCATCTATTGACATTCTTTGAACTTCATTTTCACTGTCACTACCCTCACCCTCATGACTATCACTGCCACTACTGTTGCTGCTCATTTTGAAATTTGTATGGCTTTTTTTCTTTATTTTTAAAATATGAAGTTTGTATGCTAGTTGAAAATCTGAAAGTTTGTAAAAATGATACCAAATCATTTAATCAATGAACCATTGAACATTGAAAACAGAAAATGAAAATAAAAACAAAAATTAAAAATTAAAAAAAGTGATAAAGATAATGCAGAAGCAAAAAAATTATTTAAATTTAATCTCAAACCTGGAAGTGGTAGGAAATGGAACTAAGTGCAGCTCCTAGCTCCTCATAGTGTCCCAAACACAAACAAAATGCAGCTTGAGTGAAGAAAAAAACACAGTCAAATAGAGGCCCAGCCGCGACTTTACCCTAGGCGTGAGAAACAAAAACTTGAAGAAATCTGTTTCATGCCTCTTTAAAATGCAAAAACGTCTTTGTTAAATGCCCAAACGCAGGAGCAAAATGCCAAAAAATCATCTGGACTGAGTTGAGACAGAGATTTTTCCCGTGCTTTGTTGTGTGAGAGTCATCGCCGCTACCGTCGCTTGCCGTGAGAGCCCAAATAATATTGATTGATTTATGAAACTTTATTAAGTTTCATTTAAATTTTTCTTTTTAGACTTTACACAAACATTTTATGTTGCTGTGGGCCTCGCAAAACATTTAGCAGCAGTATAAAATATTTAAATTTTTTTTTTTATATTCTTTTATTTTCTGGAGGCTCCATGTACGTAGGGGATGGTTAGCCGTCCCCGGGGACAGCAAGGGACGTTTCCAACATCCCCTGCCGTACCCGGGGACGGGGGACCGTTCCCAAACAAGAGGAAACGTTCCCCACCATTTCCTGTGAATTCTCCTAATTCGGGGACGGCCGGGGACTGTCCCCGATGCGTCCCCCTGCCCTCGGGATAGATGGGGACGGGTAAAGGGGGTTTTGGGGCAGGAGATGCGTCCTTGTGTAACACAGGTAAATTCTGAAAAGTTGCCCAATGCCTTTGCATGTCATATCACTGTGAAGTGCTCTGAAAACCCAGAAAGAATATGCAATCCAAATCTCGAAACTCCAATGTACAGGCTAAAAATAGCAAGTGCTGGGAAAGGTTGTCAGATGGAGATGCATGTTACACTATTCTGAAGCTCTCCAAAAACCCAGAAAACTCCACCAGACATGCATCATCAAACTCTTACAAGCAAACCTTCAAAATGCTTCAAAAATCTCCTATAAAATAGGAAACCCTAATTTTACCTTTGACAAGCCTACGGGCTTCTAGAAATAGGCTATCAATCAGAAATGAGTGTACGGCTAAAATGGGGGCATTATAATCCGCCCTTCCCAAAATTGCTTGTCTTCAAGCAATGCTACAACACTTCGAACTGATCCTACCAAAACATATAGGATCCTGTGGTCCCATGTCCATCTCTGAAAAACCCCACCATGCTATTATTGTTTGATTCTGATCACACAAACATAACCAATAATCCAAAACCGCACCAATCTTCCTACGAGCCAGGAAGAATTGAAAACATAATCCTGCAGCATCACTTGCCAAGAAAACTTTGTGGAACCAGAAACAACCATGCCGATGACTAACATGTTGTAATGCTCATGGAAGAATATTCTGATCAACTGCAAAAACACCTTATCATCATTGTTCCCCAAAGCATCAAACTGAGTCACAACAACAAATGTGACTCCCTCAAGAATCTTTGCAAAGCAAATAACAAATCTTTGCAAAAATTCTATACTCACACCCTCATGAATCCATAAGGATGTACAACGCCTCCTTTGAAGCAAACTGATATCTCTGAAAAAACTCCAAGAAATCTTCACATAATTCACTTCAAGAGTCTCAAATTGATGAATCAAATCAGCTAATAGCATGCTGCCCCAAATAGTAATGTATGAGATGATACTAAGAAATCCACAGTTTATCATCAAAAAACAACCCATACATGAATTTTGACCATACTGAATCATTCCCTTGCTCATTCGAGACATAAATTCATTCCAAACAGGAGACAACATGACCTAAAAATGAATTAACCAACTGCTTGACAGGTTTGAAATAATCATCTTGGGATTTGATTTTCAGAAAATCAGCATCCAAGAAGGTAAGTAGCAGCTGCAACATAAGAATTTTTCATCGAAATAGGCATAACTGCTCATGAACAAGGCTGGTGGCACCTTCAGCAAGGGTCCCATTGCCAACAAAAACCATCTTTTGATCACATTTCCTTCCCTGAACTCCGATTTAGGATCAGAAATAATAAACCAATGACAAAAAAAGAAGGTAATGACATTTGTAGAACTGAAATTTTGGCACTTATCTCTCCAACAAACCTTCTTTTTATGCATACTAATCTTCATAAGAATATACTTGGGATCCCAAATGCTGATTTTCAACTGGAGACATTTTCCAACACGAGTAAATGATCACAACTACATTCTGAATAAATTGTGCTGGTTTTTCCCCCTTAGAATTTTTAATAATTCCTTCTTGCCAAGTAATGCTAGGATCCCAAACCATCAACACTGAAGAACCACTTCTCAGACGGAGAACTATTCTCACATGAATCCTTTGATTTACCCATTCCATCTGAATATACACTTCTTGAAACTCCAAGAAGTATTCAACAAACCTAAGTTTGTTGAAGAAATTAAATCCAGAATCTTGTGTCATAAACTGCCAGAAAGATTCCATGAATCCTTCATCAAATTCAATTTTGAAATCAATTATTTTGAGAGAAGATAGTGACGTAATAAAGTCTAACAAGAACCTCACAAGAATCCACATCAAATAATGAATAAAATCCTCATCAGTACGCCAATCAACTCTTTGTTGTTGAACAAAAAGAATGTCTTCATTTCTTCGTGATCCTTGATTTTCCATTCCTTGCTGAATGGATGTACTAGGAGCAGCAGTACATTCATCTTCATGTAACTCATGTACCACTTCTCCACTGTTGGAAGACAAATTGAAATTTCCTCCTTCAGTAATTTTTGAAGAAATTCCCTCTTCATTCACAAACAAGGGATTTGTGTGAAGCACATTAGCACCCACTTCAAATAGTGGATTATCAAAGGCCTGAAAGGTTTGTGGATGTGAAACAAAATGCTTTTTTCTTTCAGGACAACGTTTTAGATCATAGGTTTCTTGAATGAGATCAAGCTCATCAAGAATTTTCTGAAGCTCTTCTGCTCTTTATTTATTTTCCTGCTCTCATGACATTTGAACAACAAAAATCGGTGTTTCTGCTTCAATTAAAGCTTCATGCACTTCCTACAACTTGGTTTTAGTAAGCTCGTTCCACTCCAATGCCTTGTCAGCAATGTTGGCCACTTTGTCTTTATCACGAATGATGTGCAAAAGACTTGATTTGATTTCCTCCAAGGCAATCTTAATGGACTTCATATTAGCAATGGAAATGCAACATACATCTACCCGTCTTGGCACATTATAAATCAAATTTTCTACATGCTGATGAATTTCATCAAGCTTTGGCAGAACTTGAATTCCCCTTTCAGCAGTTTGTGAACTTGAACTGCATTCTGCATATGCTGACTGAGATGATGTAGTGCAACTTTGATGGATAAAGATTTCAAAAATCCTTTGAGTTGTATTCCTTAACTTGTCACGCATGTGATGGACTCTCTTCATCATCCCATCCATAGTGCCTTCCAATTCCTTAGCTCTTTGCCTTAACTTGGCCTCAAGTGAAGAGAAATCTGCCTTATAACTACTGGAAGTTTCTCCTTCCATGTTGCCTTCAATACATGATTCAAGGGACTCAGTCAAATCAGCTTTTAAGTGGGAAGATACTTCAGCTTCCTCTTTCTCTTTCTCATCTTTGGCTTGTTTTTCAAATGAAAATCCTTCGGAATTGTAAGGATGAAGAAGCAACTCACTGACTGAGCGGGTATCATCTTCTTCTAACCGAACTTCTCTTTCATTTGGATTTGCACATATGGCCTCTTCATGCATCTCCATGTCAACTCTTGTTTCCAAAAGTTCGTCCCTTGAATCTTCAACTTGAGTCTCCTTAACAAATGTTGACTCAGTGTTCTCCTCTGGAGAAAACATGAGTACCTCACTAGACTTCAAGGCTTCTACTGTCACATTACATTCTTCTATAGAATGCCTGGATTCTTCATGTGTTTCGGGAACTATTGTGGACATACTGCATTCTTCTATAGAATGCATGGACACTCCTTGTGCCTCAAGAGTAGATATTGTCTCATTGTATTCCTCTGTAGAATGCATGGACAAATGCAAATCCGTAGATACCTCCTGAACATTTGGTATGAATTCAAAGGGATTCCAACTCTCATTCCCTTCTTTAGCATCAAAAATCTCCTCTTTGTTTTCAATAGCCTTCATCAAAAGAGGTGTCAACTTTTCTTCACATTGATGGAACAATTCTTTTATTAACACATCAGCAATGGGAGAAATCTGCTCTTCATGTTAATAAGCATCCTTAAGAAGGGATTGGATGCTTTCTGGAAGATTATTAGCTTCTTTGATGGTAAATTAGAACATTCATGACAGCTGCAAACACCCCCTTTTCTTGCTCACTCCAAATCAAGGTGAAGAGATAATAAAACAAATGATAAATCTGATTTTGCATCTCCAAATCTATCAATAGGATGCAAGCTCTAAGTTCTGAAAATCTGTTTAATATAGCAGCCCTTTTTGGAAACAAATTACTTTCAATTTCATCCAAATCTTAAAAACTCTCCACTATCATATTTAAAATGATCTTCATGGTTTCATCATCATAAGGCACCTGGGGTACCACAATTCTTATCACTTCAATGAAATAAGAAGTAACCAGCAGCTTGGTTTCTTCATCAGGATGCCTCAGCCAATAGGGTTGATTCAAAGAGGTCACTGTAGGTGCTAATGCCAATTGCATTATCTCAGAAGGTGATTGCTTCACCTGGCTCAAACATTGTTCTAGCAAATGAAGTATGTTCACTTCATCCTCCCTTGACTGAAATTCTTTTTCGAGTCTTTTCCCTGCCATATAAAGTGTCTTTGCCAGATTCATCTCTTCAATAATAGCGATGCCTTGATCTGACAAAACTCGGTTTCTCAAAACTTAAAGAATTTATGCCAACTTCTGAAAACCACAAGAAGCTAAACTAAAATCTGTTCTGCCTTTTGGTGTAGTACTAGAGTTCTCTATCACTCATCTACCTACACATGAAGCACTGATTCACAGGATGGCAGGATCTTTGGCTCTGATACCGCTGCAATATGCCCCTTAGTTTTTCCCCAATTTTTGGATCACAAACCAGCACAACACTAAAGATTAGCGTTAGATCCCAAAAGATATCCAACTTGAAAGTAACCTTCACCAAGAAAGTTCACCAAGATCCTATTGAAGGTGAGGTGATAGCTTATGGTGATGGGATCATTAGCAGTAATCTGAACTGAAATACAAAGCTGAAAATGAAATGTAGGCGGTGATTCGACCATGAGCAATCCACGCTACCACTTGTTTAGTGGGGGGAAGATAATTACAATGAAATACAATTCATCTGCTATTAGCAGACATCCACATAGCAGTGGGGATTCTCCACTTAAACTGTGGGTGAGAATTGAGAGATACAAATGTTTATTCCTCCACACTGGTAGTAATGAGGGGTTACAATGTTTGCATGAAATCACAAAGTAAATGCAGAAGTATAAATGACTGAAATAGTACTACTATTCTCAGCCTTACAATGCAAATGTTCTGCAAATGACAAAGTTTTATTGTTGTATAAACAATGCCAAATGATGAAAGATAATTTCTCCAACTTCAAATCTTCTCAACTACTAAAGAACAAGCCAAAATCTGATCTACTTATGAATCTGATATAAAACCAGCAAAGTGAGATTTCTTACCAGCAACTGTGCAACACACCAAAATGCTTATTTCTCTCTCAAAATACCTCTTACGCTCTCCAAACTTTTGCAATGGTTTCACTTTAGTTCCAATTACAATGTGAATAGATATGCCAAGGAAATTTAGCATGAAATGGTTAAAGGCTAGGTTTGATATATAAAACCAGCAAAGTAAAGTTCAGACCAGCAAACTACGTCCTCAACAAAAGCTCAAATCTCCAACTACACACCACCAACTCTCATGAAACTGAAATGAATCTCCTCTAAGGCTAGGCGACTATGAAGAAACATCAATGAGTCACACACACCCTTGACATCTTCCTAGCATACAATTTTAAGCCCCAAAGACAAGGGATGGCTTGGGAAAGAAGTCGACCTTGTCTTAAAAAATGAATACTTGCTCATTAAATCTGCAAATGTGCAAAAAGAGGCGCCTCTAGTATAGGTTTCCTTACAACAAATACCCATAAGCAGAATAAATCACCAAACCAGCTATGAATAGAAAACGCCTACAACCATGAATGAACCAGCAACACAAAAATTGGAAAATCTCACCAAAAACTCAACAATAATGCTCAATATGCACTTCTGATTGAAGCACACTCCCAATTGACCATCTAGGGAACCATAGTTTTAGGCCCGAAGAATGGTGTAGATGCTAAGCTCCCCCTTAGCCGAGTTCTGAAATCAATCCAACAACATTTCGATAAGATAAACTATAGATGCTCAATGAATGAATAAAGGCGTGCTTATAAAGAACTTGAATTGACTCCTCAGCTTCCACCTTTTCCCTCCAAAAGGGACGCCCAAATTTCCTTTGCAATATTTTAATTTTTAAAACATTCTTATTCCTCTATCCTAGGCGTCCAAGTCTTTAGGGGACAAATTTAACTTTAGAAATATTAAAATCCCTCATGATGAGGCGTCCACCCTCAAGAAACACTTTTTAAAAACAACATTAAGTCATTAATCTAGGCTATGGGGCCCAAAATGAATTTAAAACATTAAATGACTTAAATAATTCATTTTAGCAAAATGAACCTCAAAATGCAGAAAACCAAATATGCTCCAAAATGCCTTGCCTGAAATAGAAAGTACTCTGAACTGCTGAACTGATGCGTGTTAGTTTTAGGATCAGAAATGCAATAAGCAGAAAACACAACACAAAGAACAATGAACACAATATTTTATCTTGGGAAAACCCTCCTACTCAAGGGAGAAAAACCGAGCAAGATCTTCTCTTATAAATCAGAAAAAATATCAGTGCCTAGAAGGGTCGAATGCAATACAATGGATTTGTACTTTGCATATGGTGCAATTTCTTGAATACACAAAATATTTAACTCTTTTGCTTGAGTCAAATCTGCTGCTCTTGAAGGGCGAACTTGCTGCTGAAGATATTCAAATTGGAATGGATGAATTGATGATCAAATGGGGAGACACCTTCTCCTTTATATACAAGCTAGATGATCTTTCTTTCTAGGGCCGACCTTGAAGAATACAAGTTTTATTTATAAGACAAAGGCCAACCTACCTTGAGATGATTATATTTAGGAGAAAAATAGCCCCCGAAGCTACAAAACACTAACACTCCCTCTTAGCTAGGGAGGTATTTTTCAAATATCCTCGTCATGGAGTCTCTCAACATGACGCCCATAATGCCTACACCCATTTGTGGAAAAAAAAAAACACATCCCAGTCTTAGAGATGTACAAGGGTTCATCATGGAGTCTCTCAACATGATGTCCACAATGGCTACACCCATTTGTGGAAAACACATCTCAGTCTTAGAGATGTACAAGGGTTCATCATGGAGTCTCCCAACATGACGTTCACAATGGCTACACCCATTAGTGGAAAAACACATCTCATTTCAGTCTTAGAGATGTACAAGATATCCTCGTCATGGAGTCTCTCAACATGACATCTCATCTCAGTCTCAAAGATGTACAAGAGCTTGCACCTCATATTTCTCCATCTCAGAGAAATATACACTACAAGGGTTTTCACCTCATATTTCTCTGTCTCAGAGAAATATACAGTACAAGGGCTTTCACCTCATATTTCTTCGTCTCAGAGAAATATACACTACAAGGGCTTTCGCTTCATATTTCTCCGTCTCAGAGAAATATACACTACAACAAATCTTCATGATGATGTGATTCCCTCTGAAGCTCCAAGTACTTGCATCAACCTCCTGACCTCCTCGTTCAAGATTGCCTGCAATGCTTGCCTTAGAGGAGCGGTTTCCAATGCACACCTTTGGTACTACTGACTTGCAAGAGTCTAGGACTGTCCTTCTCGATCTCATCCCAGATCACCCTATTCTAAATAGGTTTGCGGAGCTACCAATGTCAAATCCGGATTGACTATCTTGTGTAATTTTGTTGTCTGCAGTTGAAGAGGTCTTCCAAGGACTTAAGCACTTGGCCTTGCAGCACTGCGACCCACTTAGTTGACACCTTCACTTGTTCTCAGAGAGTCACTCTAGTTCCTCGTGTCATAGGACTCCATTTTGTTGAACACAAAACTCCCTCTTGATCCCCGCCTCAATGCAAAGAACCGAAAACTGTTTTGCTTTCGCAACTCCCAATCCAATAGCCAATAGCATGTCTTCTCCAATGATCTTTGATAGGAACCTCACTGATTTCCACAATTCTTTCTAGGGCTGCCAATAGTTGACCATGCAAGAACCATAGACTATTGTTCCAAATCAGGAGGACAGGATTTCTGTTACACCATTGTTTAGTGTCTTCATCCTCCTCAATCTTCTTGCTAATGCAAACTCTCCATCCAAGGCTGACCCAACCTTATGCCCTTGAGAGATGTCTACAGTGAAGTTATGTGCCACCAGCTCAATCTCATGGCTGCAAGCTATGTCTTCATGTTTGTTCATTTCTCCAGCTAGCATGACTTCCTCACCGGATGCCTCAAGCTCTTCCCCCCTTTGAATTCCTTATGCAATCTCTGATAATTAATCCATCTTTCATTTGCTTCTTGATCCAACCTGCATTTTAAAGAGATTAATAATAGTTCATGAAATCAAACTACCCCTGATACAAATGAAACATGTAGCAAATATCATTAGATAGAACAATTGAAGGAATAATAGAACTTATCTTTGTTGATTTTGATATATCTTTTTTTCGTCTTAACTCAATTTATACTATAGCACTACAAATTACAAAGACAATCTGCTCAACTCAGTTTTCTCAAACACATTATGTAGCCAATTATATTCAATATAGAATCAGGCCTCTCACTGAATCAAGGCACCATCACAGTCCCTGCACACATAGAGAATGGTATCGATGCGACCAACCAATCACAATCGAAATTGCAGTTCTCCTTTCATGTCAAAGCCACACTTAAAAATCTTCACAACTAGCACGAATGGCATCTCTAAAAGGTTTCATGCCAGCAATCAACGCTCAAAAGAAACCACGACCTCTCCTAAAAAGTAAATCACACGACTTAGCCATAATTAATATAAAATTAGTTGCTCCCAAATAATCGATGTCAGATCCTCTCTGCACAACTCAACAAACTTTTAGGAGAAAGCATAGAAACTGAATTTCAGCCTAGAAGAATGCGATTTCATTTTATTCAAAGGTACAAACTGTTGATGTTTATAGCAGCTTTAGTCGAATTCATTCTAGCCATCTCCTTTACTTCAATTGATAAATTAAATTATAGCCAAGAGGGGCTATTTAATTTATAAGCATCAAGAGGCACAATTTTATATGTGTTAGTTATTGAAGAGTTGCATCTTGAAAGAGGCCGACATCATACTCCATGAGACGCGATTTTTACTAGGCGCGATCTTCCATACAAAGGCGCATTTATTATTGGTGGCCCACTCTTGGTGAAGGCCGACTTGAGAACATTTGAAGAGGCACGTCCTCTCTCAAATGTTGTATATATATTCGATGTTTCACTTCTTTGTTATCATTCATTCAGATTCATTTGTTCATATAGTTACATACTCTCAAGTGCAAGTAAGAGAAAAGAAGATATACATAATAGAGCAGATTTGTATTATTGTAGAAGGCAAATTTCTTCATTGCTGTGTTAGCATCAGATTGTGGTGCTCATTCTTGGCCTTAATATTGACCTCTTTGTAAAGGAGACATTCATTGATAATTCAATATATAAGTGATATATTGTTGTTGGGTTTTTCTCCCTCAAGAGGAGGGTTTTCCCAGGGTATCTGCTGTGTTATTGTGTCTGATTTTTGAATTAAATTTTCTGTGCATTTAATCTGATCATTAAATTTAACATGGTATCAGAGCAGGTTTGAGAAGATCGTGATCAGATTTGTTTTCATAGCGATACTCTATCCTCTTCGTTATATTTTTTTGTCTATCTTCACCTTAGTCAAGATGGTGAACAGTTTGAAGATTGAGGATAGACTCGAGGGTGCTTCCAACTATACATCATGGAGGTTTAGAATCATGCTCACATTGTAAGAGAATGATTTGGCTGAGTTTGTGGAGACCAAAGTTCCCGAACTAGAAGAGGAAGAAGAGAAGTTGCAATGGAGGAAGAAAGACATCAAGGCGAAGAAGTTGCTGGTTGATTCCGTCAAAGACCATATTGTTCCGATTGTCTCCAAGTTAAAGACGACAAGAGATGTTCAAAACATTGGAGGAGATGTACGAAATCAACAACACAAGTCAGACACTTGCACTAAAGCAACAACTGCACCATGTGAAGATGGCGAAAGGAGAGACAATGATTGCCCATTTCATGAGGATTTCGGAATTGAGAGATCAGCTCTCCACAATTGGTCATGTGGTCGATGATAAAGATTTGACGATGCTTGCTCTCAATGGTCTTCCACTATCATGGGAGTCCTACATTCAAGGAATTAGTGCAAGATCCAAACTTCCTAAGTTTGATCGCTTGAGGGCTGATTGCATTCAAGAAGAGTCAAGGTTGGTGGCTAGAGGCATTGGTCAAAGTTCATCTAATGAAGATATTCATGTTCTCGCCTCCCAAGCTTCGAAGAAGAAAGGAAAAGATGGAAAGAAAGGATTCTTCAAGAGGAATCGAGATAAGGGAAATGATGGTGCTCCCCTCTCCAAGAAAAAGAGAGACTTGTCCAAGATTCAATGCTTTAGGTGTGATAAGTTTGGCCACTTTGCTAAGCATTGTCCAACTAGACCTAAGCAACAAGCCACCGTTGTAGATGTTGATGATGCTTCTCCGTAGAAGGATACATGTGAATATTTGTTCTACTCAGCATTGTCAAGCAATGTACCTACAGACACCAACACTTGGCTGATTGACAGTGGTGCTTCTTGACACATCACGGGTTTTAAGGAGCACTTATCAAGCTTGGTGGAGAGAGAGTCTTTCGAACAAGTCATTATAGGAGATGATGCGAGCTACTCCGTGAAAGGGATTGGAACCTCTACTCTTCATTTGGATTCCAGCATCACACTTCAATTGAGCAATGTTCTTTATGTTCCAGGAATCAAGCGCAATCTTATTTCAATTTCAGCCCTAGAAGATAAAGGATATCAAGTTGCCTTCTCCAAAGGCAAAGTACTTGCGTGGATGTAGAATTCCAGCTTCAAAGATGCTCAAGTAATTGGTGTTAGACATGAAAGCCTCTATAGGCTTTGCACATGTCCACTGCAGGCATTAGTTTATGATACTTCAAGTTTATGTGATCTTTGGCATCGAAGATTGGCTCACCTACACTTTCGAGCCTTACCTATCATGGAGAAGATGGTTACGAGTCTTCCTAAGTTCAATTAGGAGCATGAAGGAACTTGCAAAGGTT
This sequence comes from Sequoia sempervirens, assembly GCA_007258455.2. NCBI lineage: Eukaryota > Viridiplantae > Streptophyta > Pinopsida > Cupressales > Cupressaceae > Sequoia > Sequoia sempervirens. The sequence continues at coordinate 44,537 of VDFB02373302.1, forward strand.
GTGCATTAGGTAAGAATATAAAAACTCCTTTCCATAGAAGAGAAAATAGATCCAAGTGCATTTTAGATCTTATTCATTCTGATTTATGTGGACCTATGTCTGTTCCGTCTTCAAGTGGATTCTTGTATTATGTTCTGTTTATTGATGACCACTCTAGAAAGACTTGGATTTATTTTTTGAAAACTAAAGAGTCTGAGGAAGTGTTAGGAAGGTTTAAGGAGTTCAAAGCCTTGTTAGAGAATCTTTCTAGTAAAAGAATCGAGGTTCTTAGATCTGATAATGGTGGAGAATACACCTCTGGCAGCTTTCGGGATTTTTGTGTTGATGCAGGGATTAAGAGGGAGTACTGTGTCCCCTATAATCCTCAACAGAATGGTATTGCAGAAAGAAAGAATAGGACAATCGTGGAAGCAGCAAAAGCCATGATCCATGACCAAGATCTTCAAACCTTCTTATGGGTAGAAGCTTCTAGGATTGCAGTATATGTACAGAATAGAAGTCCTCACAAGATCTTGGAGAAAATGACTCCGGAAGAAGCCTTTACAGGAAAGAAGCCTGAGGTTAGTCATTTAAGGATCTTCGGATGCCCTGACTATATTCATGTTCCAAAGGAAAAGAGAACTAAGTTGGCGCCTTCTGGCAAGAAGGGAATTTTTGTGGGCTACAACAAGACATCAAAAGTCTACATAATATACATTCCAGGACAGAAGTTGATCAAGATCAGCAGGGATGTCACATTCGAAGAAGATGTTGCATTCAGGAAATCCAGGGGCACTCATATGGAGATCGATAATGAAGAGTCTCCTCAGGATATGGAAGTTGACCATACTCCTGAGATTCAGAGGGAGACTTCAGAAACAAAAGAAGATATTGATCCTGTTGAACCCTTAGAACCTATTGATGGGCCTACCGACATTGTAATTGGAAGAAAAAGACCTCTATGGGCCAGGCGTACTATGCAAGAGGCTGAAAGTTTTGCAGCTCCTAGAGGCACATTCAAAGAAAGTAAAAGACCACATGAGTTCTCCATTGATGAGTCAGATTATTGAGTCTGAGCTTACAGTGTTGAGGAAGCATCTAGTCATCAAGTTTGGAGAGATGCTATGGCAGAGGAGTACCAGTCAATTCTCAAAAACGATGTTTGGGACATTGTTCCTAGACCCGAAGGCAAGTCTGTGGTATCTTCAAAATGGCTCTTCAAGATCAAGCATGCAGCTGATGGAAGCATTGAGAAGTACAAGGCAAGATTTGTGGCTCGTGGGTTTTCACAGAAAGAGGGAGTTGATTACGAAGAAACATTTGCTCCTGTTGCTCGCTATACTTCTGTTAGAACCATTATTGTTATTGCTGCATCTAGAGGATGGAAGATTCACCAGATGGATATGAAGATAGTGTTTCTGAATGGTGTGATTGAGGAAGAAGTTTATATCGAGCAACTTGATGGATTTGAGATTCATAAGAAGGAGTCTCATGCTTGCAAGTTGAAGAAGGCCCTGTATAGTCTTAAGCAGGCTCCTCATGCATGGTACGAAAGGATTGATCGTTACCTGTCAAGTTTGGGCTTCTTGAAGAATGATGCTGACTCTATTTTGTACTTCAAGGTAATTAATGGTGAAGCATTAATTTTGGTCTTATATGTTGATGATTTGATTCTTACTGGAGAAGATCACCTGATTCTCGAGTGTAAGGAGTTGACTTCTGAATTTGAGATGAAACACCTTGGGCTCATGCATTACTTCCTTGGCTTAGAAGTCTGGCAGAAACCAGATGAGATGATTCTAAGTCAAGGGAAGTACACCATTGATATACTTAAGAGGTTTGGTATGATGGATTGCAAATCCATGTCTACACCCATGGAGACCAACCTACATAAATTGAAGGAGGCGGCAGCTAGTTTAGACTTGGTGGATCCTACTATGTGCAAACAGTTGATTGGGTCCTTAATCTATCTAGTTAACACTAGACCAGATATCTGTTATGCTGTGAGTGCACTTAGTTAGTTCATGTGTGAACTGAGACAGATACATCTTGTTGTAGCTAAACATATCCTGAGATACTTGCGTGGCACAGTTGGATATGGGTTGAGATATTCTTCAGATGCAAACTTGGAGCTACATGGTTACATTGATTCTGATTGGGCAGGGTGTGTCACAGATCGAAAGAGCACCTTTGGTTGTTGCTTCAGTTTGGATTCTGCTATGATATCCTGGTGCAGCAGGAAGCAGTCATCTGTGTTATTGAGTACAGCAGAGGCAGAGTATATTGCAGCTTGTATGGCAGCTCAGGAAGCAGTGTGGCTTCGTAAGCTCCTTGCAGGATTGTTTGGACAATCAATGGAGCCTACTATCATTCATTGTGATAACTAGAGTTGCGTGAATTTTTCTGTCAATCCTGTGTTTCATGACAGAACCAAGCATGCTGAGATCAAGTATCACTATATTAGAGATATGGTACTGCGGAAGGCTATATAGTTAAGGTATATCAGCATTGATGAGCAGACGGCAGACATTCTCACCAAGCCTCTCTCCAGAATCAAGTTTGTGTACTTTCGAGATAAGCTTGGTATGGTGGAGAATCCAACCTTAACTGAGAAAGAGTCTCAGCATCAATGAGCCTGTTTAATGAGTTCTTCTCTGTGAGAGAAGTTTGAGGTGAAATCCCTTGTTAATGCATTTCTCCTTGAGATTTGAGGTGAAAGCCCTTGTTTCCACCCTCTGAGAGAGTCATGGTGGATGTCATGTGTGTGACTCCATGACAACATCATGTGAGAGAGTCCGTGATGATTTTTTTTGTGTACTTGTGTTTCACCCTCTGGGAGAGACATGGTGAAAGTCATGTTGAGGTGACAACATCACGCAAGTGATGAACACTTGTACATGCCATACATGGTTGTAGCCATTATGGTTGATATCATGTTCAGTTGATATCTGATATCACGATGAGGTGGTATTCTTCTTCTTCTCCACTCATGGTTGTAGCCATAGTGGTAGTCATCACGATGAGGTGATCTGACTTGTGCAGCTGGAAGTATCCTCCATAGCTGAGAGGGAGTGTTGATGTTTATAGCAACTTCAGTCGAATTCTTCCAGCCATCTCCTTTACTTCAATTGATAAATTAAATTATAGCCAAGAGGGGCTATTTAATTTATAAGCATCAAGAGGCACGATTTCATATGTGTTAGTTAATGAAGAGTTGCATCTTGAAAGAGGCCGACATCATACTCCATGAGACACGATTTTTACTAGGCGTGATCTTCCATACAAAGGCGTCATTTATTATTGGTGGCCCACTCTTGGTGAAGGCCGACTTGAGAACATTTGAAGAGGCACGTCCTCTCTCAAATGTTGTATATATATTCGATGTTTCACTTCTTTGTTATCATTCATTCAGATTCATTTGTTCATATAGTTACATACTCTCAAGTGTGAGTAAGAGAAAATAAGAAATACATAATAGAGCAGATCTGTATTATTGTAGAAGGCAATTTTCTTCATTACTGTGTTAGCATCAGATTGTGGTGCTCATTCTTGGCCTTAATATTGGCCTCTTTGTAAAGGAGACATTCATTGATAATTCAATATATAAGTGATATATTGTTGTTGGGTTTTTCTCCCTCAAGAGGAGGGTTTTTCCTAGGGTATCTGCTGTGTTATTGTGTCTGATTTTTGAATTAAATTTTCCGTGCATTTAATCTGATCATTAAATTTAACACAAACATAAAATACTTATCTCTTTATTGAGTAGAATAGACAACAATTCGTCCAACAGTGAAGATCTGTATTGCCGTTGAGTGCTCAATCAGGATTCACAATATGCCCGATGTTGCTAGTTTGTAAATCACGACTTTTAAAATCAATGCTCAGAATGACAGGAATAGATGTCTCTTAAGCTCCCTTCCTCTGACAACTACAATGCTGCATTCTAATCTTCATAATGACATGGATAGGTGTCTGTTAAGCTCTCTTCCTACATTCTAAGCAATGCTCAGAACTTTAAATATTATATTCAATGCCTCCTGGAACTGTCACAAATAAGGCGGGAGTTATGCATCTTGATATGCCTAACATTCCTGATGATTTTTCCTTTAATCAAAGGCGGTGGATTATTATACACATGACTCCTTTAACATTCGCCACTTCAACACCACTTCACATCATCCACTCTTTGTCTCCATTTTGTGCCTTTGAATAAACATCTCAAACACTCGTCATTGTAGAACTAGCTCCTGATACTCCCAATTAAATCTATAAATATTCAACTTTCACCTTTAATTTGGAAGTAGCACTAGCATCACATATATTACACCACAAGGATTGAAAACAACTGTATACCTATTGACGCTTGGTGTAATATCTTTGTGTGCCTCCAAAATTCTCGACAACAACTATTTAAATTTTTTTTTCTGTCGCCACAGTCTCCTCTGTATCTTTTAAAAAAAATGACACTTCTCAAAGAAATACAAATATCCGATCTTTGAAATATCACAACAGCTTAAAATATCGGCTCCTTATATTATTTGAGTGCCTTCCTTGTTGATGACGCCTCACCTGAGAATTTTTTTGATTTTCTTTGAAGTGACAGCGCACCAAGAAAAGAACCTTGACTCACTCCTGATGATAAGCGATAGATGCACCTTCCTTTGATGGTTCGTCAAGCTGTGAAAGACGATACTAGGGTGATATTAATCGTTTTACTTATATGCTCTGCTCCTGTCCGTAGATGCCTCGAGCTTTCAAAGAAAGCGTCCCAATAGACTTCCGCTGATTACTATGATAAAGAAATGCTGAACTTGATAGCAATAGACAATGGATTAGAAGAATTCCGAATGTGTAATGTCCCCAATTTAGCCCTACACTCTTCGTTTGGATTTAGCCTATTTCCGGAAACTCGTAGGCTAAAGCTAAAATGAAAATTAGGGTTTCCACTTTCAGAGGATGTTTTGAGGTCTTGCATGCAAGAGTTTCTAACGCATGTCTGGTGAAGCTTTCTGGGTTTTTGGAGAGCTTCGTGATGAGGTAACATGCATGACAGGTTATTGACTTGCATTCTTCACTGCTTTTGGAGGCTTGCATGTTGGATTTTTCTAGTTTGGATTCTGGATTCCTTCTGGGTTTTCAGAGAGCTTTGCGATGGTGTGACATGCAATTGAATCAGAGAAATTTTCCGGACTTACTATTTTTAGTAAGTTGCGACGGCTACTCAAAATGTGGAGAAAATGAGTTTGGAACAACTTACTATTTTTAGCAGTATGCTATTTTTAGTAAGTACTATTTCTGGCAATGCTATTTTTAGCAGCAGTTCAGCAGTTTAGTGCTGTGGCTATTTCTGGCAGGTCAGCTTGAGTAGTGGTCTCCAACATTTGAGGTGATTTGTAATGTCCCCATTTTTGCGAGCATCAGAGTTCGTAAGGATTAGCCTATTATTTGACCCTTGTAGGCTGACAAATGTGATGAGAGGGTCTTCCTTGGCAGTTATCCAGAGTTTCAGGACCTTACTCCTCCAATTGATTCAGGTTTGGACCTTTGCAGGGACTCACAGAGTGATATTTAGACACTTACTATTTATAGTAAGTCAGGCTGACAGGGGTTACTATTTTTGGCAGGGCACCTAGCTCAGCTAGTCTTCTCAGTTTCAACCCAGTTTGACAGTTTGTTGAGCAAACGAAGAATTACGAAGCATTTAATAATAATTAAATGATTATTATTATGACTTTATATTATAAAGCCACTTTAAGTGAAATATTAAAATATTAATTATTAATGGCAAATTATAAAGTATTTAATACTTTATATTAAAGGAACATTATTATTATTAAATGAGTATTTGTTATTCATTTAATATGGACGCCATTTATTAATAATTTGCCTAAGTCTCTAAAAGGGCGAATTGTTATATTATTAAATGCAATTAAGTTGATTTTTTGAAAAAGGGGTCAAACTTTTGAGGAAAAAGATATATATTTCTCTTCAAGACAAATCGAACTCATTATTGATGATCATTTGAATTTGTCTTTTCTCTCTGAGAACATTTGGAGTTGGAGAAACAAGGGTTTCTGCAATTAGGTTTTGGAGAACGTCAACTCTTTAGAATCAGACATACTGAGGCTGTGAAATACCAGTTGAAGATTGTCAGTTGAGTGGCTTCACACAGGAGTCATTACAGAGCATATTTGAGAAGTTTTATTCAAGTTTCTTGAGCAGTTTGAAAGGGTTTGTTGGCTGCTACAGTACTCGCTACAGTGCACGTGAATAGTAACGCTACAGTGCACATGAACAGTAATCCGCTACAGTACCTCGGGAATAGTGCCCGCGCTACAGTGCTGCTACAGTATAATTATGATTTGCAAGGGTTTAAAGAATATCAAATATCTATGGGGAAGCTGTTAGTCATGAAACCAAGACATTATATCTATTGCTGTTGAAGTCTGATCAGTTCTGGGCATCAAATCAGGTCTGGACGTGTTTGCTAGTAAGGCTGAAAGTCTCATTCTGGCCACTATTCTCCATTCTGGGCGCTTTCACCAGGTCTGATTGTAGTATACATATTAACATGCATGAACATTAGCTATTTCTTGTAAAATCTGCTAAGAAGTCTGAAGATATCATCTTGCTGATTATTTATTCTGAGAAATCTGTACATGCAAATCAGTCAATATATTACTTAGAAAATGTTTGTTTAAAGACTGTAATACCATATTTGCTTTGGCTACAATTTGGGAACCCTTGATAGCATTGACTCTGGATCGACTAGAAGAATGTAATGAATGTATTGCTGTTTAGTCAACTGTCATAGGTTGCAAACCTTATACTTACTGTTGTTCATCACTGAGTCATTAGCTGAGTTGGTACATGTCTAATAAGTGTTTCTGGGCAGTTCTAATTGCATAATCAGTCATTATTCATTCTCAGAAATTTGTAGGTGCACTGCTGTTCAAGTATCAAGGGCATGTCATAGTGTTGTTAGTATTTACATGTTGAAGTTCAAATGGTGTCAATATGTTTATCACTCAGAAATCTCTATATTGTATGCTTTTTATAACCTTTTAATTGGCACATGAATTACGTCAACTTAGTGCTTTGGGAAAATTATTGTTCCATCAAGGGTAGGACATCACAGTGGTATCAGAGCCAAGATCCTGCCATCCTGTTGGGAGAACAAAAAGAAATTTGAGTTGCTACAATGGAATTCAGTGGATTTTCCGAACAGTTCATAAGGGAATGTGAACATGATGCTTCCATATTCCGTGCACAATATCAGAATATGTTAGATGAGTTCAAGAATGATGTTTCTTTTGACTGCTACTTGAATTGTGTGTTGATTTGGTATCTTGGAAAAGTGGGTGTGGTCAATTACATTAGAAGAACAATGAAAGAAAAAGTAGAACATTCTATTGATGAAGGGATCGAGAAAGAAGCAGAAGTGCTTGTTTGTGGTTTGCAGCCCACAAATATGGAAGTGGGTGAAGATATTGTCACATCGGAAGCTTCTACCTCGCCAGTTGAGCTTGAGGTGACTATGGACTCATTGCAGAGCGCCCAGTTGGCCCTTCAGGAGTCACAGTCACGGTTGGACGTGCTTACCGTGGAGTTGAGTTTGACACAGTCTCCACCAGTTGCAAATACAGTACAGTTATATATAGTGGCAGTCGGTGAGGATCATACATCCACGGGTTGTAGAGAGGATGTGGTAACATCCATGCCAGATACAGGGGTAGTTGACTCAGTTGGGATGAGTACTTGGATTGAGAGCAGCAGAGGACCACATGTTACATCAGGTTCTCCTGTGGCTAGTATGATGACAAATGATGCAGGTTCGACAGTTGATAGCTCTTGTGTGGCTGTGGTGGATTCTCCTGAGAGTTGTGTGTTAGTACACGATGTTACTCCATCTTCACAAGGGACTCACAGAGTGTCATCTGGTTGGGAGTATGGCTCTCATATAGATTTGTCTCCCTCTCTTGGAAGCAAATCTGTTACTTCATCCCATGCAGCTGATTTTGGATGCCAGCTTGTTGTTTTTCAGAGTCAAAGGGATCAGTTGCTTGATTCAAGTGTTGTTAGTGATGAGCCATTGACAGAGGTTGGAGCATTTTACCGTGACTACACAGTGAGGAGTGCTCATCACTTTTCTTTTGATCCACACAAAGAGGACTTGATGATCCATCGGTGTGGATTGGCTCCGGGATTATACAGTCCTTTGTGGGATGGGTATTCACCATCTTCAGAAGATGGGATTAATGGCTACAAGCGCCCGACTCAGCTATTTGTAGGGGATTACTTGCAGGGACAGCTGTCAGTTATACATCATGCTGATATGTATCCAATAGGGTTTGCTACTTCTAGGTCACAAAATTTTCTTATGGGTACATGGTTACAGGATGACTATGGTGTCAGTTGGCATGATGATTTGGTTAGTTATCACATCCATGGGAGTTTAGCGGGAGCTGTAGAGAGATATTGTGTTCTAGACGCTTCAAGATATTTTTATCTCTATATGGCGAATGGATGTGGGATTCCGTTGTTTTGGGATCCTGGTGGCGACAGGTTTGGCACAGTGTATTGGATGGGTCCCATTGGTTTGCTTCACCACTCCTGGCACGGTGAAGTTGAGATCAGAGTAGTGCAGAGGAAGTCAGAGGGTATTAGGCATGGCAAACTTCCATTTTGGGTTTGGGATCCAGGGATATTTTGCGCAACTATGTTTATGCTGGTGCTACAGAAGTCGGTTAGGGACATGTGGGACATTCACAATTCTTCTTTTGGGCCTCCCGAGGATTGGAGTTTCTTTGCAGTGGAGATTGCTTGGGGACAAGCAATTTCAAGGAGGGCGGATTGTAATGTCCCCATTTTTGCGAGCATCAGAGTTCGTAAGGATTAGCCTATCATTTGACCCTCGTAGGTTGACAAATGTGATGAGAGGGTCTTCCTTGGCAGTTATCCAGAGTTTCAGGACCTTACTCCTCCAATTGATTCAGGTTTGGACCTTTGCAGGGATTCACAGAGTGATATTCAAACACTTACTATTTATAGTAAGTCAGGCTGACAGAGGTTACTATTTTTGGCAGGGCACCTGGCTCAGCTAGTCTTCTCAGTTTCAACCCAGTTTGACAGTTTGTTGAGCAAACGAAGAATTACGAAGCATTTAATAATAATTAAATGATTATTATTATGACTTTATATTATAAAGTCACTTTAAGTGAAATATTAAAATATTAATTATTAATGGCAAATTATAAAGTATTTAATACTTTATAAAGGAGCTTTATTATTATTAAATGAGTATTTGTTACTCATTTAATATGGACGCCATTTATTAATAATTTGCCTAAGTCTCTAAAAGGGCGAATTATTATATTATTAAATGCAATTAAGTTGATTTTTTGAAAAAGGGGTCGAACTTTTGAGGAAAAAGATATATATTTCTCTTCAAGACAAATCGAACTCATTATTGATGATCATTTGAATTTGTCTTTTTTCTCTGAGAACATTTGGGGTTGGAGAAACAAGGGTTTCTGCAATTAGGTTTTGGAGAACGTCAACTCTTCAGAATCAGACATACTGAGGCTGTGAAATACCAGTTAAAGATTGTCAGTTGAGTGGCTTCACACAGGAGTCATTACAGAGCATATTTGAGAAGTTTTATTCAAGTTTCTTGAGCAGTTTGAAAGGGTTTGTTGGCTGCTACAGTACCCGCTACAGTGCACGTGAATAGTAACGCTACAGTGCACATGAACAGTAATCTGCTATAGTACCTCAGGAACAATGCCCGCGCTACAGTGCCGCTACAGTATAATTCTAATTTGCAAGGGTTTAAAGAATATCAAATATCTATGGGGAAGCTGTTAGTCATGAAACCAAGACATTATATCTATTGTTGTTGAAGTCTGATCAGTTCTGGGCATCAAATCAGGTCTGGACGTGTTTGCTAGTAAGGCTGAAAGTCTCATTCTGGCCACTATTCTCCATTCTGGGCGCTTTCACTAGGTCTGATTATAGTATACATATTAACATGCATGAACATTAGCTGTTTCTTGTAAAATATGCTAAGTCTGAAGATATCATCTTGCTGATTATTTATTCTGAGAAATCTGTACATGCAAATCAGTCAATATATTACTTAGAAAATGTTTGTTTAAAGACTGTAATACCATATTTGCTTTGGCTACGATTTGGGAACCCTTGATAGCATTGACTCTGGACTGAGTAGAAGAATGTAATGAATGTATTGCTGTTTAGTCAACTGTCATAGGTTGCAAACCTTATACTTGCTGTTGTTCATCACTGAGTCATTAGCTGAGTTGGTACATGTCTAATAAGTGTTTCTGGGCAGTTCTAATTGCATAATCAGTCATTATTCATTCTCAGAAATTTGTAGGTGCACTGCTGTTCAAGTATCAAGGGCATGTCATAGTGTTGTTAGTATTTACATGTTGAAGTTCAAATGGTGTCAATATGTCTCACTCAGAAATCTCTATATTGTATGCTTTTTATAACCTCTTAATTGGCACATGAATTACGTCAACTTAGTGCTTTGGAAAAATTATTGTTCCATCAAGGGTAGGACATCACATGATTATTTTGGCAAGTTTGATATTTGATGAAAAATAATGTTTTAAGTGAAAAATATTTGGCTAAGGCATGGAAGACGATTTGGAGAGATAAGTGATTTTTATAATGTTTATTAATTAAACATTTTGGAGGCTTTATTTGGCAAATGATAATGTTTTAAGTGAAATATTAACTTAGGCAAAATGGACGCCTAGTTTGAAAGAATATTTGCAAATTATAAAATATTTCACTTAATCATATTTGGACACCTATTTGAGGAGATATGTTATTTTATAAAGTATTGCACTTTAATACTTTTGGGACGCCACATTATACTTTATTAGCATTTTTGATAAAGTATATTTCATTATTGGAGAAGAGGCTAAATGAAATTCAAATTGCAAATTATTGAAGATGAATGTGAATTTGAGATAGGTGCCCTACTTGGAGGGAAAAGAAGATTTGAATTTGGGAGAGAAAAATGTTATAAATAAGAGTGTTAGGCTCTTCATGAATATCTATTGTTGCTTATCATATTGTTATGCTGTTGAAATGCTTTTAGAGCTTGCTTCGAGGAATGCATACCTCCTAGTTCTTTCTCTCGGTTTCGTGCTTGAAAGATAGCACCTAGCTGAGTGTCCAGAGACTGCTTCTTATCCAGACTAGCAGACAGAGCATCAAGGTTGAAGATTTTAGAGATTTGTCAGTTTTGCATTTGTTGGTTAGGGTTTTGCTGAAATAGAAATCTGCTCATAAGTCCATGCACGATTTTTTGGTGGTTCTGGGTATTGGTCCTATGCTTTAGTCTACCTTGGGCGCCCCTCCTTGCAAGTTTTTAGATTTTTTGGAAGTGTCTCGGATTTTATCTTGCTGGTAGAACATTTCTGGAGGTCGTACCTTCTTTGAGGTTGCATTGGAAAGCATGCATAAATAAATCATTGCTATTTGGATTAGTTTCTTGGCTTGGTCTTGGTCGCTCAACTCCTAGCTCTCATTTGCATTCAGTTCTACATCATTCAGAGGTGTTTTGACGAAGTTATCAGCATTTTGGTGATTCTAGGGCTTGCTGGTATGAATTTTCTGATTGCTGCAATTTTATATCAGACCTGATATTTTAGCCCCTTTTGCTATATTTCATATGTTGGATAGTTTGAACTTGTTTGGAGTTCATTTCCTAACATTTTGGAGATCATTGGTTATCTATATCTCATTGTATTTGCAAATTGTTCATCATATTGTAATGCTGAATCAGTAGTACTGATCAACTCTTTTACTTTCTGCACTTTACATTTTGTATCCCCACTTTAGTGGAAGAGGATGGCTATGCCGCCTAGTTTACTTTCAGTTTAATTACTTTCATTCCCATGGTTGTGGATGAGACTGGCCCTTGCTCAGTCTACATTGTATTTTCTTTCTATTTCTCTGCCATATGATAGCACCTTTCCCACTTCGGGTTAGGAATGCACATGCTTGGCATTGAGATTATTTTACTTGCATAGCATCATTGTTAATAGAATCTCCGCCATATGGTAGCGCCTTTCCCACCTCGAGTTAGGAGTGCACATACTTGGTGTTGAGCTTTCCTTCAACATTGTATTTCCTTCAGTTGCTTCTAACGACCCTCGGCGCCATATGTCAACACCAATCTCATCCAGAGTTGTGTGTGCATTCTTGGTGTAGAGTTACTTTCCAGCAGAGTTGGTTTTGGGCTAACCTTAATGGGTGACTATTGTGATTGAGCTGAATTGTTCATTGAAAAAATTGGGAAAAAATTGGTTTGGTTCATTACAGAATGTTCAAAACTGAACTCCAATTCCGGATTATCTCTTGCGACCCTTCCATGAGTTAAATATGGCTCTTTGAACTTTGGAAGACTCCTCCTTTGTGCCTCCAGAGAAATCCTACCACATGCCTTATAAATCTGCTCTTCATTTGCTCTAGAAGTCTGATTAATATTCAATGAATGGATGCTTAGTCAAATCTGATCAGATCTTCCCTAAACCCACTCTGATACCATGTTAGTTTTAGAATCAGAAATGCAATAAGTAGAAAACACAACACAAAGAACAATGAACACAATATTTTATCCTGGGAAAACCCTCCTACTGGAGGGAGAAAAACCTAGCAAGATCTCTTATAAATCAGAAAAATATCAGGGCCTAGAAAGGCCAAATACAATACAATGGATTTGCACTTGCATATGGTGCAATTTCTTGAATACACAAAATATTTAACTCTTCTGCTTGAGTCAAATCTGCTGTTCTTGAAGGGCGAACTTGCTGCTGAAGATATTCAAATTGGAATGGATGAATTGATGATCAAATGAGGAGATACCTTCTCCTTTATATACAAGCTAGATGATCTTTCTTTCTAGGGCCTACCTAGAAGAATACAAGTTTTATTTATAAGACAAAGGCCGACTTGCCTTGAGATGATTATATTAAGGAGAAAAATAGCTCCCGAAGCTACAAAACACTAACAATGCAAACTTGAGCACTTCCAGAAATAGAACTTACTAAAAATAGTAAATTCTGAAAAGTTGCCCAATGCCTTTGCATGTCATATCATTGCGAAGCTTTCTGAAAACCCAAAAAGAATCCGCAATCCAAATCTTAAAACTCCAACGTACAGGCTAAAAAAAGCAAGTGCTGGGAAAGGTTGTCATATGGAGATGCATGTTACACCATTCCGAAGCTCTCCAAAAACCCAGAAAACTCCACCAAACATGCTTCAGAAACTCTTACAAGCAAACCTTCAAAATGCTTCAGAAATCTCCTATAAATTAGGAAACCCTAATTTTACCCTTGACGAGCCTACGGGCTTTCGGAAATAGGCTATCAATCACAAAGGAGTGTAATGTCCCCTCCTAGTCAGGATTAGTGGGCATTACCTCTAGCCAATTTCCGAGTTCCTGTTGGCTAGGAGGCTTTGTTAAGAGACTCGGTTCTAGTTGAGTTGGTGTTAATTGCCGGGTATTTCTATTTTTAGCAGGGGTCAATGGATGGGGTTGCCTGCGATGAGCCTCAGTGCATTCCAGTTATTCGTTAGTTTGGGCCTTTGGACGATGGCTTGCTAAAAATAGTAAGTCCTTTTCGGTGCATGAAGTGGTCTGGCTTGCCAGTATTAGCATTTTCGGATGACTAAAGTCACTTAGAGAAATTATTTTAATATTTGGCTAATGTTTTTTTAAAAGAATGTTAAAAGAGTGACTTTATATTATAAAGTTAAAATATGGGTCATAAGGGGGACTTAAAAGTGACCAAGGCGCCTAGTCACTTAAGTTGTTTTTAAATGTTTAATTATATTTCTTCACTTTGGGCGTCCCACTTTAGAGAAAGAAAGATATTGAAATTAAATTTAAAATCAAGTCAAAGCAAGGCGTGGGTTTAGGGGTTTGGGCGCCCACTTCATGAGAAAAGATAAAAACTCTTTGAGGCTTCATTTTGGGGTTTATGTTGGAGATTGTTTGTGGAGACATGTTGTTGGTTTGAGGCCAGAGATTGCGGACGGAGTTGAGGACGATACCCCTCAGTTCTAAGACTATCCCCGGCAGTGAAAGATCTTGCTCAGGTTGGTGTTGGGTGTTTTCAGCTAGAGAACAAAACTGGATTTGCAAGAATGAAGATATTTCAGTACTTTTGATTGGTTTGTAGTAGGGTTTTGGTGTGTGATTGATATTTTTGGTGTGGAGTGCTTTATTTTCAGTTTGGAGTGATATTTTGGCTTTTTTTCTGGAGTTTCTGGTTATGCCTGGGAATCACCTTTTTGTTCACAAATCAAAAATGGATGAAGATATGGATATGGGTACTTACTAAATCATTTCCTCCATCAAGGGCGACCCTTCTTGCACAATCTCAGGATTTTAGAAGAAGTCTTCAATTTTTCCTTGCAAGTTGTCCATTCTTGGGTGGTACGGCCAGGCTATGAGGAAGTACAGCACCGGGGGTTGCTGGGTTCATCAGAAAACAGGTGTCTTTGGCTGATAAGGGAGCTTGGAGTATACGTCTACCCTTTGGGAGTGCTGGGTGACGATTCAAGGATGGTGCACAGCTGTTAAGGAGGCCATTTGTTGCTGTGTTCACACTTTACCAGGTCTGATCAAGCTTGTTTACTGCTGTTAAAGTTTTTTGTAAGTATGGAAAATACTTTGGAATGAAGACAAAAAATATTTTAAATAAAGGAAATGTTTAGATTTGAATATTTGTGCATTTATCATTTTCTGTTCATGCACCTATTTGGTATATCATAAGCAAATGTCAAACTCTCAAAAATCATTGCAAGAAACCATTCAAAACTCTCAAACAACAATAGAAAAAGAATTTTGTTTTGGGGTCTTATATTACAGTGGTATCAGAGCTAGAATAGACCTGCCAGCCAGTGGGTACAATTTCCTATGAGCCAAAGTGACAGGGAGAGGAGATATTTAGAGAGGAATAGAAGAAAGGAAAAGAGTTTTTGGGAACACTGGTCATCATCTGAGGAAGAACAGCAGATTGAAACTTCATCTAGTGGGTCATCTAACACAGGCAATATCAGAGACAGGGATGGAAATGGTAATGGGAATGAAAGAATCAACAAGAATGAAGAGCCACCGGATAGAATGGCAATTTTATTAGACACTTTGGTCAGGGGACAGTTGAGGGCAGCACAACAACAATAGGAGACAAATAACAGGTTGGCTGATTTGGTGCAGCGAATGGATCAATTGGGTAATGGAAATAGGATAGGGCAGCAGGGAGGTGGAAACCCACAAGCTTTGGCAAGACCTCTTATGCCAAACTTTCCACCAAGGTTGGAAGCTCTTGCGAACCCCGAACTTACATTCTTGGAGCAGCAGGATCAATTTAGATAGGGCTGAATAGATGCGGGACCCGGTTTTCAGATGGATATTTCACTTAGAGACTATATGGACTTGAGGATGAGACACACCAATCAAAGAGAAAACAGGGACCAGCAACATGAATTACAGAGAAAGATTGGGAAGCTCACACTTCCTTACTTCAATGGGTCTGGAAAGATGGCAACCAGGGCGTAGGTGCAAAAACTAGACACATATTTCACATTAAATCCTATGCTAGAACTTGAGTCTATTCAGTATGCCTCTATACACTTGGATGGTGTGGCTCATGAGTGGTGGTACAACGAGATAATAACTTTGGGGCAAGCTGAAATCACCTCTTATAGGGAGTTCACCGAGCGGTTGATTGAAAGGTTTGATAAAAAAGACCCTGAGGTGCATTTTAAGGAGTTGGCACAACTCAAACAATGGGGTTCTATAGACACATATATATCAGATTTTCAAAAGTTATATGTTCTTGTGATTGATATATCTGAGAGGAGGTTGGTTGTGTTGTTCATAAACGGTTTATTAGACCCCCTGAGAGGTTGGATTAAGGCATTTAACCCTCCTAGCCTCCAGGAAGCCATTAAAAAGGCTAGGGACATAGAGACATCAGCATTTAAAAGCAAATTTCAGTCCAAGAGATCGCTGCCCAAGAAAGATAAGGACAAGAAATTTAATTCAAAAGAGCATGAACAGCCCAAGAAACAATATACTAAGCTCGACAGTGAGACCCTTAATGAGCTAAGAAGGAAGGGACTATGTTTTACTTGTGGAGTACCATATACACAAGGTCACAAATGTGCTTGTAAAGCTAAGGCTTTGCTGATTGAATACCAATCAGACAAAGATGAGGTTGCAGAAAACTCCAAGCAGCAAGCTGAAACTGAAGAAAGTGAACAAAAAAAAGCTTTGGAAAAAGAGGGAAAAGGGGAAGAAAGCAATGTGATGTTAGCTCAGCTTCACAGCTTCCAGAAGAATGAGTCAATGTGTATCAGAGGTGTGATTCAAGGACAGCGAATGGTAGCTTTGATAGATATAGGAGCCAAACGCAATTTCATAGATGAGGGCCTTGTAGCAAGTAGAGGGCTCCATACTCAAGAGGTAGATGGATTTAGAGTTATGGTGGCGGATGGTTTCACTATTCAGTGCAACCGGATGGTACCACAGTTGAGTGTTTAGTTGTGCAGCCATGAGATAAAAGCATTGGAGACACAGATGTAGTGTGGGAGATTCATTGATTATGTTCGTTGGGAGAGATCACTCTCAACTTTCAGACTATGGAGTTAAAATTCAAATCAGGTGGTAAGAATGTCATTTTGAGAGGCTTATCCAATGGAGGACTGCGAGTCGTGACCTTCAAATGCATGGCAAAGTTATTTAGACATAATCAGATTGAGTGGGCAGCGGAGTGTATTGTCATGCCTTCAGTCACCGAGGAGGTCAAGAGGTCCTATCCATCTGATAAACAGGAGCTCCTTACCAAGAGGAGCAAGGTGTTTGGAAGTATTCCTCCAAGTAGACCACCAGATAGGGGTATTGAGCACGTCATTGAGTTGGAGGTGGGAGCCAAACCTGTCATTACCACTCCTTACCGTCATCCGAAGAGGCACAAAGATGAAATTGAAAAGGCTATTCAGGAGCTGATTGAGATGAGGCACATAAGACCAAGCAAGAGCCCATTTGCTTCTTCGGTGGTTTTAGTGAAGAAGAAGGATGGAACCATGCGCATGTGCGTGGACTACAGGGAATTGAACAAGAAGACAATCAAGAACAGGTATCCCATTCCGCGCATAGATGAATTGATAGATGAGTTACATAGAGCAATTTACTTATCTAAAATTGACTTGAGATCGGGTTACCATTAGATTAGAGTGAGGGAAGAGGATGTGGAGAAAACTGCCTTCAGGTGCCATTTTGGGTACTTTGAGTTTTTAGTCATGCCCTTTGGCTTGACTTACGCAGTAGCCACTTTCTAGTCATGCATGAATATAATTTTCAGCAAGTAGCTCCGTAAGTTTGTCTTGATATTCTTTGATGATATTCTTATCTTCAATAGGTCTTGGGGGGAGCACTTGAAGCACTTAGATGAGGTGCTTGACATACTTGAGAGGGAGTCATTATTTGTAAAAGAATCTAAGTGTGAGTTTGGCATGATTGAGTTACTTTACTTGGGGCACATTATTAGTGCAAATGGAGTGCGGGTAGATCCTGATAAAATTAAGGCAATACAAGAATTGCCACCGCCTACTAATTTATCATAGCTTAAGAGGTTCTTTGGACTATGTGGTTTTTACAGGAGGTTCGTGAAAGGGTTTTCACAGGTTGCTGCCCCACTTACAGACTTGACAAAAAAGGGGGCATTCTCTTGGTCTGAATCAGCACAGAGGGCTTTTGATCAATTCAAGGAACTGATGAGTTGATGTCCAGTGTTGGCTATTCCTGATTTTTCAAAACCATTTGAGTTAGAGTGTGATGCTTCAGGAGAGGGTATAAGGGCTGTCCTAATGCAAAACAAGCATCCAATAGCATATGGGAGTAGAAAATTGAGAGGGGCTGAAAAAACTTATTCCATAAATGATAAAGAAATGTTGGCTATTATGCATACTTTGACAAAGTTTAGACAGTACCTTGTTGGGGGCAGATTTGTAGTTAAAACGGATCATAACAGCTTTAGATATTTTTTAAATCAGAAGGATCTTAGTGAAAGGCAGCAAAAATGGGTTAGCAAACTTCAAGCCTTTGACTTTGACATTAAATATGTGAAGGGGAAAAGAAATGTAGTGGCTGATGCACTCTCTAGGAGGCCACATTTGTGCATAATTTTGGAGATAGCAGCTGATTGGAAAGAGGCAATACAAGCTGATTATGCAAAGAACGCATTCACGAACAACATACTTGATGGATCATTGAATGATGAGAGGTACAGTGTTAATGATGGATTGATCTTGTACAAGGGACAAATACTTTTAGTGGCTGAAACTAACCTTTTGGAACAAATTTTGAAGGAATTTCATAACACTCCATTGGCTGGTCACCCAAGATTCTATAAGACATATAGGTAGATCCGTGAGAAGTTTTCATGGAAGGGAATGAAAGATTACATAACCAAGTGTGTTTGTGAGTGTCAGGCGTGCCAACAAAATAAACATGAGCACACATTCCCTACTAGTCTGTTGCAACCATTATCCATTCCCACTCAAAAATGGGAAAGTATAACTATGGACTTCATCACTGGACTTCCCAAGGTGCAAGGAAAGGACTGTGTCTATGTGGTAGTGGATAGGTTGACAAAATTTGCTCATTTCTTTGCTATATCAGCAAGGTTTACAGCATTACATGTGGCTGATTTGTTCTTCAAGGAGGTGTTTAGACTACATGAGGCACCTAAAAAAATCATAAGTGACAGGGATAGCAAATTCATGAGTCTGTTTTGGCAAGAATTATTCAAGCTATGTGGTACAGAGTTGACTCTCAGCACTACTTACCACCCCCAAACAGATGGACAAATTGAAATGGTTAACAAATGGTTGGAGGGTTACTTGAGGAACTATGTTCAAGGGCAACAAAAGGCTTGGGTTAGATGGCTGCACCTAGGGGAGTTTTGCTATAATTCCACTTATCATATGTCCATCAAGATGTCACCATTCTTGGCACTGTATGGGTATGAGGCTCCTAGCTTCATCGATTTACTATTTTGGTGATTGTTAGGTGCGCAGAGCTAAGGACTTCCTATAGGAAAGTCAGGATATCATGAGATCATTGAGAGAAAACATACAACAGGCACAAAATCATCAAAAGTTGTATGCTGATCAGCATCGGATTGAGGGAGAATTTGAGGTGGGTGACATGGTTTATGTTAGGCTATAGCCATACAGGCAGTCCACTCTTAAAAAGACTGGAGCAAAGAAGTTAAAACCTCGATTTTATGGCCCTTTCAGAGTCACCAGGAAAGTAGGTGAGGTTGCATATGAGCTGGAGTTACCGGAGGACAGCAGGGTACACAATGTTTTCAACATATCACGCCTTAAAAAGGCGCTTGGGCATAATGTGGTACCTTTAGCGGTGTTACCCCCATTGGATAAGGAGGGGAGATTGGAGCTTGTACCAAAGGCAATCATTGACTTTAGAGAGAGGATAGTCAGGAGGGTGGTGATTACTGAGTATTTAGTGAAGTGGAAGGATTTACCAATTGAGGATGTGACATGGGAGAGCGAGTAGATACTTCAGCACCTAGCGTTACGATTGCTTGAGGACAAGCAATCTTTGGGGAGGGCGGATTGTAATGTCCCCTCCTAGTTAGGATTAGTGGGCATTACTTCTAGCCAATTTCCGAGTTCTTGTTGGCTAGGAGGCTTTGTTAAGGTACTCAGTTCCAGTTGAGTTGGTGTTAATTGCCGAGTATTTCTATTTTTAGCAGGGGTCAGTGGATGGGGTTGCCTGCAATGAGCCTCAGTGCATTCGAGTTGTTCTTCAGTTTGGGCCTTTGGACGATGACTTGCTATTTTTAGTATTACTAAAAATAGTAAGTCCTTTTCGGTGCATGAACTGGTCTGGCTTGCTAGTATTAGCATTTTCGGATGACTAAAGTCACTTGGAGAAATTATTTTAATATTTGGCTAATGTTTTTTTAAAAGAATGTTAAAAGGGTGACTTTATATTATAAAGTTAAAAAAGGGGTCATAAGGGGGACTTAAAAGTGACCAAGGCACCTAGCCACTTAAGTTGTTTTTAAATGTTCAATTATATTTCTTCACTTTGGGCGTCCCACTTTAGAGAAAGAAAGATATTGAAATTAAATTTAAAGTCAAGTCAAAGCAAGGCGTGGGTTTAGGGGTTTGGGCGCCCACTTCATGAGAAAAGATAAAAACTCTTTGAGGCTTCATTTTGGGGTTTATGCTGGAGATTGTTTGTGGAGATATGCTGCTGGTTTGAGGCCAGAGATTGCAGACAGAGTTGAGGATGATAACCCTTAGTTCTAAGACTAGCCCTGACAGTGAAAGATCTTGCTCAGGTTGGTGTTAGGTGTTTTCAGTCAGAGAACACAACTGGACTTTCAAGAATGAAGATATTTCAATACTTTTGATTGGTTTGCAGTAGGGTTTTGGTGTGTGGATTGGTATTTCTGGTGTGGAGTGCTTTGTTTTCAGTTTGGAGTGATATTTTGGCTTTTTTTTAGAGTTTCTGGTTATGCCTGGGAATCACCTTTTTATTCACAAATAACAAATGGATGATGATATGGATATGGGTATTTGCTAAATCATTTCCTCCATCTAGGGTGACCCTTCTTGCACAATCTCAGGGTTTTAAAAGAAGTCTTCAATTTTTCCTTGCAAGTCGTTAATTTTGGAGAGGTATGGCTAGGCTGTGAAGAAGTACGGCACCAAGGGTTGCTGGGTTCGGCAGAAAACAGGTGTCTAAGCTGATAAAGGGTGCTTGGAGTGGACATCTACCCTTTGGGAGTGCTGGGTGATGACTCAAGGATGGGGCACAGCTATTAAGGAGGCTATTTGTTGCTGTGTTCACACTTTACCAGGTCTGATAAAGCTTGTTTACTGCTGTTAAAGTTTCTTGTAAGTCTGGAAAATACTTTGGAATGAAAAACAGAAAATATTTTAAATAAAGGAAATGTTTAGATTTGAATATTTGTGCATTTATCATTTTCTGTTCATGCACTTATTTGGTACATAATAAGCAAATGTCAAACTCTCAAAATCATTGCAAGAAACCATTCAAAACACTCAAACGGCAATAGGGGAAAGAATTTTTTTTTTGGGGGGTCTTATATTACAAGGAGCGTATGGCTAAAATGGGGACATTACATGGGCAGCGACTAATAATCTCCCACAAAGCAGCGATTAATATTAGACAAAGGAAGGAAACGATTAATAAAAGGAGCTCTCAAATTAGTCAAGCAAAAAGCAACAATCAAGTTTGAAGAGATAACAATTATTTAAGAGGAATCATGATTTTTGGAAGAGCCATTATCTTTCAAAAGGGTGTATCTCTTCACTCAGCCATGAAGATATTAAAAGCGAGAAATCTCAATTGAGGAAGGCATCAATCAATCAAGCAGATTGGAAAATAAAGGGAATTAGAAATCAGAATAAGTGATCTATTGGAATAAATATTATTAGCAAGAATATTACTAAATATTATTAAATATAATTAGAAATAACTGTATATATATCTGTGTGTGATCATGCAATAGTGGTACTTGCAAAATTTATTGATTATTGTGAGTAATCTAGATGCTTCTTTTATTGATAGTCCATTTTGAATTTAGGAGAAATGGATTGCAAATAAAAAGGATGACAAGCCTTTAGGGTTCTTGAGAGATGAGAGACAACCAACCTTCATGCTCTTATTAAGTACACCACCTAGAGATTAAAAGGGCGAGCAACCTACCATGCTCATGGGTTGGGGGTGGAATGGACCAGAAATCCTTCCATGCTTTTGGGCTTGATTGAGAAGGACGACCAACCTCCAAGGTGAACTGAGGGATGGAAGGGCGACCCACCTTCCATGCTCTTGCAATACAAGGGCGACCAACCCTGACATTGCGGTTTGCAAACGTTTCAAACGAATTCCTAATGAGACTATTATAAGAATCTACTTTGGAATGGCTATTGCTTTAATTGGATTTCAATATGGATGATGTTTATGTGATATCATTATGCCTACTAGTGTTTAGTAAAAATAGATGTTATCACGGCTTTTGATTTAACATCAATTTCCAATAACTAATACTGTGTGCAGGACCTAAACCAGGATTTATCTTAAAAGGGCATATCAATTGGTAAATTTATACTCTTAAATGTATTGCATTTCTTATTTTAATTGGAATTGTGGTTTTAGGGCAAAATTTAGGAATATTTCTAGAAGGGACATTATAGGAGGCCAATCAACAATCGTTTCGATCTTTTCAAGATCAACTCTAACACCCTTGGAGTTAATAATATGGCCAAGGTAAAGAAGCTTCGTCAACCCAAATTCACATTTACTTTCCTTGGCATAAAGTGATTCCCTCTTTAAAATACTCAACACCTCATCAAGATGTCTCATATGTTCCTTCCAAGTCTTGTTGAAATTAAGATGTCATCAAAAAATAAAGGACATACTTTCTGAGTTGATTATGAAATACCTTGTTGATACAAGATTGAAAAGTAGTTGGGGCATTGGTCAAGCCAAAGGGCATCACCAAAAACTCAAAATGACCATAATGGTACCTGAATGCCGTCTTCTCCTCATCCTCCTCTCTAATCCATATTTGATTGTAACCTAACCTCAAATCAATTTTAGAAAAATAGCAAGCTCTATGCAGCTCATCAATCAACTCATCTATCCAAGGAATAAGATACCTATTTTTAATTGTTCTTTTGTTTAATGACCAGTAATCAATGCACATGTGCATTGTTCCATCCTTCTTAACCAACACCACAAAAGAAGCAAAAGGGCTCTTGCTTGGTCTAATATGCCCCATATCAATCAGCTCCTTAATTGCCTTTTTTATTTCATTCGTATGCCTCTTAGGATGTCTATATGGTGTAGTAATCACCGGTTTTGACCCCTACTCAAGCTCTATGACATGCTCCATGCCCCTATTAGGAGGTATCCCTGGAGGTATGCTCTCAGTAATTACACTGTGCTTAGACATCAAGACCTCTACATCATGATGATAAACTCTCTTTGGCTGCTCTATAACAATAGGCATGATAATACATTCTGCTGCCCACTCTACCTGGTTTTGTCTAATAAGCCTCTCCATCCTCTTGAAAGAGACTGTTTGTGGCCCACCATTTGACATACCTCTAAGTGTGATCTTCTTGCCACCTGCATCAAACTTCGTTTCCATAGTTTGTAAATTCATGTAGAAATCCCCAATGGACGAAGCCACTGCATACCCAGGACCATATCCGTATCTCCTATGCTCACCACATAGAAGTCATCTCTAAGCTCATACTCACTCAACGGAATACTCAAGTTAGGTATCTTCTTGGTGCAAGTGAGGGTGAAACCATCAACTACCATCACTTTGAAGCCTTCACAATCTTCGATTTTGATGCCCCTTCTAGCTACCATTGTCATGTCCTTAAGCCCAAGTTAATATTATTTTAATAATAAAATTGTTTATTAACACTACTATAATAATATAATCATATATTAATAATAATATTATTAATTATTCAAATAATAGCAAGTTCTTTTTTTTTGGCCAACTCAATTTTTAATTATTTGGGTGCCAACTCTTTTTCAAATGTGGAGGCCGACTTGGCTTTTGGATGGGCAATCAAGTATAAGTAAACATTTTTGGCATTCAAAGAGGACAACTGGAAAATTTGATTGCAAAATTTGGGAGAGACCCCTGAGTTGGTTAGATGGGATGAAAACCTTAGTTACCCTAGCAGGTTGGGACAAAACCCTTAACCTGTTCTAATCAATGTTTCCATTCAAACTGCTTTCTTTCTTACCCTAATATCAGTGATTTCATAATAAGGCCCGATTTTCAGATATTGACATTTGGGAGGATTGCACAACATTTATAGGGCTGCATGCTAGAACCCTAAGGGAAGATTGTGTAAGGATCTATGGTCACTAAGAGGATTGGAAAAATAGACCAAAAGGGAGCAGCAAGGTAGTGATCAGGTTTGGTAGCTACAACAAACATCTGGGAGCACACATCTTACATATTGAGACGGATCTGCAAGGTTAAAAGAGAGATCAGCCACCCCAGCCCTCAGCAGACTCCTAAGCATTTGAAGCGACCCAAAGACTAAGGAGTTGTGGGCAGATTGCTCAGATCTAGCCCAAAACATTGCCTAATCAGCAGGTGTCAATCCCCATGCAGGCTGCTTCCTATAGCAGTTAGGACGATTGGTTACTTGAGGGTTTCACGCCTCAGGTTCTCATATCATTTCACAAGGGGACTTCCTTACATCTATGGCGCAACACCCCACACATCTAGCAACATAAATCCCCTACATTGTATCTGTTGTAAGCTCAAATCATCTTTAGAAATCCATGACTATTTCAATAAATAGAAAGAGCAGAATTGTGGAATAATCTCTGTTATATCTCATTTTATGAACCAGCTTCTGTTGGATCATGTTTATACCTCTGCATAGTTTGATATGCTACTAATGTTGAGTTAATTGTCTGAGGTCTGATGAATGCTTTGGAATACTGATCTAGTTGGTCAAATCATAAATCCTAGGGTTATTTGAGTATCAACAAATTTAACTTTAATAGCAGACTGTATGTTCAGAGTTTTCTTGCATGCTCTTTATAATAGTTGGCTAGCTTGGAAACCCTTCTTACCCAAGGAAGGGGACATTTCAGTGGTATTAGAGCCAAAACCTTGCTAGCCTGTGAAACATCAGAAATTCACCATTTTATGGTAGATTATATCCATTGCATGTCATTCTTCTGCAGCTGCATATCAGCGATTAGTGTTCGCCAACCAAATATATGAAGGCAATTCAAGAATCCATGTTAGAAATGTTAAAAAAGTTACAAGAATTGCATGAATATCAGAAGGATGGAGCATTGAGAGACAAAGAGAATGTTTTTAAAGGAAGAAGAAAAATCAGATTTGAAGGAGATGGCTAGGATAGTAATCAAGAAACAAGAAGAACAACCTATATACCCACGACAAGAGGATGAATCATGTTGATTATATTGTTTTGGATCTTGCCATCCGTCGTGACAAGTCTTTTGAGGAGTATTATGATATGAAAATAAGAAATGGATGGAGGAGAAGAAGGTGCAAAGAACAGGAGCCAAGAGAATCATTCTTGAAAGAGGGAGAACCCTAGATGATGGAACTTGAAACAGTGAAGGGTACAACAGAGACAAAATTACAAGAGGATGTCAAGGAAGTTGTGATAATGGACCAAGAAGAAAACTTGAAGTTATCGTACATCATGGAGCAAGAACAAGAGGTCCCCAGTTGGTAATTTGAAGGTGAAGATTCCTTGTTAATTTCCAATGATTGTGTGTGCTAGCAAAAGACCGATGAGATGAAGGTGGGAAAAAATCTATTTGTTGGGTATGAAGAGTTCAAGTTGAAGGAAGATGTGTTGAATCATGTAACATCTTTGGAGCTTCCAAATGATGAGCCATTGATTGATTTACGGAGCAGCATTGTGGATGGGTATACATTTGTAAAGAACATTTTGGTTAACCCTAATTCAAGGATTTTGAGTCGCAAGAATGGAGGTGTTGAGGATATCTCATCAAACTCTCTTTTGGGGAATGAGTATGGGCATTTTGTTTGCAGCCAAAGGTGCGAAAATGTTTTAGATTTGTTGCTTTCTATGTTATTGCAGAATTATTGTCACCACGGAAAGCAGGCAAAAGAAGGTGATAGAGTAAGAGATACAACTTGTAGTATAGGGCATGTGGACTCTTTGATTCAAGTTTATGATTATTTTTGCATATGGGGCCCACGTGATCTTTTGATGGTCAAAGTGGATAGAGGCATTTGGGTTGAAAGGAAGTTTATTAGGGATCATATAGGGTTGGCTGTGCAAAAGCAAGATTCACAGTTCATAGGTCACTCTTGGAACCTAAGCACCACACTTGAAGAAAAGATCGTGGGTGATAGTCAAATGGAGATGGTCACCTCAGGGTGCTTGACATTAGATGAAGGTAAGCAAAATAGGTGTCATCTTGATGTTCAAGATTTTGTGACTAAGTTCAGTATGGTGTTTTGGGTATCAAGCTTCAAGCAAGTTGGAGCACTAATGAAGTATGAGACACTACAAACTCCTAGCATCATGGGATAAAAGTGATTGGTCATCTCTTTGGGTTAACAAGGGATGTGCAAAGATTTTTATGTCATGGGCCTTGGAGAGATCAACAAAACATGGAGATTGCATGGGGAGCATTTTATGGGAAAGTTCATCATGAAATTGAAAACCAAGAGCAAAGTGGTAGTGCTACTAGGCATCAAAGAGGAAACTCCAAGATGTGTCATGGCAAGAGTAATGGAAAATCAATGAGCAAAAATCACCACCACATCTAAAGGTGAGTCATTTTTTGGTAATTATACTTGGCTTAGGTGGGAGCAGCATTGCATGGTGCTTAAATTATCAAGGTCACCATTGAGTATAGGGTATCATCATGGGTTGAGAAGGCATGGTGTTTTCATTAAGAAAGCTAGAGGGACTGCAGGAAGATTTCAAGGAAAGATACTTACTTCATTATTTGTATTTATGAAATGGGAGTTTTTTGTTGAATATCACCAACTAAACATGTTTGGGATAAGTGTTGGCTGCAAGATACATGAACCAAAGGCCATGATAAAAACAGTTTCAAACATTAGAGCTGTTGTTCTCCATATTTCTTGCCATTACAACTCATTATTTGTATATGAAAAAGTATTTTTCCATCACAAAGTTGCTGATTTGTACGGGTTTCAGAAGTGTGCTGCTATTTGTGAGGGGATTTTCAGTCACTATTTAGTTATTTCCAGCCTCCAAACTGTCATTATTACTGATTATTGACTGCTGTACCCATTTTATGTTGCTGACCTTAATATTTTCAGACTTTGGATTGATGATTCCAGCCCCATACACTAGCAGATTGGCTAATTTCATGAGTATGTCCTTGGTGCAGTGATAAGAGGAGTTCTCATGAACACAAAGGTCCTTAGGAGTGGGAGGAGATGAATCCAAATTGGGATATCTATGCCAAAGATCACCATCAAAGCATGATGAGGTTGAGCAATGGAAGTAGTCCTAGGACAGCTATGAATTGAAATTCTAGTCCTAACCATTGAAACGAGACTCGCCAGGACTCGACGAGTCGCGAGTCGAGTCACCTTGGTTGAGTCTTGGGGGCTTGGACTCGGACTCGGCCGAGTCCTACTGAGTCTTGGCTAGACTCGCCGAGTCTGGTGGACTCACTAGACTCACTAAGTTCAGGCGAGTCTCGTTAGCAGGACTCGACAGGCGACAAGGTTTGAAAAGTGCAAAAAATTACATCAAATTTAAAGTTAATTTTTTTTTTTTACTTATTGTGAATGCAAAATGATGTACACCATGAAGGTTTGTATGCTTTTGGAGGTCTTAATTTGGGCTTGGTGGTGAGGGCTCCTCCCCTCGACCCTGCCCTATATCGCAACAGGGAGCATGCCTAGGGCATTGCCTCGGGACCTTGCTAGGGGCATTGCCCCTCGACCTTGCTGGGGGCGTTGCGCCCACACCCTTGCAAGGGGCAACGCCCCTTGACCCTGTTGGGGGCGTTGCCCCCAGACCCCCTCAAGGGGCGTTTGCCCCTTGACCTCGCTGGGGGCGCTGCCCCCAGACCCTCGCAAAGGGCGTTGCCCCTTGACCCCATTGGGGGCGTTGCCCCCAAACCCCCGCAAGGGGTGCTGCCCCTTGACCCTGTGAGGGGCATTGCCCCTCGACCTCACCAGAGGCACTGTGCTTGGACCCCCACAAAGGGCACTGCACCTCATCCCCATTAGGGAAATTGCCTTGATACTTGAGATTATGGCTATTGCATCATCCGGGACCTATCTTAGACACATTTGTAGGAAGGATGTAGGCTCCTTTGAGCCATAGACTTCTAGTTATTGTTTTGAATCTTTTGATATTTCATATTTGTTTGGAACATTTGATGTCATGGATTTCATATTCGATGAGTTTTGTATACATTTGAGTCTTTGACTATATATCTAAGTGTGCTATTTCCTTGAGCATCTCAGCTACAATTTGTGTTTATACTTATAGATTGATGTATACTTGTGTTAGTGACGAGGACCTTGATTGGGTTGACCAGGTAGAGAGAGAGGTTGAGGCTATAGCCATGGCAGAGGAGGCTAAAGCATGAGCAAACACATCCACAACTTGAAATATTCCGAACCAATTTTTTCACTTTTTTGATTACAATAAGCAATGCAACACACATCCGTTAGGGTTATCACTTAAACCAAAACGATGCGGAATACAACTCTAACCAAGAATGTACACTAGGATCCCAAGTTGGGCAAGTTGTGATCATATGGTCAGAGGATCTCAGTGCATGCTGAAAGAGTAACTCTAACCAAGAATGTGTCCAAGGTGGACGAGCATATGGTCAGAGGATCCCTACCAACTACAATTGCTGAAAATAAACTTGACGCCAAGAATGTGCTATCCAACCTAGGGTGGGAATGGAGCTACCATATGGCGGAGATGCTACAAACTACAATGCAATTCAAAAGTAAATAGGCGGCAAGCCAGCCTCTTCCACTTATTCAGTGGGTATTACAAAAAAACATGAAGAGAGATTTAAGAAATGCTGACAGTACTACTGATCAGCTTACAAGTAATAGGAAGTGCCTGCAAGAACAAGCATTAGAAGCTCTTCAATTGCTGCAATAGTAAATGTGACCTTCACCAAGCTTAATATGACTTCCTAACACCAACCCTTCACCAAAATGCAATTTACTCAAGTCTGATATGACAGACCAGCAGCTTGAATGACAGAACCAGCACTCTAATAACTCACTAAAATGCACTTTTCTCACTCAAAACTCACTCTATTGATGTGAAATCAAATGCATAACACCCTAAAGAAGATGGCGACCAAGTTGGAATATTAATACCACACTCATAAACCCTTAACCTTTTCTTGCACAAATTCCAAGACAACACAAATAGTACGGCCCTTTAAGAAGGGCGATTTTCTTTTATAAAATTCAATGCGTTGTCAAAAAATCTGAAACTTGTCAAATAGGGGCGCCCTTGCCAAGGAAACACAATGAGACAATACCCATAATCAGCATATTTTTATTTTCAATGATATGAGTGAAACTACAGATCAGCCATGATATCAGCAACTCCAGATTTTTGATATGAAATGCAATAAACTAAACTACAATGCAAAACTCAAGCTACAATGCAAACCTCACTACAAAATCCTCTCAACAACAAGCAACTTCTCCACTAGATGCTATTTCTCAAGCACGAAGTCGAGCGAAGGCTAGGAGGCATTCATTCCTCGAAGCAATTCCAACACCATTTCGACAGCATAACAATATCCAAGACATAAGATGATGAAATGAAGAGAAGAGGTCTCCTTATAAAGGCACAGCAAGGAATCTCTAGAAGCTTCTAGAAGAGGAGCCCTAATTTCAAATTTGAAATAAACCATTTTCCCTCCAAGAGATGGCGTCCCTTTTCAAGGCTTCATTTTTTGACTTTAATTTAATTTACCTCTTCATAAAATAGGCGTCCAAACTTCAAGCTTCAATTTGACCTTAATAAAATATAAAATTACCTCCATGAGGCGCCCACCCTTGAAGACCACTTTTTTAAAACAACATTAAGTTATAAGACTAGGCCAAGGGGGTAATATAACATTAAAATATAACATTATTTAAATTAATTGAACTTATCTCTCCAAATGCATCCCAAGGCCAAAAATGAACAACCCAACTGAACCAGCTGAAGAAGAGGGCCAACTGTGCCGAAAACAATAGGACCACTGCCAGAAATAGAATTTACTAAAAATAGTAAATTCCAGAAAGTGCTCGGAACTTAAAGCAAGTCACACCACTGCGAAGCTCTCTGAAAACCTAGAAAGAATCCGCAAATCAATCACCAAATTTCGAGCAACAACCACCTCCAAAACAAGAAACCCTAATTCCACCTTCCGAGTAGCCTACGGGTCTCCGGAATAGGCCAACGGTCAACTGAAAAGATCATGCTCGAGAAGGGGACATTACACAACTAATGTTAGTGAGGGTGGCATGGAGTCACAAGCAGAGACTATGGCTGCAGTTGCTACATCATGTAGGACCCACCTTAGATGCCTTTGTAGGAAGGATGCAGACTCCTTTGAGCCATAGACTTGTAGTTATTGTTTTGATATTTCATATTTGTTTGGAACATTTGATGTCATGGATTTCATATATTCCATGAGTTTTGTATACATTTGACTATATATATCTAAGTGTGCTATTTCCTTCAACAACTCAGTTACAATTTGTGTACTTTATACTTATGTGATCGATGTATACTTGTGTATGTGATCAAATTTGCTTCTATTTAATGATGTTATTGTGTCTTTAAGGTTTATTCAATAAAGGGTGCTTGAAACAAGTTTTAAATCCTTAAAAATCTCTAAATTTCTAAGGTTTTTTCATTTCGCCGAGTTTGTGCCGAGTCTGTGTGCTGAGTCCCGAGTCCCGAGTTGAGTCACCCTAGCTGAGTCCGAGCCGAGTCCGAGTGTCGTTACTATGGTCCTAACATAGCTGCCATTATTGTTAGCTGCCACCACCCTACTCCATTGGCATTCACACAAGTGGTTTTGCAGGGGTTTCCAGCGATGGGAAAAGGTAATTTTCAATTGGCCATCTCTAATGGAGAGTTTTTAGTCTGCATTTGGCTATCCACTGCTTTTGCACCGATCGCATATCTGATGTTTGGTAAGGTTTGCCATATCTGTAGTTGCTACATTATTTTTACAACGCTAGATCTAATGTTTCCTGTTACAAACAGCAGTAGGTTGAAGAATTTCAAAAGGATTTCCTTGCATGGAAATGTTAGTGGAAAGACTTCAGCCATCCTAGTACTGAATTGGATGAGATTCCAAGTGACTCATGGGTGTTATGAGTTGTTTCCAGCTGAATTGCAGTATGATTTGGAAGGTTCAACCCACAATAGCATTATGGATCTCATTGAGGCTCAAGAATATGGTCATGAAGCTCAAATAGGTGGTCGGGCTCTTTCATCACATAAGAGGAACAAGCGGGCACGACAACTTGCCAATATGAATACATGGGATGTAACAACTTCCATGACACAGGAAGTTTAGCATAATATTGGGTATGCCTAGGGTACGTCCTATGGGAAAGTTCACCATGGAGTTGAAGTCCAAGGAAGAGGTAGGACTTCAAGGCATTGAAGGACGAGATCAAACAGTTACCATAATGGAAGGCTTTGGGGTGAAAATCACTACTTTCTTCAAAGGTAAGGTGCTTGATCATAATGTTATTCGGTCTATTTTGTTCATGCTCAATGTTACACTTCAAAGGTGGCCACCAAAAAGAATAATTGTTGAATGGAACTTATTGGTTGAGGAGCAAACTTTGACATAGCTCAGATGAACATTGGTTGCATTAGACATGAGCCATGGGTCACTTTGAATAAGGTTCCTAATTTAGATCTAATGTCTTCAAAATTTCCAACACCCCCCACACTTCCCTTTCTATGAAAGGAGAGTTTTCAATTACATGGTGGAGGGTCCTTTTATCCATTACCATGGTTGAAGTGCTCACAACTAGTATGGGACAGTTTCCAGCCTTAAAACTGAATAAAGGAGTGGAGTCTTGTAGCCGAGATATTGTATTCCTATTGGTTGTTTTGCAAAAAAATTGTTTTTGATTGATGTTAATTTTCATGAGCAACTATAGATCTGCAGATATATTTTCTTCTTTGAGCAAAGAAAAGCAAGTGGATAGCTATGACAAGATGTTACAAGTTATGGTATCATGTTTGGACAGCATTAAACCAACAAGTGTTGAGGAGTTTTCCGGATCTAATGTGGGAATAGTGTGGGGTAGCATGGTCAGAAACCAAAAGTTCTCCAATAAATTTCGTGACAGTAACTCGAAAGTGGTATTTGCACAAGATGCTGAAGCTTACACAAGTGATGATGACGACATTAAGGAAGCAAGAGCAATGAGGAAGCCAAGATTAGTGAGAATTACTGCTAAAGAGGATAGTTTATTTGGAGCAGTGCCCAAGATTGTTGAGCACCAATCCTTGTTATGCTGCCCTAACATGAGGAGGGTAGTGTTCCAGGAATTGACATTGCTGGAGGACAAACAATATTTGGGATGGGAGGACTGTCATGTCCCTCTTGCTTAAGCCCAAGTTATTATTATTTTAATAATAAAATTGTTTATTAATACTACTATAATAATATAATCATATATGAATAATAACAGTATTAATTATTCTAATAATAATAAGTGCTTTTTTTTTGGCCAACTCAATTTTTAATTATATGGGTGCCAACTCTTTTTCAAATGTGGAGGCTGACCTAGCTTTTGGATGGGTGATCAGGTATAAATAAATATTTTTGGAATTCAAAGAGGACAACAGGAAAATTTGTTTGCAAAATTCAAGAGAGACTCCTGAGTTGGTGAGATAGGACAAAAACCTTAGTTACCCTAGCAGGTTGGGACAAAACCCCTAACTTGTTCTAATCAACATTTCTATTCAAACCGCTTTCTTTCTTACCCTAATATCAGTGATTTCATAATAAGGCCTGATTTGCAGACATTGACATTCGGGAGGATTGCACAACATTTATAGGGCTGCATACAAGAACCCTAAGGGTGCATTGCGTAAGGATCTATCTTCACTAAGAGGATTGGAAAATTGATACCACATAGGAGACCAAAAGGGAGCAGCAAGGAAGTGATCAGGGTTAGGAGCTACAACAAACATCTAGGAGCACACATTTTACATATTGAGGCAGATCTATAGGGTTAAAAGAGAGAGCAACCACCCCAGCCCTTAGCAGACTCCTGAGCATCTGAAGTGACCCAGAGACTAAGGAGTTGTGGGTAGATTGCTCAGATCTAGCCTAGAACATTGCCTAATCAGTAGGTGTCAATCCCCATGCAGGCTGCTTCCTATTGCAGTTAGGACGATTGGTTACCTGAGGGTTTCATGCCTCAGGTTCGCATATCGTTTCACAAGGGGACTTCCTTACATCCATGGCACAACACCCCACACATCTAGCAACATAAATCCCCTACATTGTATCTATTGTAAGCTCAAATCATTTTCAGAAATTCATGACTATTTCAATAAATAGAAATAGCAGAATCGTGGAGTAATCTCTGTTATATCTCATTTTATGAACCAACTTCTGTTGGATCATGTTTATACCTCTGCATAGTTCGATATGCTACTAATGTTGAGTTGATTGTTTGAGGTCTAATGAATACTTTGAAATACTGATCTAGTTGGTCAAATCATAAACCCTAGGGTTATTTGAGTATCAACAAATTTAACTTTAACAGCAGATTGTATGTTCAGAGTTTTCTTGCATGCTCTTTATAATAGTTGGCTAACTTGGAAACCCTTCTTACCCAAGTAAGGGGACATTCCAACCACACCCTCATCAATAAAGTTATGAGTAACACTTGTGTCAATATAGTCGCTATATGCTGCTCACATAACACTCCTCTAACTCTAAACGATCCAACTTTGAAAGCTAGATAGTTGGGCCATTACATCATTACCTCCTTGCTCTTTTTCAGACTCATCAGATGACCTTTCACTATCACTTTCCTTTGAATCAGCTTGCTGCTCTGAATTTTTTGAAGCTGATTCATCACCTGAAAAGTACTTAATTTGTTTTTCTTTTGCCTTAACAACACATTTATGAGTTGGGTCCCATGGCTTTCTACATTGGAAGCACAATTTCTTCTTCCTAAGATCATTGAGTTGATCACTATACAATCTTGATGGCACATTCTTAGACTGATTAGAATCCTTCTGAAAATGTTTTTTGTCCTTGTCCTTCCTAGGTAGGAACCCCTTGGACTGAAATTTACTCTTTGAAGTAGAGGACTCCATACCTCTTGCCTTCTTAATTGCAACCTCTAAGGTAGGCGGACTAAGTGCCTTGATCCAACCTCTCAATGGATTTGCTAAACCATCTATAAACAAAACAATTAGTCTCCTCTCCGAAACGTCGGTTACCAACATTGATAACCTTTGAAAATCTGCAATGTATGTGTCAACCGAACCCCATTGCTTAAGCTGTGCTAACTCCTTAAAATGTAACTTTGGATCCTTTTTATCAAATCTATCAATTAGTCTCTCAGTGAACTCTACATATGACTCAATTTGATTGTGTCCCAAGATGATCATTCCATGATGCCACCACTCATGAGCACTACTATCTAAATGTATAGCAGCATACTTTATAGCTTCATCTTCCAGCATTGGGTTAAGCTGAAAATAAGTATCAAATTTTTGTACCCAAGCGCTAGCTGTAGTCTTCCTTGAACCATCATAATAAAGAATGGACAACTTACCAACTTTCCTCTGCAAGTCATGGTTATGAACTCTATGACCCCTGTGAGTTCTATGTCTCATCCTAACATCCATGTAGTCATGGAAAGACATTTCAGCTTGAAATTTTGAACCCAAATTCCTCCAATCCTGTAAAATTTGATTTTTCAATTTTGTTTGTGTTGGCTCTATCTCAATTTGACGATTATTCCTTGGAGGAAAGTTAGGCATTTGGGGTCCAGTATTGGCTGTCCTAGCCATTGTACGCTGATTAACAACCATATTATTAATTGATTCATCCTTATTGCCATCATTCCTTTCATTGCCATTGTTCCCACCATTGTTATTATGGTTGTTACTGTTATTAACTCTTATAGTCTAAGTCGTAAGTGCAACAATCTGAGCTAAATTCTGTTGCAACTCTTGTTGCCTTCTAGTAAGATCATTCAAAATTTCTCTGGTACTTGGTTCCCCATACTCTCTATCACCCATATCTACCTCAACTTGTTCAACACCTTTGAATGGGTCAATATCCCCTATACCACTGCTTGTGGGTAAGTCCTGATGTAAACCAAGGATACCTGATATAGTTTCTCTCTCTGGAATTTGAGGGGGCTGTCACTGAGTTTTTCTTTGTTCTCTATTAAAACACCTTTGCTCTCTGTCACTCATAGGAAGTTGCGGCTGAAACTAATTGATTAAACATAGGCTGGCAAGAAAAGCCAGCTCTGATACCACTGAAATAGTCCACCCCAAATTTTTTTTTTCCAAATAAATTGCTCTCTTTCTAGGTTTAGAAAATGAACTTTTAACTAAACACTCACTGACATTCCAATTTTGAAAAAACAATTTATTGTAGCCCAAAAGATAAATTCATCACAACTTCACAGTGAACAATTTGAACAATTTTATAACAGTCTGAAATTAGTTGTCCCAAATTCTGAGTATTGTATATCATTTAAAACACTGCAGATGTCTCATTTGATTGCACACAAAATTATCAAAGAATACAGAGAACCTAAATTAAATTAATTTTTTTCCTAACCTCAAATTCCAGTGCTCTCCAACATGGTATGACAACTTCAGGTGGGTGATGATAATTAATATTCAACCTTTGTTAAGTCTTCCACCTATTAAAATGGTACAGCTATCCCAACCCTAAATGCAGTCCGTACGGTCACCATGAGTTCAGGAACAGCTGAATAAAATTTGAACGGTGGCAAGTTTAGTAGAAATTCAAGATAATTATATGATGCAAACATTTACCAGAGGCGGCTCCCTTCATTAACCCATATGGCTCATCGTTCTTTGTATGGACTTTCCTTTTGGAATGAATAGAATAATTTCCAATATTTTGATTCCGTAAGTGCTTAATGAGCTGCGCTATCTTTAAAACTGTACGGAGCTTTTTCCCTCGTGTACGGACCATTCAATAAAGTACAACACAGTTATTTCATTAGCAGCTTCACTTCAGATTGTACAGATAGAATTTTATAGTGCTAGGAGTATGTAAGAAATTGAATAAGATTTATCTTAATCCTCAAGTAACTCCTCTAAATCTTTCAAATACCTGGTGTTGGTATGGTCATACAAAATAACTTCAGTTTTCTCTGTAACTTTCAACACCCAAGAAAGAACTCTGAAATCCTGCAACAATATTTCTCTTTAAATTGTTTTCATTTTGACCAAAACCCCAAATACAGAAACTCCAATAAAAATTTCCGTCAATTAAATCCAGCACAGCCTCTGAGAGAGACTGTCAGCACAATCACCCAGGAAACATCTTTCAGTTTCGAAAGTGATATCCTTCATGGAGGGTTCTGTCCACACAAAGTTCTATAAACACAAAATTTCTTTCTTCTCCAAAAATTTCCTGCATAAACAAAAATGAACTCCCAAATTGCTTTTCTTTTCTCCAACGTAACTCCCCAGCTGAATTCTTGAAAATCTTTCTCTTTTTCCCACTTTTAATTTAAAACCCAATCACCTTTTTAAAAAACCCATTAAAATATTAAAATAACACTTTTTTGGAAAAACACCTTATATCTCCCTTTAATAATATTTTAATTAGTGCTAAGTTAAATATTAAATTTTAACTTAAAACATTAGTGTTAAATTAAAATATTATATTACCGACTATAATTTGAAAGGGGACATTACAGGTAGAATGTCTTAAGATTAGTATTGAGAAAAGGAAGAAAGGAAAGAAATGTCTTTTTATGGTTCAAGATGCCTGTTGCCATATGTACCTAACTTTGTGTAGGCTCTAGGGTAGCTTACAGCATAACCCCATGCACATGAACGCATGTGGCCTACCCTCTTTTGAAATATTCTATGCAATCCGTTATGATTTTCAGAATCTTTTGAATTCAAATCATGCTTAATGTAGCTAATTGACTATTTCAGAAATGAGGACTACTCTACAGGAACAAATCGTTAAATGTAAAATTAACAGAGCAGAATAAGCTTCTGGTCTGTTTTACTTGAGGCTGTGGTCCCTTTGCATGGTTATCTGTATTTAAGAAGTGCTTTTTTACAATCCTTTCTGGTGCAACTTGCTAGTGCTCAATTTTTGTTAATACAGTTTCTATGTGAGCTTCTTGTAGATGGTTGCATTTTCATTAACTTGAAGCATGTGCCTGATGCTACTGCAGTGGTTGAAAGTAGATGTGCTAGGGATCTATGCATCAGAATCTGTCCAGAAGTATCCATGTTTAATTATGTGATGATAGAACATGAAATATATCTTAATGGAGGATCAAGTTCCAGTAAAGATTCAGAATGGGAGGGCTTGAAAAGAGAACATAGAATTTATGCCAGGCTAGCTCAAGAGCTCATGGAATCCCCTGCAGAGAAGAGTTGCATAGTTGAACCTATTTATGCATCCAGTACGGACAATTACCCGCAAGAAAGTATTTTTAATACTCTGAATCCAAGGCAAAGAAAAGGTGTTAGGCCAAGTTATTGGTCAAGTAAAGGAGAGAAAAATATAAAGATACCTGAGACATTGACTTATGCATTGCAGTCAAACCTGTGCATTGTGCATGAAGTGAAGATACGTCCATTCCAAGGTTTTGTTCCAGACTTTAAGAAATTTTATACATGAGATATGAGATGATTTTTCTTTAATGTTGCATTTCTCTATTATTGGCTTAAGTAATCAATGCCCATTAATTTGTTTTACTCAGCTTTCTTTCACAGAGGTGCACCTATATATTCAGCAAATTCAGTTCGCTTTCGGTTTGGTTATCCTATAGTAAAGCGTGGAAGCAACATTTCGGCTTTGGATGCTTGCGTGTCCAGTGATCAATCTGACTCTGAAGATTATGCTTGGACATATGTCTCACAAGATTTTTCAATGCTGCAGGTACCTTCTGTGCCTCTATTAGTATATTCATTGCTAGAAAGTGGCAATGGTTGGTACACTTGAAGTAGAATAACAAAATGTAATTTACATGTTTGTGATAGTATGACAGTTCATTTCAAATGCTAATTTTTAAACTGTAGAAAATTTGATTCAGCTTGAATATTTGTAGTAGAAATCAGAACATTAAACATGGCTTTTGCCAAAAGATTGGTGTTTGTTAGTGTTTTAACTTATCTCTTTCAAGGCAACACAAAACATAATAGTACATGAGGATAAGCCTCTCTTCAAATTTGCAGGGGAAGCTCCCTGAAAATTAAACACTATCCTAATACCTAAGCTATAAACAAAAATCACAGTTATGCACATTTTACATTATTATCAAAGAAAGGGAATTTGCAAAACAAAATAAACTGAAATAAACTCTGCCCTATCTTTTTGGTCATTGGAGGATGAGCGCAAGACCTGAAAGGTTCTTCTCTCACAAATGAGTTTTTTATGATCAAGATTGCAACTGAAACGAAATAAACTATATCATAGAATGCCTCCTATAATTAGTTGAAAACTGAGACCAGCAGTTCCACATACACAAGCAAGGGTAAACAAAACTACTTCTGTCAAACCTCCACAGTGCAAGATTTTGGAAAAGTGAACTCTTAGAAGCACACATACTTTCTAAGATAAATCACAGCATCGATATAAAGCTCAACTCTGTCCTTTACTTCAATTCTCTCAATCAAATCTCATATACAAAACACACATGAAACTCAGATCATTAAATGAATAATAATCTTTGTAGAATAAGCCCAACTTCAACTAACATTAACCAACACTTGTGCCCAAGGCATTTATTTAAAAGTTTACAAAGGATATCTATTTTAGGATTTGAGAACAATAATTAATTATCCCAAAAGGAATTTTTTTAAAGCAAACCTTGCAAAAGCTGCAGAAAGAGTGGGAAAGAAAGAAACTTTAAAGCAAATATAATTTAACAACTAATACAGATAAAACAACCAAAAATAAATGCTTAGCTCCACCAAGAAATAGAACACAGAAAATGACTACTGCTAGATGTAGCTATTTCTAAAAATAGCAATTTGGCATACAAGAATCCTCCGTGATTCTGATGCATTTTTCTCTTTGTCCTGAAATTGGCAAATCTTGAAGAACTCCAAAACCATCATGAAACTTTACCAAACCGACTCAGCAACTATAATCTGAACTGCTTGGCAGAAACCAAACCAATTCAGTATTTTAAACCCTAGGTCAGGTTTCTGATGATTGAAAATAGTGAATGAATACTTTGAAAGAAGTTATGAACTAATGGATGCATATGCTTATTTGTCTTGTTCAAACATAGTGCTCTCTTGGAGAAACCGCAACTCTACCATTATTTGTATATGAAGTGCTGCTGATATGGGTGACTTGAACTCACTATTTGTGATATATTGGAAACTTGAAACCCTTTGAAACCCTGCAATGTTAGTTATCTCTAACTGCTGTCACAAACTGCCCACTATTGCTGAGATATAATTGAAACAGGGGTATGAAAACCACCATCATGTACCAATGCAGAACCGCTGTCATTCATGATTGAAACATGTCTTTTGCTGCTCTGTCTCTTAAAAAGAACCTTATACGCTGTCCCAAGGCCTTAGGAATGATGAAAATGGTGAAAACTGTCCAAAGAGAAATGAAGCAAAATAACCATTAAGGCAGCAAACTGAGTCAGGAGCCTTGCAACAGCTAATAAAGAGTTTTGAAAAAGGCAGTATTTATGGTGGCTTTCTGCTGGAAATCTCCATAAGGTATCAACTTCAGCAATAATTCACAGTCAGTTATCTATTGCTTATTCTTCCTTGGTTAAACACAGTAAAACATACCACAATTGAATATTCATCAATAATATATAAATTCCAACTAAGTTTTATGTAATTAAAGATCAGGGATTCCAATAGCCCTAGAATTGCAAAACAAATTAAAAACTATTGGAATTATCTATAGATTAACGTAGTACCTCCACATTCCTTAAAGTGGTCTGAATCAAAAAAGTCAAGAGCCATGTGCAAAACCCTAGCATGAAGGGTTTCAGAATATAAGCCCGCTTTTGCATATTTTGAAACAGAGCCCAAGAGTTAACAGCTATAAAACAAGAACGCCAAACAGGTATTAGTCCACTCTAGGGTATAGTTGCAAAATCACTCAACTCTAGATTCCCAAAAGTTATTATTCACGCATTCATAGCATCCAACAGGGTCTAGCCCCTTTCTCAAACAAGAGTTTCCACAAGGATGAAAAACCCATAACACAGGTGACACACACTCAAACTTAATGCTGGTTTGAGTATTAAATCACAAGATAAGATCTTAGCGAGATTTGAAGAAAGCAGAACACATGTATCACATTAATGCCTGCTCATTCAAGTATCCACAGCAAAGTACCTTCTGGAATGGAAGAATCTGCACCAATTCTCCACGTATGCCTTTCAAGGGACAGACCTTTAACACAAGCAACTGTTCACAGTTTTAACATACCTTCCTAAGCCCCAAAATGCATATACATAAATATAACCCATTTCAATTCTCTCCATGATGCAGCCAAAGTTGTGTGCCAAATGCCAGGGCATTCAAAACAAAGGGTCCACTAATCTGAGTATGGCCTCAATGCGACTAATCCCATAATAGACAATGAATAAATATCTAAAACCTCAACTCAACTTGAGGTGCATGTCCTGCTTCCCAAGTTCACTGACATTAGTGGCCTTAATTTAGATCTTTTCTGATAAGGATTGAATATCTTGGATAAACTCTAAGTTTAAATGAAGTACCCAAGAAAAGCTTAATTGTTTCACACCCTTAGGATGTCCCCTAGCATTTATGTAACTCTTTATTATTCTTTACAAGGGCTGCAAAATCAACCCATGATTTCCAAATCATAAGATTGCCATTTGTTATGCCATACAGTCATACACCAGCTAACTCAAACCCAGTCATCAAAACATACTAGTTTGTTGTCCTCAACTCATCGACCCCATTATTGTTACCAGTGGTACCATTGTACCTTTCTATCATACATCTTCAAACAGAAAAGTAGTGGAATCTAAGAGAGGATATTACATGAAGAAGCTTGTGAGTTGTTTGATCAAACTTGTGATGAAATTTTGGGCAATTGAGGACATTGAGGAACTTTGGGATCTGTTTCTATCACAAAAGGATAGATTAACTATTGGGCTATATCTTGATCCAATGGTAGGGGAGGTCCTTTGGGCCTTGAAAGGACAAGTTACGGTGTGGACCATCTATGATGTCGAAATGACATATGAACTGTTGCACTAGCTTTTGGATCAGTGATTGGGACAACCTTTTGTGGGTTTAAAAAATCTCTATAGCTGTGGGTTTTTTTTAATTTCAAAGGAGCATGGGAAATATTGGATCAAATTTTGAGTAGAGTCCTTTGTGGGATTTCCTGTAGGATTTTGAGTATAGGCCTTTGAATGCCCAAATGGCCTTGTGGACCATTGATTTGATTTGAATTGACATTGAAGAAAACATAAAATGCCTCTGAAGGTATTTGTAACTCAAAGATAAGGACCATGGGTTAGATTGTAGGCCATAGGTCAAGTCTTGACCAAACAACAGAGAATGCATTTTGAGGTATTAAGGTAAATCAAAGCTTTTATGACTTGCAAGGCCTTGAAACAACTTGTAAGCCACTGGATTGCAGCTAGGGTCAAAGGTTGAGATGAAGATATGCAAGTGATGGAACCAAACAATATAGACTCGTATCAGGCCTTCATCAATTTAAAGATGATTCTTTTGCCTCTACTTTGTGAGACTTTTTCACCGTATAAAGGCCAAAATGTGAAATATATCAGCTTCCCCTCATGATTATTCTTCCCTTTGCAATGGAGAAAAGAAAGAGAGACATGTTTTTAGTCTAAATGTAAGCTAGTGGCCATTAGACTTGCTATCAGATAGCCAAGCTTTTGGACAGCCTTTTGGTCTTGTAAAACAGAGAGAGGAGGAAGTTAGCAAGCAAGGGAAGCTTTCAAGAAGTGGTGAGTGTAACTTGGAAGAAAATGGCCAGAAATGTCCACGAATTATGGTAGGAGTAGAGTGAGTGTTATTTGAATTTGAAGATTTAGTTCTGCCAAAGTATTTGATTTAATAATATTTTTGAGCCTTTGAATTTGCTTTTGGAGAGCCAAGTTTTTGGATGAACTTTTTGTCTTTTAATAGAAGATTGAATGTCGCAAGTGAAGGGAAGCTTGCAAGGATGTGAGTGAGTGCACTTTCAAGTACAAAAGTCCATAAGTGGAGTTAGGCAGAGTGAGTGTTATCATTTCAATGCAAAGAAAGTGTGCTTGTAATTGAGCTTGACAAATAAGTGTAGAAGAGAGGGCACACGTTTATGTAATTTTACCAAAGTATTTTATGTAAATGAGTTTTTTAAGAATTAATGAAGAATGTTATTGTTACCATTATGAATGTGTGTTCAGCTTCAATTGTGTACTTTTATTAGTTGAGTGGTTGATGTTAATTCATTCAGTCCTTGACCATGCCATCAAGGACATAGAGTTGCGGGATTGAAGTTAGACAAGGGTCCCTAGCTTCTCCAACCCTATTCAACGTCTTCATAGATGATATTATGAATGACCTTGAGCATTTGGGGGTTTGCGTACTAGATTTGACATAACTCATGCTGGCTTATTGTGTGTAGGTGATTTGATTGTGTTGGATTAATAGTCAATGGAGTTTAAGACAATGGAGTTCAAGTAGATGTTAATGCAGTGAAGTGGGGAATGGAGTGCGGAATTGATAAGTGCAAGGCTATGGTCATTTTTGGAGATCAAGACAAAATGAATAGAGAAGAATTTCTTATTGGGGATAGTA
The DNA here is from genome assembly GCA_007258455.2 of Sequoia sempervirens. Taxonomy (NCBI): domain Eukaryota; kingdom Viridiplantae; phylum Streptophyta; class Pinopsida; order Cupressales; family Cupressaceae; genus Sequoia; species Sequoia sempervirens. The sequence goes on from VDFB02373302.1 coordinate 87,209, forward strand.
AAATTGGAGTTTTGATAACTACAAATATATAGTGATTGGGACAGATTCTAAGCTTTGAATTGAAAGGATCATGAAGGGAAGGGCCTTCGTGGGTGTGATAGGGCGAATTCACTTGCTAGAATATGAACAACAAACAAAAGAGAGCAAATAACAACTAAAAACACCATACACCTCAAGATTAGCCTAAAGATTAACTAAGCAAAGCAAAATGTAAGATTTCACCTTATTGAGTTCCCCTTTGGTTGGCCCTTCAATCTTCGATGTCGTATGCCCCTTGGATGGCAAGAGATGCAAGCTAAAGATGGGATGAGGATGAAGAAGCAAATATGGAAATTTGGCTAAGTATGGCTCAAAATTTTTTTTTGCAAGAGTTTGGCTAGCATGAATGATCTCTCCTAAAATGAGAGAAAAGAGGGGGTATTTATAGAGATTTTGGAATTCTCTAGGGAAATGGACAGTCAAGATTGAACCACCAAGATCAAGATGTAGGGCTAAGGTGAGTTGAGAACTCACAAGCCCTCACATCTTGACATGTGGCATGTGAAGTGGCTTGAAAAGGACAATGTGTACATGAGGTGGAAGAATAGTACATGACATGGAGGTAGTACATAGTACCTTGGGATTGGGACAAAATCTCCTCATAAAGGAGGTCATTGTTCCCATGTGGGTGAGAGGACATGTGAGGAATTAAAAATTCCTCAAATATCCACATGGGGATGAGAAAATGAATTTTAAATTTTAAGGGATGCATTGGGGGATTAAATGTGAATTAAAAATTCACATGGGGAATGGAGTGCTTTCTCCAATGCCTTGAATAAGGTTGACTTATGACACATTTCATAAATGATATGGGGATTAGGTTGATCTAATTAGGTGATTAAGGTTGTGCAAGTACTTGATTAGACTAATTAATGACACATTAGAGGCGAGTGAGAAATTATGGAGGATGGGACCCTAAAGATGATTAGTGATGTGCACATTTTAATCATAAATTAATTATGATTAAAAAAGAGGGTTAGATTGTTAAGAGGGGTTAGAGACCAACTTGCAAAAGTTGGAGGATGTGACAATGAGAGAGAAAGTGAAGAATTTAAAAATAAATTTAAAAATCCAAAAGATAATATGACTAAATTAAATAAAGTGATGCATTTATTTAATTTAGAGAGGAAAGTGGGGAAAAATATTTATTAAATTAAATACTTTAGAAACCTTATGCAGGGCATGAAATATTAATTAAATAAGTGATTTAATTAATACCGACAAAGAAGACGAATTAAACGAGCAAAATGATGGTTAAAGAGACGCCTTTGACCATATGGAAGTGGTCAAATTTAGGTGTCTACAGTGGGTAATCATACTCTCCATGGCCCAAACTATTTCTTAGCTTGAGAGTCCCTGTGTGGCCCGAGGCCCTGGTTTTCAAAGCAATAGTCTTTTGGATGCTCATGTTTGAGGCTGAAGTTATGGGTATGTTCAATGCTGACTGATAGGGCTTGTTGCAAAAAGGGGTGGTGGAGAGCATGGAGTGGATCTTTGGGAAGTCATCCATGTCCAATATGGTTGGTTTGATGATCATGCTCAATGAATTTAAGATTGGTCCAATTTTCATCTAAATGCTAGTCAGAGAGCTTGAGCCTGTAATAAGTATTAGGGGCCTTAAGATATGTACAACTAATTTGGTTAACAACAAGCCACCATGTGAGTGGATGAGAGTTGGACATGGGTTCATAGGTTAGACAAGTGGCTTAAAAATCACATGCCAAATTCAAAGGGGCAAAATGATTAGGTTTGAGCAGAAGCTTGGAAGGAGTGGGATCATAAGTTTCCATAGCTAGAGGCTCTAAAGTTCTGCAAATTAGAAAGAGTTTAAGCTATGGGAAATAAGAAACTTCATTAAATGGGTTCAGAGATATTAATCAGTGTTGGTAAAGGCTCCCTGTTGGTTGTCAAATGTTAAGGTTTTGGGGTGGGGGATTAGTGAGGCTGGGTATCCTTAGTAGTTATACTGTTAGGATTGGGTTGGAGGGTCCATCTCTAAGTAATTTGTGCCTGTTGTGTAGAGATGATGATGCATTTTCTCTCCATCTCAAGGTGCCCCCACTCAAGCTTTGTGAAGTTATGGAATAAGGCTGATTTTCAGAGGTTGCTTGGGAGTTGGAGGTGAATCAATGAAGTGAAATTGGATGAGAGGGGTTTACTAGCATTATTCCTTGTGGTGGGAGTTTAGCAAACATCAACTAACCACTTGGCTAAGCAATTGCCTGCACATGAGGGAGCTACAAATATTGTGTTGGTGGCAAACCTTCTAGCTGTGGTTTGAACTTTGCATTGAGAGGGCCTTTGTGGTTGGCAAGTGGACGGAGGCTTGTTATTACAGGTCTAGAACTAGGTTAGGCCTTCTAGTTATCTAACCACCTTCACGCCAATACTAATTGGGGTAGGGAAAACCCTTTGGTTGGGCATGTAGAGATGAGATTGACTATTGGGAATTTGCCATTTGTAGGGTTGTGACTATTGGGCATTTACTATTTGCAGGGTTGGGGTCATTTCTCCAATGATTTGTAGTCTTCCCTATGTTGGCAAAATCACATGTGCCATTGTTGCTCCCACTAGGATTTACAAACTCAAACTATTGTTGGAGCAAGTTGTCATGTCCCCCAAAATTGTAACACTCAAATATAAATATTGAAATACTAATAAATAAATAAAATGAATATCTAAGTAAATATCAAAATATACATCAATATTAACAATTTAAAAAAACTATATTATATAAAATATAAGTATTAAATACAAATAATTGATATTATTAAAAAAATATTATAATAATAAAATATTGACAAATTAATATTTATGCCTTAATATTAAATATCAAATATTTAAATCAACATTAATATAGAATAATAAACACATTATAATACAATTAAATAAGATCAAATTTATAATAATTATCTTAATGCCGATAAAGATAAATATAAAATATTTATTGGCTGTTAATCCTGTATTCTCATGGAAATGCATATAAGTAATTATTTATTATCTTTATAAACCGATCCTTGTTGTTAACAAGACCTTCAATTATCGCGGTTAGAAGAAACTAAGCCAGGAGGCAGCGATTGGCTCAAGAAGAAGCGATTGGCTTCGGGTGGCAGCGATCTGCCTAGAGTCACGTCTCAAAGACCACCGCCATCCCTTAAAAGAGGATACACCCGTGGAGATAGAGAGGGGAGGTAATAAAAGGATATAAATAATTAAGCAGATTCAGAGAAGGGAATATGACGGATGGGGATCATAAAAGAGAGTCAAGAAAAAATAAAACATCACCATGGATGGCTGGAGAAGGAGATATCGGATAGAAAGGAACGAGAAATCATCAAGCGCTGGAACCAGACGTCTCTCTGCAGATGCATCCCGTTAAGTAAACAGAGAACTGAGAATATGCGATGGGCAGCTTGCTCTGCACACCTGGCACAAGTGTATTGGAAACCCACAAGAAATACAGATTGAAGCGGCAGAATATGTACGTAGAAGACAAAGGTATTAAATGGCAAAATCTCTGATATCTGTAAAGCATAGCCTCCAGAAAGGTAAGCATAAATTATCTATTTAAATAAACGTTTATGACCACTTGTGTATGCAGAAGGTAAGATTAGTAGATTTAAATACCAAATACATCATTTCATAACATATTTTAGCACATTATTATATAATTGAATATCTATTAGTGTGGATAAGTATATTGGGATTGAAATGGCAAGTACCAATTGATACCTATATATTTAGATATATACCTATATATCTTAAAACTCATAGATACATCATAAATTGGATGAATACAATATATACAAGATAATATATATATAAATAATATATACTTCCGACTACTCAATAATGTTGCTGGTAGCAATTATTGCACCCTATAAATAACAATGACTCTATTCATTCGCTACCTTGCTAAATGGTATAATAGAATCCATCTATGGGATCTGGACAGATATTAATGTCTACTCTAATATACTTCAGAAATATACTGTAGAAGAATCATTCATAGTGAGGTAATAAGGGGGAAATGAATAATCCTTTGACAAGAATGAAATATTTATCCTCTTTGATCTTAATAGATACAATCACGGAAACTTATTGAACCCTAACACTTCTAATGTCTCTTTGAGAAACATTTTGAATGTAAGATCCAGGTTTAAGTGCCTCCACTTGAAAGGGGGTCATTACAAAGTTTAGTGAGCATTTCTAGTGGCGAGAATTATAACTTGGATGAATGAAGATGTAATGTCCCCTATCCTAATTTTCCCTAGGATTCGCTTGTTGATTGCTAATTACGACAAATTAGGGTTAGTGTTTACACCTTAACAAATAAATCTCTTTAATGATATGATCTTGGATTGAATCTTGCATTCATCACATGATCAACATTCACAACATGTATATATATTTGTTAGGATTAGATAATTACATCACATTCATAGGTTACAAATAATGCAACAATTTTGGAGAGGGAACATGATGGGTCCGCCCGAAGTCATATGCCAAGCCTAAGAGGGTGTATACCACAGCCCTCCCCCTTGGCGACTTGTACCTGCTTTCCCCATTATGTCCCCAAACTCCGAAGACACTTACCAACCTGTGGGATCGGGTGAAGATCGCGAGTGGGCTCATTTGACTCCTACCACTGCACCTCAGGCCCTACCTTCGTGAGGAGTTGGGCAGAGGTCATAAGTGGGCTTTTGGCCCCTACCACTGGCACCTCAGGCCCTTCCATAGGATGGGTTCCAGATAGTCACATGCAATTCTGATTCAACTCTAATAATACAATTCATTTTAAGATTTATAAGCAATATGCATGTATAGATTCCCAATTACTTGTAGAATTCAGACAACTAACATTTCCTTACATATGCAGAATCCAAGCTTATATATATATATATGTAAGATAACGAATAGCAGATTTAACAGAATCAGATCTAGGTATATACTAAATAGCAATTAATAGAGCATGCAGCACCAGATCGATTTATATGTTCAATGACAGAGATATACCTGATCTGGTAATAATGAATGGTGCTGCTAATCCAAGCGCCTCCTTTGCTGATGTCTACCTTGTTCTGTTCTTTTATTGTTCAATTGATTGATTGATACTATTTGAATTCTGCAGACATAAGAGAATAACGGCACTGTGGTCTTATCTGCCTATCGATCCCCTCTTATCTCCCTTTCCAATCGCTGATCTCAGATAATTATTTCAGACTGAGTTTTATTGTTTGGCTGATAATAATATTCTGTTCCTCTTTCCCACAATGGTATCCTCCTTTTGGAATCATTCCCTTTAAGTACCCGATATGTTTGAAAGTATTTGCTAGGGACGTGTCTCTTAAGTGAATCACTTTTTTAGACCATTCTAATTGCATCGCCTTATATGGTAAGTAATCGCTGACTAAATGTTAATGGTTGGGAATCACTGCCATTAAGGATGATTAGTATAGGAATCGATACCTTTAGGATTCCCCTGTTTGCTGTTAGTATATTTTATTTAAATATTTCTTATTTGATATATTTTTTATTAATATTATTTTATATTGTTTTTCTTGTGAATATTATCTTTACTATGATATTTATATTATAATTATAATGTTATCTATGCTAATCATAATTATAATATTTGAATTGCAATTACTTATATTTATATTTTAGTATTCATTAGACTATGTTATTTGTACTTTAATATTTCATATTTGGTGTTACAATTTTGTGGGCATGACCGAAGAAGTGGATGCATGCTTCTGTGCCTTGAGCCCTACCACCTATAAATCCAAAAAGTAAAATAAATATCAAAACAAGCAGAGGAAATATATGTATTCCAAAAAATGACTTATATCAATTATGTTGAGCATTTTTCCTTACAAACTATGTGTAGTCATTATTATTGTCGATTTTCCTTTCCTATCAAGTGTGTTCATCATGGTTGGGCTTGAAATTAGGTATTGCAGGTGTATTTGTTATCTCAGAATTTGGTTGGCTTGAGAATGGCTGCACTCGAGTGAATGAATTCTGTTCAATCTGAAGGAATCTGTACTTAATAGCAGAATTCAGGTGGATTACAAAGGCTCTTATGCATGGGGACATACTATAAGGGTAGTGTAAGGAATTCATATATTAGCATGTATGCATCTTTGTGGTTAAGTATAATAGTTTGTCTTGTACTCTAGCATCCAGAGCAGTGGTGATTTTTGCATACCTTTGGACTTTGATGGAGGAAGTTGGGTTGGTATTTACCAGCATATGGGGATGCTTATAATCACTAGATTTGGTTTGAATTTGTAAGCTAAAGTTCCCATTTTGAGGTGTTTATGACCAAATATTGCTTTGCAGGCTAATGAATTACAAACCTTTAAGTTTCCAAGACCAGTATTGTGCATCGGAGGCATCTTCCAGGTTGAACTGCTGGGCAGAGTTCAGAAATGTGAAATAGATGGACTGTATTATTTTTGGTAAGCAATTAATCTTTCAAATATATGCGCCTTCAGTATAGTTGTGTAGGAACAGTAGTGATTGAAAGCTCAATAACCTTTTCATTTAAAATGTATAAAGAAAATTATGTTTTGTTTGGCAGCATGTGCCATGTGCATGTAGTTGGAAGACCTCTTTCCTTCATCCATTCTCAGGTTTTATGTCAGCAAAGGCAGTTTATTCTGGTATTGAGAGATTGAAGACTGTCTTCTGTTTGGCATTCATTGTACCTAGGATAAGAAAGGTCAGAACCAGTAGGATAATTGCCATTTTGGGTGGTATTGAAACGGTGAATTTCTTTCCTCCAAATCACCACGACTCAGATGAAGATGTTCATACTGATCCTTTTAGTTGTTAAATACACCCTGTAATTATCTTTGTTATTTTTTCAGAGATGGGATCTGTATGTGCTTATCTTTATTGAATTGCTGATAAAATCAATAAAATTTGATAGTGTACAGATATATATTCTCTTGGTTGTTAGTACCTGTCACAGCTAGGTTAAGGAAATGGTGTACATTCAAGAACTGAAAAGCATTGATCTGTACCATCGAACGAAAAGAGCTGCGTTCCCAGGTGGACAAAACTATGGTGGTGCAACATAGTATTATTGCTAGCTTTGTTGTATGGATTTTTATGCAATGGATGTCAATGCTGTGTGTCATACAGAACAGGGATGTATAGACTTCATCTCAAGTAAGTGAGATATATAAATCTCTTTGTGCGCTTGTACTACTTACCATAAATATAAAATATATGTTCCAGCTTTCTTTATAAAAAGATTAAAAGCTTGAACTTTTGTGTGGTCTCAAGAGAATTCCTTTGGCTACATGTGTAAGTTGACAGCATTTTTCCATTAACTTATCGTCTTACTAAATAATGGGTCAAAAAATAGAAGGCTAGAGTTTTGCATAATCGAAAATGAAACTTTCCACGACAATCCACATGTGGTGTTAAGTTATTCAGACTCTCAGTGACATTTAGATCAGTAGAGGTACTTACAAACAATCTTCAGCTACTCCCCCAGTGATGCTTTGTTCTGAAGTTTGTTTTCGTGCCCTTGTGACCGATCACTCTACTGGTATTTATCAGCGATTTGCTGATTTTATGCAGAAGTTTTCCAAGAAATTTGTAGCAAGAATCTGGACTCTTGTGCAGCTCTTTTACTAGCAGTCTCAGTTTACTTTTGGATATGAATTTTCTAGGCAAATATGCGTGTTATAGTATTTAGGAGGACTTGATTTGGCTTTAAATATTTCTACACTGCTTATGTTATCAATGCTATATTCAGGCATCAGTACAATCTTAAGTAAATGCCAGAAGCTCTAGCTTCACTGAACTTACTGATAAGTTCTAGCTAAAACTTAATAAAAATGGTGGAATATTATTAAATACTCATTTTCATAATTATTCATAATTTGATGATTAGATATGTGTATAATTTCATAGTTGTATTTCAGTGTTTCGCTATATTTCTTCAAATTTCAATGGTCAATGTTGTTAATGATATAGCAGCTTCGGTAGCTCCTTCCAGCTCAGCTCCTTCGTGAAATCATAAATTGGATGATAGCCGTTGGCTATACAATTTATATTTATTGTTTTGTTTTATTCTCACTTCATATTATGGGCCGACATAAAAGAATTCGAGTTGATCTTTTATTAGAAGATAATTAATATTTATTTGAGGCCGACCTTTATTAAAGGATATTCGAAATTTATTAGAGGCCGACTTGAAGGTGTTTGAGGCATGCGTCTCTTGTATATATTCTCCTTGTTTTGTCTATTATTATCATCTAGTGGAGCTCAGTTATTCTCATCAGCTTTGCAGTATAATGTGCGAACATATTGAAGTAGGAGATCAGTTCGAGCAGATTATAGTGCGAACTTATCTATAGTGCGAAGTCATCTGAGATCATAGTGCGAATACATCCGATATCTATCAAGGGCGATCTCATCTGATATTCAAGAGCAATCATATCAGTTTGATGATACCAATCAAGTGTGAATACAAGGGTGAAGCTATAGCTATCGAATTATGTCCAGTACGCTTAAAGTCTGAAAGTATGTTCAAATGCGATTGCAATATTCAAGTGCGAATATAATAAGCAAAGTGCGAACTCACAATCCAGTGCACAGATTGAAGACCATTCAGTGCAAAATGATCATTGCCAGATCTGTCATTTGCCAGGCGTGATTTAACAGGTTCTTATCTGTCATTCCATATTGTCAGGTGCAGTATATTGGTCTTGTGTTAGACCTCACTGTAATTTATAAAATTGCCACTGTTACATCAAATATAAGAGAGATCTTTGTTGCTGGGTTTTTCTCCCTCAAGAGGAGGGTTTTCCCAGGGTATATGTTGTGTTATTTTGTCTGATTTCGAATTATTTTTCTGTGCATTTAATCTGTTCACCTAAATTTAACATGGTATCAGAGCGGGTTTGAGGATCGTGATCAGATTATTGCACTCAGATTATATCATTTGTTCAGATTGTCAAGATGGCGTATGATTTGAAGGTTGAGGGTTCAAGTGAATACCTGTCTCATTCAGCATTATCAAGCTGTGTACCTTCCAACACCAACACTTGGATAATTGACAATGGTGCCTCCCGTCACATAACCGGATTCAAGGAGCACTTATCGAGTTTGGTGGAAAAGGAATCTTCTGCACAAGTCATCATTGGAGATGATGCCAGCTACTCCGTAAAGGGAATTAGGACCTCCACACTTCACTTGGATTCCGGCATATCGTTTCAATTGGGTAATGTTCTTTATGTTCCTGGAATCAAGCGTAATCTTATTTCTATTTCAGCTTTGGAAGATAAAGGATATCAAGTTGCCTTCTCCAAAGGCAAAGTTCTAGTGTGGATGCAGAACTCTAACTTCAAGGATGCTCAAGTAATTGGAATTAGATATGATAACCTCTACAAGGTTTGCTCACATCCTCTTCAAGCATTGGTTCATGACTCTTCCAGTCTTTGTGATCTTTGGCATCAGAGATTGGCTCACTTACACTTCCGAGCCCTACCCATTATGGAGAAGATGGTGACAGGCCTTCCTAAATTCAACCAGGAGCACGAAGGTACATGCAAGGGCTGCACATTAGGTAAGAATATAAAAGCCCCCTTTCATAGTAGAGAAAATAGATCTAAGTGTATTTTAGATCTAATTCATTCTGATTTATGTGGTCCTATGTCTGTTCCTTCTTCGAGTGGTTTTTTGTATTATGTTCTTTTTATTGATGATCACTCTAGGAAGACTTGGATTTATTTTCTGAAATCTAAAGAATCTGAGGAAGTACTGGATAGGTTTAAAGAGTTTAAAGCCTTAGCAGAAAATCTTTCTGGTAAACGAATTGAGGTCCTCAGATCTGACAATGGTGGAGAATACACCTCTGGTAGTTTTCAAAACTTTTGTACTGATGCAGGGATTAAGAGGGAGCTCTGTGTTCCCTATAATCCTCAACAAAATGGTGTTGCAGAAAGGAAGAACAAAACGATTGTGGAAGCAGCAAAGGCCATGATCCATGATCAAGATTTGCAAACCTTCCTATGGGCAGAAGCTTCCAGGACAACTGTATATGTTCAGAACAAAAATCCTCATAAGATCTTGGAGAATATGACTCCAAAAGAAGCCTTTACAGGGAAGAAGCCTGAAGTCAGTCACTTGAGGATCTTCAGTTGTCCTGTCTATGTTCATGTTCCCAAAGAAAAGAGAACCAAGTTGGAGCCTTCTGACAAGAAGGGAATATTTGTAGGCTATAGTAAGACATCAAAAGCTTACAAAATTTATATTCCAGGTCAGAAGTTGATAGAAATCAGTAGGGATGTCACATTCGAGGAAGATGTTGCATTCAGGAGATCCAGAGGGATTCATATGGAGATTGATAATGAAGAGTCTCCTCAGGACATGGAAGTTGACCATACTCCTGAGATTCAGAGGGAGATAATGGAACCAAAGGAAGGTCTTGATCCAGTTGAACCCTTGGAACCTATTGATGGGCCTACTAACATTGTTATTGGGAGGAAGAGACCTCTATGGGCTAGTTGCACTATGCAAGAGGTTGAAAGCTTTGCAGGTCCTAGAGGCACATTCAGAGAAAGCAAAAGGCCACATAATTTCTCCAGTTATGTTGCCTTGATGAGTCAGATTATAGAATCTGAGCCTTCCGTGTTGAGGAAGCATCTAGTCTTCAAGTTTGGAGAGATGCTATGACAGAGGAGTATCAGTCAATTCTTAAAAATGATGTTTGGGATATGTTCCTAGACCCGAGGGCAAGTCTGTGGTATCTTCTAAATGGCTATTCAAGATCAAGCATGCTGCAGATGGAAGCATTGAGAAGTACAAGGCAAGATTTGTGGCTCGTGGATTTTCTCGAGAAGAGAGGGAGTTGATTATGATGGGACCTTTGCTCTTTGCTTTCGCTACATACGTCGAGAACTATCATTGCTATTAGCATCAGAGGATGGAAGATTCACCGGATGGATCTGAGAACAACCTTTCTCAATGGAGTGATTGAGAAGAGGTTTACATAGAGCAACCATGGACTTCATGGGAAGGAGTCACATGTTTGCAAATGAAGAAGGCTTTGTATGGTCTTAAGTAGGCTCCTCGTGCATGGTCGAAAAGGATTGATCAGTATCTATCAAGCCTGGGTTTCTTGAAGAATGATGCTGATTCAAATCTCTACTTCAAGGTAATCAATGGTGATGCATTAATTTTGGTTTTATATGTTGATGATCTAATCCTCACTGGAGAAGATCACCTGATTCTTGAATGTAAGAAGGATTTAACTTCTGAATTTGAGATGAAGGACCTTGGGCTCATGCATTACTTCCTTGGTTTAGAAGTCTGGCAGAAGTCAGATGGTATGATTTTAAATCAAGGGAAGTACACCATTGACATACTTAAGAGATTTGGCATGATGGATTGCAAATCCATGTCTACTCCCATGGAGACCAATCTTCATAAATTGAAGGAGGCTGCAGCTAGTTCAAATTTGGTGGATCCTACGTTGTACAGACAGCTGATTGGATCCTTGATGTATCTAGTTAACACTAGACCTGATATTTGCTATGCAGTGAGTGCACTTAGCCAGTTTATGTGTGATCCGAGACAGATACATCTTGTTGCAGCTAAACATATCCTGAGATACTTGCGTGTACGGTTGGATATGGAGTTGAAGTATACTTCAGATGCAGACTTGGAGTTACTTAGTTTCGCGATTTTGATTGGGTAGGTTGTCCGCAGATGGAAGAGCACCTACATTGCTTGGTTTGGTTGCTATGATTTCTGGTGCGGCGGTCTTCTATAGCATTGAGTACAGCAGAGGCTGAGTACATTGCAGCTTGCATGGCAACTCGGGAAGTAGTGTGGCTTCGTAAGCTCTTTGCAGGATTGTTTGGACAATCAATGGAGCCTACTACTATTCATTGTGATAACCAGAGTTGTGTGAAGCTTTATGTCAATCCCGTGTTTCATGCGATCAAGCATGTTGAGATCAAGTACCACTATATGAGAGATATGGTGCGGAAGGTAGTACAGCGAGTACATCAGCACTGAAGCAGCGAAGCGGATATTCTCACCAAGCCTCTCGCCGGGATAAAGTTTATACTTCGAGACAGAAGCAGTATGGTGGAGAATCAGCCACGGTAATTATGAATCGATTGTCAGTGAGCCTTAGCTAATGAGTACTTCTCTGTGAGAGAGAAGTTTGAGGTGAAATCCTTGTTAATGCATTTCAATTTGACGAAGAATTTGAGGAGTGAAAGCCCTTGTTTCCACCCTCTGGTGAGTCATGGTGGATGTCATGTGTGGACTCCATGACATATGTTGTACTTGTACTGTGTTTCACCCTCTGGGAGAGCCATGGTGAAAGTCACGATGAGGTGACAACATCACGCAAGTGATGAACACTTGTACTTACTATTGCACTTTCTTACGTGACGGAAGAATTTGAGGTGAAAGCCCTTGTTTCCACCCTCTGAGTTGAGTCATGGTGGATGTCATGTGTGTGACTCCATGACAACATCACGTGAGAGAGTCCGTGATGATCTTCTTGTACTTGTGTCTCACCCTCTGGGAGAGCCATGGTGAAAGTCACGTTGAGGTGACCACATCACGAAAGTGATGAACACTAGTACTTAACTATGTGATGGTTGATATCACATTGAGGTGATATTTCTCTCTTTATATCTGATTGCAGGCAATGGTGGCAGATGAACCTCATATGGAGATGATTTGTATTATGCAGTTGGAAGTTCTCTCCCTAGCTGAGAGGGAGTGTTAATGATATAGCAGCTTCGGTAGCTCCTTCCAGCTCAGCTCCTTCGTGGAATCATAAATTGGATGATAGCCGTTGGCTATACAATTTATATTTATTGTTTTGTTTTATTCTCACTTCATATTATGAGCTGACATAAAAGAATCCGAGTTGATCTTTTATTAGAAGATAATTAATATTTATTTGAGGCCGACCTTTATTAAAGGATATTCGAAATTTATTAGAGGCCGACTTGAAGGTGTTTGAGGCATGCGTCTCTTGTATATATTCTCCTTGTTTCGTCTATTATTATCATCTAGTGGAGCTCAATTATTCTCATCAGCTTTGCAGTATAATGTGGGAACATATTGAAGTAGGAGATCAGTTCGATCAGATTATAGTGCAAACTTATCTATAGTGCCAAGTCATCTGAGATCATAGTGCGAATACATCCGATATCTATCAAGGGTGATCTCATTTGATATTCAAGAGCAATCATATCAGTTTGATGATATCAATCAAGTGTGAATACAAGGGTGAAGCTACAACTATCAAATTCTGTCCAGTACACTTAAAGTCTGAAAGTATGTTCAAATGCGATTGCAATATTCAAGTGCAAATATAATAAGCAAAGTGTGAACTCACAATCCAGTGCACAGATTGAAGACCATTCAGTGCAAAATGATCATTGCCAGATCTGTCATTTGCTAGGTGTGATTTAACAGGTTCTTATCTGTCATTCCATACTGTCAGGTGCAGTATATTGGTCGTGTTAGACCTCATTGTAATTTGTAAAATTGCCACTGTTACATCAAATATAAGAGAGATCTTTGTTGCTGGGTTTTTCTCCCTCAAGAGGAGGGTTTTCCCAGGGTATATGCTGTGTTATTTTGTCTGATTTCGAATTATTTTTCTGTGCATTTAATCTGTTCACCTAAATTTAACAAATGTTAGATGTTTAGTGTTCAATTTTTAATGGGTGATGTTCAATGTCATACATGTTATTGTTATTTGAATTTCAGTTATTTAAGATATTTCGTCCATATTCGATTCATATGTTTATATTGAGATATCAAGTTACGATATGATAATTGGAAAAGTATTGGATTGAGATTTGTTTTCTCATCATTACGTTGAAGGCCTCTCATTCTCGAAGTAGTTGACCTTTGTTTATAGAAGCAATGCTTTATAAAAAGTATTCCTCATTAGTCCTTTTCGTGTCATTTTTAAGCTACATGATATAAATTATTGCTTGAAACATTATTACTATGAAGTACTGTTTACATTTATCATTTTTTTAAATTTATTTGTTAGATTACAGGAATCGGGAGCCCCCCTATAAACTGCAATGCGTTTGGTAAACTTTTTTCACATGACCAGTGACGTTGGCATGACACGCCCTTCGGTACCATGGGGGATGGGGGGAGACTAGACCTTATGACCGCTTGCCTGCAACATGATGTTTTAGCCAATCGAACCAGGGCCCTTGCCCCCTGTTGACATTTATCATTATTATGGACAACAATCATATCATTCTAAAATATCCATGATCAATGGAAAAACAATAAAGAGACATGAAAATTGAGCAGATTTCTCATATCCATGGAGAAGGTAATAGAGTGGCAGACTTCTTTGTTCATTGAGTAAATCATAATGTGGAAACTTGTTGGCTAGAAAATGATAGACTTCCTATAGGGGTTGCTTCCCTAATAGCTACTGATATAGCAAATTATTAAGATGGCTATGCCACAACTTTGGGTTATGTATTCCACGATGTCTCATATGCTATTATGTCATCTAGGAAGGTTTCTAGAAGTATCCTCATGTTTCCAACAAGTATTTCCCTTCCTCTACTAGAAATTTCAGCCTCCATTCGCTCTATGGTGTGCTTGAGACTAGAATTCTGCTTGATTTTGTTATGCCATTGTGCATGGACAAAATGGGTGGCAATTGCAACTGCATTGAACCCATCAATTGCAATTACTTTTAAGAATAATGCATTCATTTATAGGATCTTGTCCTAGGGGTGCTCACCCCTTTCCTAGAGAGACTAAACAAATATGATACAGTCTTGGCAATTCAATTTGCCAACAATTGGGTTAGAAGAAAGGTGGCCATGCAAGGCATGAAGTTTTCGGTCTTTGAAGATTTGATAGCAGAGGTAATTGGGCTATCAATAGAGGGAACTCAAATCTTCAAGGACCAATGTGTAGGAGATGATGCAATGTTGAGAAAGGTGAATATCTCATGAAGTTGCAAATAGGTCATGTTAGAAGCTTCTTGAGGTGGCAATGAGATGAGGTAGCACCTTGTATCGCGAGGTATGTGATCCTCAAGGATCACTTCAAGTCCCTTTACTTCTATTTTATTCTTTTGATTCACTTTAGATATCAATTATTGTTATCCTTCCCTTTTTACCTATTGACATCCTTGGAGGCTTCAAGTGTGGACTTTAAAAAGGGACATTGTTCGACCACTCTTAATCATTGGTTAATTTTGTTAATGGTTAATCACATAAGAGACTACAATTGGTTGCTACTCCTACATCTAGGAGAGAATTTAAAAATGACGATTATTGATTATTCTCTAGAGGTTAGTGCTAATGAGTCTTACAATATGCTTGATTCCAAAAATAGGGGTAATAAAGATTGGGATATGGGTTTTGATTCATAGGAGATGGAGATTGAGGATGATGAAACTTGGGGTTTTTCTTTTGCGTTAGAGGAGGTTGTTAATTATCTTAGCAAAAAGAGGGTAGTTGAGGCTAAAGTTAAAGGGAAGATGACGAATGAGTCTTGCAATGGTAAGAAAAGTGACTTGATCAACAAGGGAATGAAGCAAAGGAAGGAGTGTGAAGATAAAAGGAAAAGAAAGATAAGGGGTTTCCTCAAGCCTATCATTAGAGCCTCTTTCTCTAGTATTGAGGACCACCATCTTGGTCCCCAACTTGGACTTGACATTACTTAGTGCAATTTTGCTTCTGTGGATGCCATTATTGAGGTGGTTAACCAAATCATTGAATTTTTTTTGGGTTGCATGATGAATCTTGCTATTCATCACAATCTTACTAAATGGTTTTTCTTGGAGATCAACATAATCTTGCTCTTGGATCCAATCTTTGGATTATGAAGGAATTCCTTTCCGGTGTAGGAGATGCTTCAAAACCGGACACGCTGCTGCACATTGTGGTTTTGAAAAAAATACTAAGTCATCTACTTGGTGGAAAGGGGCTTCTCAACAACATTATACTGTTGAGAAGATTGCTGATCAAAATAAGAGTTTTTCTGAGGTGGTTGCTTCGGAACCACTGGACCTTGGAACCCCCCCTCCGGTCGTCTCTTCTGGTGAGGTTGTTAAGACAACCCCTATTGCACCTTTGGCTGCCCCTCCGGATGATAGTGCCTTGGCTGGTCATCCCGACAGCTTCACTGATAAGTCTCAATCTTCACAAAGTAGTCATGAGGACAATCCTAAGTGCTTGGTTGCTGGCTTTTCTCCTCATGAAAATATAAAGACGGGGTGGCTTAGTATGGCTTCGCAGGTGGAAGAAGGATGGATTACTGTTAAGGGTAAAAAAGATAAATCTTTACGGCCGCCTTTCGATATGACTCTTCGCTCCCACAAGAAAAGTGCTAATTGTAACTCTTGATGGTTCTTGTTTGGGTGCTGGTCTTTTGGTGGCTGCAGGCTGTCCTTTCTGCAGCCTGGCTTTTCTTGTTGTAAAGGGTTACGGATCCCTTCAAAATCTGTTTTTCCTATTTTCAAAAACATAATCAATATTAAAATTACTCTTTCGAAAAATAAATTTGAAGGGGAGACCCTAGTTCCTATAAAAGAAGATAAGCTTTTCTTTAAACATCGGAAAGACACGATTCCGATTAGTTGCCTTTAGGATGATAATTCCAAACAATGGGAAATAATTAATGCTTTAGATAAAGATCTTCATAACATCTAGGAGAATCTCAATAGGGTGGCTGAGGTTAGTATATGCACTATTAATGATAGTGCTATGGGTATCAAAATACTCAACAAAAAATTAAAGAAACTACCCCAAGATTGTGGCAACCCTTGTGCCCAAAGTGAGACAAAGAAGCATCTTGCTAGGCCCAAGGTTCATTTTAGAAGCGGTTGTAGAAAGAACCATAATAAATATAAGAAGCTAGAAGAGTTTGCAAACCTTCATGCCAACTTCTCCCAAGAGGAGCTAGAAGTTGTTGAAGCTTTACTGCATCTTTAGTTGCTCTTTTGTGTTTTGTTGTTTCTTCTTGTACTTTGTTTATGTTTTGTTTCTCTTTGGCCTAAACCTTTGCTATTTTGAATGGTTCTAGTTAATGTTTAGTTGTTTGTCAGATGCGCCTCATGTTTATAGTCAAGTTTTTAGGGCCTTCCAAAACCTATTTTACCCCTTAGTTAAAAAAATAAAGATATGGTAATTTGTGTACCGTGCTAATGAGGTTGGTAATATATAGCCTAAGTTTGATGGTTTTTTGGATACTTGTGGAGTAAAAAAAAGTCAAGCTCAAATTGAATGGGTGTTTAAAGGAGTTTCAATTGACCATTAGTGTATGGGAAAATATTCTATTGTCCTTTATTTTTGAAGTGGGAAATGTATTCATATAGAGGTTGAAGTGTTGTGTTTGACCAAAAGATTCAAAATGTATGTACACTTTAAAAGCGGGTCCTTGAATACCGTGGGTGATTCTCATATCAGACAATTCGAGCTATATGATTGTTTGAGTAAACTTTGAGTATAGAAAGTTATGAAAGTTCACATCCCATGATTGCTTTGAATTATAAAAAAACGCTTCATCTCCTAGAAAGGTGTAGTGTCACCTAGGACAATGGATAGTCAACTATTGGAAGCATGGTAGGGTTTCAATGTTTGGTTTCCAATGAGAAACCACTCGAAACAAACAATTACACGAGTATATTTGTAGCTAATATAGTTACACCAGTTTCCAATACAAAGATAAACCAATCACGAACAATCCAACAAGCGACTCTCCAAAAGCTAGTCACACATGATTGTGCTTTGGAGTCATGTTTATTGACACAAAAGGAAAAAACATAAGGCTACTCTAGTTTTGTTTGTAGACATTAAATTATTCTTCTGATCATCATGATCATTCTCCTAATTAATTAATTAATTATTCTAATTATTATTTTAAATATTAATTAAATAATTTTAATCAATTAATTAATCCATTTCAAATTAGATAAAACATGACTACTTATTTAATTAATCTATCTCCTAAGGTTCAAACTAAAATGAATAAATTAAAAATATATTTATTTGAATCCACCATGTTACATTCATCCAAAAATTAAATAAACGATCTTATTTATTTAATTGCTTATTTTATTCACATTCTTAATCTCAATTAATTAACTTGATTAATCATTTGCACGAAGTTAAATATGATCAATTATCCTAATCATTAGTCACATCTAAGCCCTCTTAGCCAAAAAATATTATAATAAATCTCAACCCTCCATTTTAATCCTAGAAAATCTACACCATTCACATCTTATATGATTTCTCACACATGTGTGAGAGAGCATATGTCAAATCCCTTTTCCCCATGAGACCTATGTTTGTGAGAGGACACACCACATTTACTCTTCCTCATATATTTTAAAACATGCAATAGGATATTTCTTTTACCCATAAATCTGTTCACACATGTGAGGAGATTTAATCCTAGCCAATAGATCCAAATAAGAAAATCCTATCCATCCATATGTCAATTTATGGCCCACCCAAATCCACCCATCATGAAATACCACTTGGCATCCTCTCCTTCCTCCAATCCTCTCATGAATCCCGAGCCCTTGATCTTGAGATTCAATCTCCACCTTTAATCAAAAGTCCTCAAAATGTACACATAAGACCTCTGGGAGGCTATTTTTATAGAGAATCTATATGTTATTTTTAGAGAAACCATATCCTTTGATCACTCTATTCCACCATAGAAAGCAATCAAGAGGGACTTAGGGTGCATTCTTCGTCATTAACTAACACAAGTTGTGAAAGAAGGCAAGGTATACAAGTATTCTTGTATGTTTTGTTTCTTTATTGATTGCTTTGTTTTCTCTTGCATACATTTATTTTGATTAGACATTTTAATGTTGTCTATTTTATACCAATTAATCATCTATTTTTCTTAATTCAATATATATAGGTTTGTAGCTCAATTGGTTAAACCCAATTAGTGGGGATTATAGTATGTTCCTTGATTATGTTATCTACTAAGGTTCAAATCCTTAAAGGCGTGATATATAAGGGATGAGGTTGGGATCGTGCCCTAGGTGACTTTGGTGGAATGGATACCTATTAGTTTTTGACTCTCAATTGAAAAGGTATTAACATAAGCTCATGCTCCTATATCAAATAGCAAAATGATCTTGTAGATATGAAATCCTCTATCAATATTATATATGCACAAATAGTTTAAAAAAATATTAATATATATTTTCTAAATCATTAGGATTTGTAATTAATGTTTGCACCTAAAATATTTTAGGGGCTTCTTTTGCATTTGCCATATTTTGAGGGTTATTCGAGCACTCATTAGATAATCATATACACATTTAAGTTATTAAATAAGCCAATACCCTGATCCTATGCTTACAAATCTTAATAATTTTATTAGTGACCCTTGTATCTTCAATTGACTTAAAACATAAGATATGTTGTGCACTACATAATTTTGAAATGTGATAGGATTAAGCAACATTGGTCTTTAAGAGTATATTAGATTATCCCTAGGGACACTACATGATCACTTTTTATAGGGATTGAACTTCATTTCTTTTAATCTTGTTTTCTTATTCTTTACCAATGTAATTCTTAGTTCTTCATGAAACTAGGGAATCTCCTTTTGTTATCTTAGCATGATCATATGCGGGATTACATTTTTACTCTTAGGTATGAACTTCTTTTGTATAACATGTTTCTACATAGAGTATTGTTGTCTAGTATCTTCCCTATTGGAATCTTAATTTTAGTTTCTAAAATGTGTTCATTTTTTATTTTCAATTAATTAATAAATACAATCAAACATGTATTCTGTTGGCTGCATAAACAGAATGCTTCCGATTGAACATTATAAGAATACGAATATTAATAAAAATAAAATATTGAAAAGAAATAATGGACAAGACAGGGAGAGGATGGGTTGGATGGCTCTTGCCATTTGTATTAACCAGGGACGGCATCGGGAAAGGGCACTGCAATGCCATTATGGCGGAATGGCATCTCTCTTATTTTTTATCATGTTTGCAAGTTGGACAAAACCTTGAGCAGATGAACACAATCTCATGGAATACCTTTGGAGGAGGGAGATAACATGCATAAAGGATAATCGATATTGGGGGCAACGAAATCCATCAAATATTTACATGGTCTTGTGGAATGCAAAGATTGTAGGATACTCACGAAATGGATTCATTGAAAAGGCTTTAGAAACTTTAAAGCAAAAGAAATTGGTGGGTGTGAAGCCGAATTCGACAACCGTTGCTAGCAGTCTCTCTTCTTGCACGAAAGAGAGCTTTAAAACAAGCTATGGATGCGCATCAAGCATAAAGGACAGGGAATTTCATCAAAGAAGTAGTGGGTGCAGTCTTTGGCATAATTTTGACGAATTTAGGAGGGAAGCTTTGGTAATGACTGTAAAGTGGCAATGGTGAAGAGCGTTGTGGTGGTGGTGGGCATCGGCCCCAAGCTTGGTCACTCCACTCCATCAATCAGAACTTAACAAAGATGATAGCAATGTAATTTTCACCATATTATTAGTGGATGCATCTTTGTATGTTGTGTTTATATAAACAAATGATAGGCAATGTGTTTATTGATATTTCATCATATTATTAGTGTATGCATTTTTGTATGCTGTATTTATATAAAGAAAGAAAGGGCAGGCATATTGGGTAATTACGTTTCACCTTGGTCTTATAAGAAGATACTCTTGGTTGCAATGTAATTTTGAGTGAAAATTAAACAATTTCTTATTAGAAAAAATGGTGTGGGGTTGGGATATTATGGAATGACAAGTATGAGAATATTTGTTGTTAGTGTGTTCTGTTTAATTTGTATTTTTTAGGTTGTGGGTATCATGTTTTAAATCTAAATAAAAAATTCTTGGTAATAGTATGTTTTGCCTACATTTTGATTATATGAAAGTTATTAGATCATTACATTTATGGGCATGCGAATTAATATTGATTGGTTAATGGTTGATAGGTCAATTGTAATTGTTCTAGCATAGTATGACAAAGTTTATACCCTTTAATTCTATATAAGGTTGCCCATAACAAATAAAACCAAAATGTTAAGAATATATTATTAATACTTATATAATGAAGTGTATATTTTTACATGAAGATTTGATGGGCAATTGTCATGAGTTTAACTTGGGTTTTGGTCATGCTTTAAGCAAGTTTATAATTATTGTTGTACATCTTTCAAAATTTTGATGATTATTATGTGGCCTTGTTGACACCTATCGTGTTCCTTCCAATATGATGTCATTCATAATTATGATACTTGATATTGATGAACCTTATTATAATGGGACCTCACTCGAAGCCTTAATGAGGCTTTTACATAGTGGTTGCATTTTGATGATGTTTTGACTCCTACCCTAGGCCATGATATGACTAGATTTATTTTATATTGACTATGCTTTCATGCATAATTTCAGTACATGAATTTGAATCAAACAATTTTCCTTTGTAAGTTCATAATGTCTAAGGTGTATCATTTAGATTGGTGATAATTCATTACTCAACTAATCCTAAGATGGTCGATACTTAGTAATGACCATCTTAGCACATTGAATTATTATTTAGAGTAAGATCATATATGTTTTTTGTTAGAAATGAAGGTGAACACCTAGAAAATGGAAATACATTTCAACTATAAATTAGATCTCATCTAATGCATAACCAAATGGAGAATGCAAGAAGATAAATCAACAACTCAAATAAATATAGAATAGAAGAATTAAGCATGTATATAATATTTATATGTAGAAACCCTTTTAGGAAAAAAAAACTCCACCAAGAAGAAAGATCCATATTTGTATTATCTACAAAATAGAGATTACATTCAATCCTTCGTTTCTCCTCCTCTATCTTCAATTCTTCAACACTTGCAAACCTAGTTTTTTCACTCTTGCTAATTACATATTTATACTACCATCGTAAGGCCTATTTATATAACATTTTGAACCCCCAAATAGGACATCCAAGTTGGTTATGAAATCCCAATGCCTCCATTGGATAAATTTAAACATTTAATGCATAGGAGAATGTACGTTACAACCATTTTACTCACCTACTTGATTGGACACCCAATTGTTACTTCCTCCATACTTCCTTCATTGTCCTGCTATGCATGATCTTCACAAACTCAAAGTTAGATAAACCACATAAAATAACATTCCTTGTCTTATCGCTATTCTCACAAGCCTTCTTTCTGGCCTGATCTCTTGGGGGAATTTTAGGGATCTTATATCCATCCACAACTGATTGCCAAACCTCAAACCCTAGGGCCATAAGATATGCTTCCATCCTTACTTTCCAAAAAGCATAATTTGATCCATCAAAGAGGGCGCCTTATTTGCAGAAAATCCTTCTTGATCCATTGAGTGTGCCATCCTTAATCTACCTCAAGTTGTTAAGCTTCTTCAAAGGAACTCAAGGCTCTAATAGAAATTGAAGGGCACACAATCTACTGAGAGGGGGGGTGAATAAGTACAGAAAATTTATTTAAAACTCTTTAATTCATCATGTATATCCAAACATGAAACATGAATCAAACAATCACAGGAGTACACATTCACACAATGAACACCATATATATGTGGAAACCCAAAATGGGAAAAACCATAGTGAGAAAAGCTACTTGGAGCTACTATCCAAATCTAACCTCACAAAATAATGAATAAGTTATAGTCATGAAGTAGGCACCAACCTACTAGAAACACCAATCCCTTGTGTTTGTAGGCACCAACCTACTGGAGACACCAATCCCTAATACAAAGATATGAGCACCAACCCAATGAGTAGAACACCAGTCCTACCAGATTACAAAGATAAAGCTTGCAAAACTTTAATGCTGATTACACAGTTTACACAAGATTTTATCTTGTCTCAAACATTCTCCAACACACCTTGTGATATTCTGATGATGGCACACAATGATTGATATGCAACTCACATTGAATAACACTTACTCACACAACTACTCTCACACTCTCTCTCTCACACACACACACACTTATGTCACATTTTCATACCTATCATGTGAAGTGAGATCTAAATTATATACAAGAAATTACATTAACACCATTTCATGTTGGCTGGGGATCTGTAATTAACCAGGTCAACACAGAGTGGACCTAAATTCAAAACTTCATGAAACATGTAGCAGGTAGGTACTAAAACAATTTTTTTGCCACCAAACCAACATGATGTCGTGCGCTTCCACATGATCCTTAACCTAGACCTATTTTAATTTCTCATGCTATCTCTAGATGCCACACACTACTAGCATTGCCGAATAGTTCTAGAACAACCATTGGTTGATTAACTAGCATAATGACCCTTCTATCACTTCAATATTTTTGCATGTTGAACATAACTTTTGAAAACTCTAGAATATGATGGAACATGTCTGGACATATTCTCCATTCAAACCACAAAGCCAAATTTTCCTTCAAAAGGGAATACATATCATAAATATGTTGCTAGAAAAATATCTATGCCTTAAGTAATTGACCTCAAACATTTTGGATCAGACTTCCAAATCACCTCTATCACCATGAATAGATAAAAGCTTGATATTGCAGACACACTAAAGTTAGTCTTCTTCATTTTACTCAAAATGTAATGATAATACAAGTGTGATTACATTTAATTCTCATTGTTCAGCTAACATTACTCCTTAGACATAAGTGAGCACTACCTATCATCAAGGACATTACTCCTTGACATTACTCCTTTGACATCAATGGAAACTTCTGTTTAACACCAGTATAAACCAAACAATAATCATAAGTACCACACAAATGTATTAACACTCTTTTCACATAATTCCAATGTTCTCTACCAACATTAGATATAAACTTGCTCAAAATTCCCACTGCTTGGGCAATATCTGACCTAGTACAAATCACTGCATATATTAAACTTCCTACAACACTAACATAGGGCACATTAAACATATCTTCTAAATCATTTTCACTCTTAGGAGACATGTATCTAATGAAATATTAGTGCCAACTGATAAAGGAATTCTAACTAGTTTACAATCTTGTATACTACATATATTCAAAATAGGAGCAATATACTTACTTTGTGATAACCAAAGTTTTTGTTAACATGATCTCTTGATTTTCATTCTCAATATGTAACTTACTGCCCCCAAATATTTCATCTCAAATGAACTTGAAAGTTGAGCTTTCAATTCACTAATCATACCCTTGGTGTTATTAGAAAAAAATATCATCCACATATAAGGCAATAATTAGAATATGATCATCAATACATCTAATGTAAGCACATCGATCTTCTTCACTTCTTACAAAACTCAATTTCAAAACAAATGAATCAAAATATTGATATCACATATGAGGTGATTTATTTAAACCATAGAGACCATTTTAACCTACAAACCATGTGTTATTTCCCTTTTACCTCAAAACCTTTAGGCTATTGCATACAAATTTTCTCTTCTAAGTCTCCATGCAAAAATATAGTTTTAACATACATTTACTCAATTTCAAAATAATTAGCAACAATTATGAATAAAAGAAATCTAATCAAGGATAATTTAGCAAGAAGAGAGAATATTTCACCAAAAAAAACTCCCTCTTTGTAGGAGTAGCCCTTAGCTACATATCTAGTCTTATACCTTTCAAACAAACCATATGCTCCAAACTTCTTAAAGATCCATTTACAAGCAATGGCATTCCTTCCTTTGGAAAAATGTGCAAGTTCCCAAGTGTTACAAGAGTCTAAAGACATCATCTCCTCTTGCATGAATTGCATCCAAGACTCACTATCATGTACAATAACAACTTCCCTATAGGATCTAGGTTTATCATTAATACTTAATAAAACAAATATACAACAAAAATTTGGTGGGCTATACTTAATTGAATTTCATTTTCTTGTGGATCTCTTGAAAATAGGATTATGGTGTCCTTCTTCTTCTTAAATCTTCTCAACTTGTTCTTGGTTATCTTCCCTAACCTCTTCAATTTTCTTTGAATCTTCATCTAAACCTTCTTTTTCTTCTTCATTCCAAAATCCATCTCTTTGTTCTTGTTGAAATGTATCTGCCTGCTTAGTCTCAAAGTACACTCCCATTTCCTTTTCTTTTTCTTTTGGTTGTTTAGTTAGAAATAACTCTAAGTTCCCTAAAAAACACATCTCTAGAATAGATAATTTTCTTGGTTAATGGATTCCAAAATTTATAGCCCTTAATATTCTCACCATATCTAATGAAAATACACCTTTCATATTTTTGGATCCAACTTAGATCACTTTTATTTAGGCACATGAACATAAGCTTCATAGCAAAAAACTCTTAAATGTAAACCAAAAGGTTTCTCACCTATCCATACTTCATAAGACGTCGAATTGGGAGCCTTACAAGGAGATCTATTTTAACAAGTAACAAGAAATGCTCACAACTTTTTCCCAAAAGCACGTATCTAACTATGAACCACTTAACATACTTTTAGCTCTTTCCATAATTTCTTATTTCATCCTTTCTACCACCCCATTTTGTTGAGGAGTGTATGGAGTAGTCTTTTGTTTGAAAATTTCTACACACTTACAAAACTAATCAAATTCTTTAGAATAGTATTCCCCTCCATTATTAGATCTCAACACTTTTAACTTATAATTTAATTTCTATTCAACTAAGGCCTTAAGTTCTTTAAACTTAGTGGAAACTTAAAATTTATGCCATAAATTAAATCTAGGTAAATCTTGAAACATCATCAATGAAGGACACAAAATATCTAGACTTTCCAATAGATTCAATATCCACATGACCAAATACATCTGAATGGATAGTTTCTAATTTGATCTTAGCTTTATTGTTGCTTGAAGGAAAATATGATCTATTTTGTTTACCAAATACACAATGTTCATAGAAATGAAATGTATCATCACAATAAGAAAAATCATCTAGCAACTTACTTAAAATAGTCTTTAAACCAGACTCACTTATGTGGCTCAATATGCAATGTCACAACATACAAATATTTTTAGTTTCTCAGTTACATTGGTAGAGTTAAAAAAGTGGTGGCGTCTAGCTTAAACATAGTTCCCATCATTGTCCCTCCCTCTTGCTACCACCAAACTCCCTCTCACCAATCTACAACCATGCTTATCAAATGCTACATGAATTCCCATATCATTTAACTTAGAAACTAAAAATAAATTTCTAGCTAATCTAGGAAATTGTAAAACACCATGGAGAGTTTTTAACCTCCCATCACTGAAACACAATTAAACCTTTCCTCATCCAACAATGGGATATAAACTATTCACCCTAATGTATACTTCTCCTTCGTCATATTCTTCATATGTGGAAAACTGCTCCTTATGAGGAGTCATATGATAAGAGCATCTTGAATCTATCAACCAATGTTCAGTAGATATAATATTGCATGAAGAAAACAAAGCTTCATAGCCTAAATCAAAGGACTTATTTGTAGTGGAATCCTATTGTTTCTTTTTTATTTCTACATTCCTTCTTCACATGTCCCCTTTTTTCATTGTTCCAACACTTCACTCTATTCTTTTCACTTGGAATTTTAGGTCTACCCTTGGACATGTCCTTAGGCCCCTTTTGATCCCATTTAGATCAACCTCTTTCCTTGGACCTTCCCTTGACATCATGATCATTTTATGAGCTATCCATAGCTTTCTTTCTCATTTCCTATGAAAACAATGTTGCAACAAGAGCATCCATCTTTGGATCTTCGAGATTAGCACAATAGTAAGGATAAAATTCTCCCATGACTCAAGAAAAGAACAAAGTAACATTATACACTTATCTTCTTCATTTATCTTAACATCAATAAAAGTTAATTGACTCAAAATCAAATTAAATGAATTTAAATGCTTTCTTATTGAATCACTCTCCTTCATTTTAAGAGAAAATAATTTTATTTTTAAATACAACTTATTTATCAGACTCTTGGCTTGGTAGATCTCACCCAATCATTTCTATAAATCATATGTTATTTTATCTTCATAAAAAATTAGTAGGATATAGTTTGTAAGAAAAAGACATATGGTTCCCCATGCTTTCTTATCCATCTTATCTCACTCATCCTGATCTATCTTGTCTAGTTTCTTTTCCATTTTTGTTTCCAATCATTGATTCTCTATTTTTAACTTTCACAAATCATAGTGGTTCCATTAAAAATTTCAATATCCAACCAAGATGAGGATGTATCCATGGATTCTACATAAATATGAAAAATAAATTTAACCAAAACTCCCACCACAACTCAAAAAACCTTCGCACTTCTATCCAAGAAACAAAACTAGTCAACATCTAGTGTAGGGGAACCTACACCTTATGGTGCAAACAAAAGGATTCCTAAAGTGATCACAATTTGATTTGAGAGTCTTTCAATCAGAGTACAATGAGGAAGTTGTAAAATATGTCAATCTTGAAAAGATGTAAAAATTGCCAACCCATGTCAAGATGGGTAAAAGACATGATTTCTTGTTGTTTTTGTGTTTGAGGTCTTGAATAAGGTCTAAAAGACCATATGATAGATGTTTAAGGGTGTTTTAGGTCTTAAAGGTTAAATAGTTGAAAAAATGCAAAAAACTACAAATGTTGTTGAGTGCAACATTGGCAAAATTTGCAAATTAAGTGTCAATTAGTTGAGATGATTAGTTGTAGGCATTGGTTGAAGGTATTTGCAGTTTGAGATGCTTTAAAAATCCTTCCAAGGCTCGAATTAGGGGTTGAAGGAAGTTTGTATCCAATAAAATAAAATAAATACCACGTTTATTAAGCAATTTTCTGTCTTCACTATTTTCCTGAAGATCTTTAGTGTTGTACAGACCCATATAGGCTGTTCATGGTCTAAAACCATCAGTACTTGAAGTTACACATGTTTACTTGCATTTCTATTTGATTTGAAGTCTTAATTCATTGATTTGAGTGAGAAATTAACAAAACACAGTGATTGCCCTGTTTTCCTGTGTCAAGGGTTTTGAGGGTAATAATATGAAAAATTAACCAATCCACCTATTGTATTGGTCTTGTTTCTTGGTGGATTGGTCTGTGGAATGTTAACCTAGGATTTTTAGTGTTTTAGTGAGTAAAAGGGTGAAGGAATGTGGTATTAAAGTGATGCCCTAGGGCTGACAGGGCTATTTTCCTTGTAAAATGATGGTTTTGAAAGAAATGCTAATGGGGCTGAGTTTGTGAGGGTGCAAAGAGTCTATGCAGACCTATAGGAATTTTTTTGGGATAGTGGCTGAGTTTGGGAAGCCTTGGAAAGGTGAGTTTCAATAAACCCTAAGTTGGTTGAATACAAATAGAGGGTTTCACTGTTCACCAGGTTAGAGACTTTAAATTTGAGAACAAGTCAAAGAATCTAAGGTTTTGAAAGGTGTTCTAACTCTATCAAAAGAGTTTATGTAGAATCCAAGTATTTAGTAAGTACTTTCTTTGTAAAATAGGACTAATCTACTAGCCCTAGGACAAGGGTGTTCTGTTGAAAGTCCACAAACTTGCAAAGGAATCATTGGAGATCTTTGGGGACAATTGTGTAGATCCTATAAGAACTCTATTTCAATTTCCATCAGGCCTTGGTATGGCCTTCTTCAAAGGATTCCATTCATAGGTGGTGTTGTAAAGGCTAGAAGCCTAGTGTGGGTGTTGGGAACAGTTTGAAGGGATTGTATTGAAGCAAATCTCATTATTTTTATTTATTCACTTTGAGAGGGAGATTGAGCCACTCCAACCTTGGGTCTGCATCAAGATCTAATACCATGTGTTAGAAATGCAATGAATAACTATAAAATAGAAATATAATTTCAACTATAAATTATATTTTATTCGGTGTATAGTCAAATGGAGAATGCAAGAAAATAAATTAGCAACTCAAAAAAATATAGAACAAAAAAATTAAATGCAACACAATGTTTATGTAGAGAAATATTTTCGAGAAAAACCTCGACTAGGAAAAGATGCCCATATCTGTATTATCTTCAAAATAGAGATTATTTACAATCCTTGCTTTCTCCTCCTCTATCTTCAACCCTTCAACACCTAAAAACAAAGTTTTTTCACTCTTTCCACTTATATATTCATAGTACCACCTCAAGGCTTGATTATATAGAATTTTCACCCATAAATGGGGTATCCAATTTGGTTATCAAATCCCAATGCCTCCCTTGGATAAATCCAAGAATTTAATGCATATGATAATGTATTTTGCAATCTACTCACCTACTTGATTTGGACACACAATTGTTGTTAGTTTCTAACCAACTTGGTGGTTATTGTTTATAACCACAAGCGATTTTATCTTTAATAATAGCCACCCAAAATGACAAAAAATTTCATAACAAACCTCCAAGAAATTTGAATTCCCAAAACAGCCTTATCCTCCAAGATTCCTTCCCAATAAATAGTAAATCACCACCAATAAAAAATAGTTATTGATCCTTGATAAAAAAATTAGTATACTAGTAGAACTTAATTACCATAACTATAAAATGGTAAAAAATAATTATTGTTGATGGTGAATCCCTCATCCCTTATGAATTATTTACAAATAATATTAGGTTTAATTAAATACATAGGATTTACAAGGTTGATAACATCTTAATCCTAACATTTTTGTTATGTTTCAATTACTTGGTCTTCTTTAGTTAAGCCCATTCTTTGTTTCTTTGGGGAAACTATTTTCTAGGATTAGATAACCCCAAGAAACATACCTTGTTGATGTACATGAAAAAATGGTTGCATCTAGTATCTGTACTAATTATCTTAACATGGAAAGTGCATGGTCTCATCTTGATAGTTGAGATCCTAAGAGAACTACATATGACTTGATCTCATTTGGAAGTGAGTATGTAGGCAGTCTTTGGGTGAAGGATGCCATGTGACATCAAGTCCATAGGGGAGGATTTAGGGGATAACTCCAAGGTTTGGGGTTGTTCCTAAATTTACTTGAGCTTCCTTCTCTAATTTTCTTCAACCCAAGGCTAGAATTTGCACTAGATGGCAATGAAAAAGCTAAGAAAACTTGATAACTTGTATCCAATAATGATGTAAAATTAAGCTAACAAAATCTAATGAGTTGAACAATGGGTATTCTTATTTACTAGGGAGGGTGCCTAATTTTAATATACACCTAGATTTGTGTTGAGCTTAGTATTGAGTTCTTAAGGATGAACTTTGCCAACTACGAGGGTAAGTATTACCAATATGGTATGAAATTTAATTAATATTATATTTGCAGGATTTAATCATGCCTATTAAATAATTTATTTTTAAATAAAAATTGAATAAAATAAATTAACTTTGATTCTTTATGAGTTTGCATGGTTTATGTATGTGTTTGAAAAGAGGCCATCTTATAAGGATTCAATGTGTTACTTATGTGTTGGTGAATTGTCCCTAGACCTATAAGGTAATTGAATAGTTTACCAAAGCCATTTCAACTAATGTAGCAAGATTAATTAGCCATGGTATAAATCTTTCCAATAATATGTTTGTAGACACCAAAACTTGTCCAACACCACACATTCTTGTACTTCACCGTTTTTCATCATTTCACTCATTATTCCCTATTTCATCATTTTTAATTAAATAATTTCTAATTATTTGATTAAACTAACTTTTCCTCTATTAATTGAACAATTTTGATTATTTGATTAATTCATTATTTTTCCTCTATTCCCACCTTAATTAAATATTTTTTATTATTTAATTAATTTTCAAAATTTTCTCTTCTCACTTTAATTAAATAATTTTGATTATCTAATTAATTTCTATTTTTCTTCAAATCCACCTGATTAAATATTTTTTAATTATTTAATTAAAAATCATTATTCTTCTCATCCCACACAAATAAATAATTTCCTAATTATTTAATTAACTAATTTTCTTCCATAATTAAATGAATTATAAAATTCATTTAATTACAAATTCCCTCCAAAAGGAATATTCTAAAATTCAAATTCAAATTGAAATTGAAATTCAAAGTATTTTACCTCTAAAATATTTCAAAATATCTTCCTAATTTTTAGGGAAGAGCTTCAGTTAATTGAACCTTTCCTCTTCATGCATGGCTCCTCACCCCTTCATTCACTCTCCACCATTGATCTGATCTTTCAATCTCCACCATTGATCGAATATATGGAAATCTATAAAACAAGCCTTCATCCTTCATTAATCCTCCTTAAAGTTTTGAGCAAATTGGTGATTCTCTCCAATTGAGCTTGAAAATAATCAATCCTCCATTGTCATTAATATTTTGAGCTTTTGCAAAATTAGGTTTTTCTAGCATGAGCAATCCAACATCTCAAAGTATAATTCAATAATGGAGTAAGAACTTGTATTCTTGGTTGAGCTAAAAGTAAGGTTTGATTTAGCTATTTTCATTCATTTCTAGCTTGTCACTTCATTGGTAATGAGTGTAATTATTTCAATTGGGTCTTGGTTTATGATTTGATCTAAATTTTTTGTTGTTTTCCTTCTTGATTGGCCTTTCTCATTTATGCCTATTCACATTCTAGCATGTTCGGTGGGACCCACGTCCCTGATTTGATGTCAATTTGATTTTTTCCTTGAGTTACAAGTTACAAAGACACTTTTGACATGGATCGATGCTTCTATAATGCACACCGGCACTTTTGGCTATATGATGATACTTCTGCAATGTTTGATGATGCTTTTGAATTACAATTCAATGCTTTTGCTTGTTATGTCTTTGCAGGTCTGCAGGATCCAATACTTCTAGTCCCTACATCGACACTTTTGACTTGCACCAATTCTTTTGAGGTTACAATGATGCGTTCGATAGATAGTACAATGGTGCGTGTCATGCTACACATCAACACTTTTGAGGTAAAACAACACTTCTATAAGGTATAATGTTGCTTTTGTCATTTATAGTGTCACTTTTGATATTTCCAATGAAACGTTTGATTCTATTTCTTGGATATTTCACTAAACCTAACATTTGTTGAGTTTTTCTAGAGCTAACATATTTGTGCAACCTTGGTGAACGTTGGGAGAAGACAAAAAAGATAAATTATTGATGTATTTGATATAGGGAAAATAAGTTTAAATGCTTTAAATTCTAAAATAGTTCACATTGAAGGGCACACAATATACTGGGAGGGGGAGGTGAATCAATATATCAAATCATTTTAAAACTCTTTAATTCAACATGCATCCTCAACCATGAATCATAAAAAATGAATTAAACCAACTATTATCAATAAAGTAACACAAATGCACACATTCACACAATAAACATAAGATATATGTGGAAAATTGGAGTAGGAAAAACCACAATAAGAAGAGATACTTGGACCTACCATCCAAATCCAACCTCACAAAAATAATGAATAAGTTACAATTATGAAGTAGGCACCAACCTACCAGAGACACCAATCCCTTGCAGTATTTGTAGGCACCAACCTATTGGAGACACCAATCCCCAATGCAAAGATTTGAGCACCAACTCAACAAGTAAGACACCATTCCTACAAGATTACAAAGATAAAGCTTGCAAAAATTCAATGTTTATTACATAGCTTACACAAGATTTGACATTCCTTCATACACTCTCCCACACAACCTATGATCTTCTGATGATGACACACAATGATTGAGAAGTAACTCCCATTGAATTAATCTTGTTCGCACAATACACTCACACCCACATAATATATAGTTCAAGTGATATCTAAAACCATGATGATTATATACATCTCATTACATTAACATTATTTCATGTTGGCTAGGAGTCCCTTAACACCATCCATAAATAGCCAGGTCAGCTAAGGTGGACCTATATTCAAATTACATGGAACATATAGTGAGTAGGTCCTAAATCAAAATTTTTGTTTCCAAAATAAATTTATGTTGTTTGCATCCTTTAAGAACCTTAACTAGGACCTATTTTACCATCCCACACTACCTCCAGAGGTCACATGCTACAAGTTGCTATTGCACAGTTTCAAAACATCAATTGGTTAACAAACCAACACCAAGACCCCTCTGTCACTTTAGTATTTTTTCCTGCTAAACAAAAATTCTAAAAACTTTGGAGTAAGATAGGACAAGTGTATACATACTTTCCTTTCAAATCATAGACCAAAATCACATCCAAGAAGAAATATAGGTCATGAATATGTTGCCAAAAAATCTCTCTGCCTGGGAAATTGACCTTAACATTTTATATTAGATTTTTGGAATACCTCTATCAACATGAATAGGTGTAGTCTGATACTATAAGAATACTACAACAATATTCTTCATTTTTCTCAAACACACTAACATAACGTGACAAAATTATACCCTAATTTCAACAAGTACAATTGCATTTAATTCTCACTAAATTGCTGACATTACTCCTTTGACATCAATGACAATATATGTTCAATAATCTCCCCATTTGTTATTGATGGAAGACAACAAAATTTTGTTGGAACAAGAAGAAAAATCTAATATGTCCAGATTAGGAGGTCACCTCACATTGAGTTCCACTTTCTCCCCTTAGATTATTTAGCATTTTAATTCCTATTTTCACCCTTTGACATCAATGGAAAAGGTCAACTTCTTATTGCATAATCTAGAAACATATTTCCTAGATAGACTCCCCATGAGTCCATGCCAACTGTTTCTGATACACTTTGCAAGACCACCAAATATTCTTGTGGTAGGGAGTCAACACTCCCCCTTGACCTGTGTTTCCTCTTCAATCAAGAGGAGGGAGCTACAACTCCCAAATCCTATTGGAGATGCTTAAAGGTCTCCTTGGAAAGAGGTTTTATGAAAATTTCTTCTATTTTCTCCTTTGTTTCAACATACTCCAACTTTACCTCTTTGTTTGCAACCTTCTCTCTCAAAAAATGATACTTAATTTCAATATGCTTTGTCCTTGAATGCATCATCAAATTTTTGAAATGTTTATAGCACTAGTATTGTCACAAAGAATAGGAATGGGTTCATCCAACTCTATTTTAATTTCCTTCAAGTTCCGATTCATCCATAATACCTGAGTGTGACATGAAGTTGCTAGTAATGTATTCTACTTCTTGCTTAACGAGGATACAAGACTACCACTGAGAAATAAAGCTCCTCCACTTGTACTCTTTTGGTCATCTATGCTTCCTTCCCAATCATCATTTGTATATGCAGTTAGTGTAAAGTTTTCACACTTAGGATACCACAATCCAAATTCCATTGTAGCCTTTAGATATTTCAATATCCTTTTTACTTCCTTGACATGAGTTTCCTTAGGCATTGCTTGAAATCTAGCTACCATCCCAACTGCTTGCATTAAATAGGGTCTAGATGCAGTCACATACAAAAAAACTACCAATAATTTATCTATATACAAAGTTTGGTTTGCCAAAGCATATTCATCATCTTTACTCAATTTACACCCAATAACTATAGGTGTACTCACTAGTTTGCATTCTTCCATCTTAAACTTTCTCAACATTTCTTTTATGTACTTGTTTTGAGAAATGAATATACCTTTGTTTGATTGAGAAATTTGTAAGCCAAAATAGAAAGAAAATTCACCAAGCATTAACATTTTAAGGTCACTTTGCATTGCATCCCAAAACTCTTTGTACATAGCCTCACTATTGCCACCAAAGATAATTTCATCAACATAAACAACAACAATCAACAATTGATCACCTTTTGTTTTTATGTATAAGTTACTATTCACAGTACCTCTCCTAATTTTTTTCTATTGTAGATATCTATCCAATTTGGAATATCGTGCTCTAGGAGCCTGTTTGAGTCCATAAAGTGTTTTCTTTAGTTTGCACACAAAATTTAGATTATCTGAGCATTGAAATCCTTCTGATTGCTCAATGCAGAATTCTTCTAATTGTCCATTCAAAAATGCGGACTTCACATCCATTTGATATACCTTGAAATTATTGAATTTAGATAAGGCCAAAAACATTTTGTTTGTTTCCAACCTTGCTACCACAACAAATATATCTTCAAAATCAACTCCTTCAACTTGATCATATCCTTTACATACAAGTCTAGCCTTGTTTCAGATCACTTTTCCATCGTTATTCAACTTCTTTCTAAAGACCCATTTGGTACCAATGACATTTTTATCTTTGGGTCTTGAAACTAATTCCCAAGTTTCATTCTTCTTAATCATATTCAATTCTTCTTCCATAGCATCAAACCAACCTTTCTCTTTGCTTACCTCCATATAGGAGCTTGGTTTAATTTTTGATAATAATGCAAAGTGTACCTATTCATTTGCTTTCTCAATTATTTTTTGGGTTTGAACCCCATTGTCCTTATCTTCAAAAGGATTCTTCTGGGCATACCTAGCCGAAGTATTTGTAACTATATTCTCAAAATCAATTTTGTAATCTTCATCACTATTATGGATTGGATCTTCAATATCTTCCTCATCAAGAATATCAATAGACTGTATTGTTTCATCAATACTTACATTGGTACTTTCCATAATCCTTTTCAGTCTCCTGTTGTAGCATCTATAGGTCTCACTTGTCATAGAATAACCAAGAAAAATACCTTCATCAGATCTAGAATCAATCTTACCCAAATTCTCTTCATCCCTTTTGATCTAGCACTTGCTTCCAAATATCCTGAGATGTCTAACTAAAGCTGGTCTTCCTTTCCATAATTCATATGGTGTTTTAGTAGTCCTAGGTTTGATTTGCACTCTGTTCAAAATGTACACTGTGGTTTGAACAACTTATGTCCAGTACATATCTGACAACTTGGCTTGACTTAACATTGCTCTAGCCATCTCTTGTATGGTCTAGTTC
Source organism: Sequoia sempervirens (assembly GCA_007258455.2). Classification (NCBI taxonomy): domain Eukaryota; kingdom Viridiplantae; phylum Streptophyta; class Pinopsida; order Cupressales; family Cupressaceae; genus Sequoia; species Sequoia sempervirens. The sequence goes on from VDFB02373302.1 coordinate 123,063, forward strand.
TTCCTCTCAACTACTCCATTATGATATGGAGTTCTAGGAGTAGAAAATTTCCTCCAGATCCCATGCAACTCATAGAATTCATCATACATGTTAGAAGTAAATTTTCCACCTTTATTTGATCTAAGAAACTTGATTGTTCTTCTAGTTTCATTCTCAACCATAGCCTTAAATGCTTTAAACTTCTCAAAAGCTTTTGATTTTTCTTTTAGACAAGTAATCCAAATCATTCTAGAGTAATCATCAATAAGCTTCATAAAATACCTATTATCTTGTAAGCTCTTTGTCCTCATTGGTTGGCATAGGTCAATATGAATAAAATCCAATGGATTTGTTTTGGAATATTCCTTTGTAGGAGATCTGGTCCTTGTCTGTTTTCCCTCATGACATGGTTTGCAACTAGTAAACTAAGGCTTCTTGATCTTTGGCATGTATTTGATCATTCCTTTTGAACTAATCCTCACAAGATCATCAAAATTCATGTGTCCCAATATTCTATGCTAGAACCAACTCTCCTCTCTTTGTATTGCAAAGTAATTTTCCCCATTTACCTCACTAAGATGATGTACACCACTGTAAGTCCTGCTTCCTTCCACAACTATCTCATCAATATTGGTCTTTCTTATTTAACAACCTTTAGCACTGAATGCGAGCTTATAACCTTCATCACACATTTGACGTGGACTCAAAATATTGTGCTTTGGTCCTTCTACATACAAAACATCATGATTTTTTGTCTTTCCACCATCAAGACTCAAAATACCCTTATTGGTAATCTTAGCAACATAATTATTACCAAGAGTTACATATGCCCCATAATTTTTTTTGAAGTGCATGAACTTACTCTTGTCTTTTATCATGTGACTTGAACACTCATTGTCAACGATCCATAGATTCTCCTCCTTTTGAGCATGCAATGCAGTTTGAGCCACCATAGATTTCTTTAATCTTTTCTCCTCCAGTTTCTTCTTCCAAACCTTGTTTGTTTCATTATTCTGACATTCTAACTTAGCTCTTTTTTTATCTAGTATAGGATTCACAAAATTACTTCTACAATTTCTATCAATATGTCAAAATTTATTGCATTTGTGACAGATAATATTGAAATTATACAAGGGTGTATGTGCATTTTTGCTAACATAATCATTTCTTCTTGTCAGACCCTTTCTGTAATTTACAACCTTATGACCAAAATGATTACAATTAAAACAATAAACAAAAAATAATGATAGAACTTGGTATTGTAGCATTTTCCTCTTGATGCTTGTCTTCCAAATCTTCTATTCTATCTATTCATTTGAATGAATCTGTCATTCAACACCTTGCTTTCATTGATTGCTGCAAATTTCTCAAACTTTGAACTTCTAGAGCCATTCCTTTTCGGATTCTGAACAATCAACTTCATAGGTTGTTCGACCACCTTATTCTTCTATTCATCAATAAAACCAAGACCAATTTTGATATGTGGAGATCTATGGATTTCTATTATCTAATCCAATATCTTAGTGCTCTTCCCAAACTTTAACTTCAATTGATGATTTACCTTCTCAAGATCTCTCCCTAGTGATACAATCTTTGCTTCAAGTTTTTCACAGTCCTTGTCTCTTGATAGCAATATTTTAGTCATAACTTCTTCAATCCTCTTTGCCTCTTCCACTTGAACCTTCAAATCAATGACCATATTTTCTACCTTCTCAAGATTTTGAGATAGTATGTCTTGAGTTTCCACTTCTTTTGTAATCCTTTTCCTCAACCTTCTGATTTCCTTGTCAGTGCAAAGCAATTCTTCCACAAGGTCTACTTCTGCATCATTTTCATTTCCAAAATTTATTTCTATATCTTCTTTGGAGGTTTCCATAGCCATGAAAAGAGAATTTTCTCTTTCATTCTCAAAAGTGGCTTGGTCATCATCATCAAATGAGAATCCTTCCTCATTGATAAAGAAACTTTTCTGATTTTTAGGAATTTTTTTCCCTTTTTGAAATGGCTTCTTCTCATCATTTCTAGATTCTTTATATTAAAAATTAGTCATGAAATGACCTACTTCATCAAAATTAATTTTTTTGAAAGGAAACTTACCTTTATACCTTTGGTAAGTGTAAGAAGTTGGGTCCATAAAATGTTCAAAAAGTGGAAGTGTTTTCCCTGATTTTTCAGAAATTTTCACAGTTCGACTGAAATTTTAAAGCACTTACACATTCAACCTTGAAAAAGTCCAATAATATAAAATTTGTTATTTTGAGTCTAGTTTTCAAATATGCAATTTATTGTAATATTCAGATGATACAAAATAATTTTTAATAGGCATGTATAAAAACCACTTTGTAAAAGATTTTTTTAGGACCATACCATGCACATGTACAAACACCATAATTTGACCTAAATAAAAGTATTTTTCTAATTCCATTTGGGAAAATATTTGTATTGTATTGAAGATTGATGAATTTTTTTTTTTATAATTTTTTTCTAAATATTTTTTTATTATTAATTATTTATTGGCCCTAATTGCTATTTTTGAAAACCCTCATGTACGAACACAATAATTTGACCTAAACTAATTGTCTTTCTAAATTTATTTTTTTCATTATGTAAAGAATTATTTTTATATTGATGCCATATAATTTTTTTAACAATAAAATTAACAAATTAAAAATTATGAAAAAATTACGAAAAACCTAAAATTTCAAGTTTATGGACTAGTTTCCTTAGATACTAATTAAAAATAGAAAAATAATCCAATCATAAAAAAAATACATATTTGAAAACTATATATAGTAATATATAAGGGTTTTAATTTCACAAAAGAATTTTGAAAAAAACCATTAACCATATTGTCAAAGTTAGTTTTTTCTCTTGACATTGTCATGACCTTGTACTTGTAGGTCCAAGACTTGGGTTACCATGCCTTTTCTGAGCCTAAATCCAAATGAAAAAACATGGATTGTGAATTTCAAACTTTTTGGAATGAGCACCCACTTTAAAATGGGTACTTATTCTAAAAAATGAATGTGTACTTGTTTTAAAGATGAAAAATGACACTTCCCCTAAAAGTAGACCTAACTTCTTGCACTTACCCCTTTTTGGATCGTCTCTATAACTTCTTGAAAACGTTTGATTCTTCCAAATTTGATCCATCTTCTGAATCTAGGTCATCTTGCTTCTTGGACACCTTAAATGTCACCTCTTTCCTTACAAAATTATCATTCCCAATTCTCATTGCATAGGTAGTCAAAACTCCATGTTACTCATCCATAGTTAGACTATTCAGATCTTTAGCTTTTTCAATAGCAAAAACTTTTGCATCAAATTTTTTGGGAAGGGATCTGAGTACCTTTTTTTCACAATCATACCTTCTTTCAATTCTTCACCGAGACCTTTGATAGAATTGAAAACCTCATCAACCTTGAGTAGGAATGTGACAATGTTTTCATCCTTCTTTATTTTTAGACTTTCAAACTAACCTCTATGAGTTTGAATCTTTACTTGTTTGACCTTGTCATCACCTTCATAGATGTTGTGCAACTTATTCCTTACTTCCTTCGCTATCCTACAATGCATACTTTACAAACTCAAAGTTAGATAATCTGCATAGAATAACATTCCTTTCCTTAGCATTATTTTCACAAGCCTTCTTTCCAGCCTAGTCTCTTGGGGGATTTTCAAGGATCTCTTATCCATCCACAACTGATTTCCAAACTTCAAACCCTAAGGGCATCAAGTATACTTAGATATTCTTACTTTCCAAAAAACATGATTGGAACCATCAAAGAGTGGTGCCTTATTTGAAGACAATCCTTCTTAAGCCACTCAGTGTGCCATCCTGAATCTACCTCAAGTTGTTAAGCTACTTCAGAGGAACTTAGCTCTAATACCAATTGAAGGGCACACAATATATTGAGAGGGGTGAATTAGTATATCAAATCTAGATTTAAAACTCTTTAATTCAACATGTATCCTCAACCATGAATCATAAAAAATGAATCAAACCAACTACTATCAATGAGTCAACACAGATGCACACATTCACATAATAAACATCAGATATACATGGAAAATTGAAATGGGAAAAGCCACGGTGAAAATATTTGCTTGGAGCTACTATTCAAATCATGAAGTAGGCAACAACCTACTAGAGAAACCAATCCATAATACAAAGATTTGAGAACCAACTCAACAAGTAAGATTCCTATCCTACCAAATTAAAAAGATAAATCTTGTAGACCTTCAATGTTGATTACACAACTTACACAAGATCTGGCCCTCCTTTAGACACTCTCCCACACAACCCATGATATTTTGATGATGGTGCTGTTATCACCAAGTATTGTACCCTTACTGAGTTGTAAAACTCAACCTACTGGTGAAACGTGGGATAAATCCCCTGATTGTGGGCTCAAGATGTGGAAGTTAACCTCCAATGTGAGTTGGTTCTCTTGGAACTATCACCTACTCTAACCTATTCTACTACTTGCAAAGGAAAGAGATAGGAATTGCTATGAAAATTAAAACCTAAGATCCTAAGGTGATGCACCAAATGAATTTTGACCTGCACTTGTTCAAATGAATATAACATGATCAACAATTTAAGATTTGACATACACAACACAAAATTTCACATGTCTATTGCATAAGTATTTCATGAATAGGTTTGGTAACTTGGACATCATTTAGAAGGAGCTGAAAATGTTTTCACAATTGAATTCTACTCCATGTAGTTAAACAAAAGTAATGACCTGCAAAAGTACATATTTTTGCATAAAGGCAATGAAAATGAGACAAAAATCAACTGAAAGAAGCATCACCACAAGATCACATCAACCATTTTGAAGCTTGAAAAATGAAATAGTTTTGAGAAGGTTAAAAAAAACTTATTTTTTTGATATAAAATACTTACAAACAACATACAAGTCTAAAAATAAGTTACCATTCCTATTCTTTACTAGAAATAACCTTCATAGGTTGCAATACACAACTCCAAAATGAGCGATAAAAATAAATTTTTGACTTACAATGCACCAAAAATGGGCAGAAAGAAACTTCTCTAAGTTTACAATGATTCGCAAAAGTGAAAGAACTAAGTAAAGTGAAGATATGCGTGCCTTTACAAACAATCCCTTCCTATATCCTAGTTTCAAGTTGGAATTATCATGTGACATGTGTCACAACTACTTTAAAATGTCAAAAACTTCTTTGGGTGCCTAGCTATCTCTTCAATGTTGGTTCTAAATGTAGGTGTAGCAATACGTTGAGTAAGAAAGTGAGAAACTTTAGCTCCTAGATGCCTGAAAATAATTTTGACCAACTCAACTCTCCCCTAGATATTTGCAACTACCCCTTGTATTTCTTCAAACTGCTATCCAAGTCACCCTAATTCCCTCAAATGCTTGCAACTGCTGATCTTAATTTGCTAAATAGGTGGATGATTGGTTGAACTGCCTCTAATTGTCTATAACTCTTCTAAACTACCAAGCTTGCACTCTCCCTTATTTTAAGTCATGTGACAAGTGACTTGAAGATGATTAAATCCCTTAAGAAGGTGAGCCATTCAAACCTTAATCTACATATAATAGGGATTAGAATGGATTGGAAATATTTTATAATGATCAAACTAATGATCCTATATGCCCTAATATATAAAATTCAAGATCTTGACAACTAAAAAAAGAAACAACAGTTTACAAGTAAATCTAGGAAGTGTAGAGGGCAAAAACTTTCTAAAAAAATGGTTTTGATGTGCCTAGAAGGTCTCATTCACCCAATAGTGATGTTGATGATGTTGTTGTTGAATGTATTGTGGTTGGGGTTTTTTTTGAGGTTGTTGAATGTATTGTGTTTGGGGTGTTGTTTGAGGTTGTTGAATGTATTGTGCTTATTGAAATGTGTTTGGATTTTGATGAGGGTTATGTTGTTGGTGTATGACTTGTTGTTAAGGTGTGGGTGTTGGTGTAGGATGTGATACACTATAGTTTCCTCGTATGGTAGTCATGGAATTTTTTTTGATGATTGAAAATGATGTAGTTTGGGAGTTGGAATTTTGACTTGATTTATGGGGATTATTTATGCTCCTTTTTGTATTGATTTTTTGTGTTGTATTTATGATAATGCTAGGAAGCACAAATGGTGTAGGAGATAGGGTTGTAAAAGGGTTGTTTATATAGTTTGGCATGTTCATGTTTGGGGGGTTTAGCATGTTTAGTTTTGTTTGAATGGATGTGTATGTTGAGGAAGGTGGAATGTTCATATTTGGGAGAATTGAATTTGTTTGATCACCTACAAATTTTTTTTGTATAGTGGATTCACAATTTTTTTATAAAATGGTATAGAATCTATGTCATATGGTGGCATCATAGGTTGACTTGGTATGTTTGGTATGGGTGGTGGTATTTTTCCAATGATAGTGTGCATTACAGGCATGCTCTCATGTATAGGAACACTAGTTAGCATGACATTTGTTTGAACTTTTTCTCTAATGGTTTTGATGTTATAATTAATGGGTAGTTTAGCACCATTTTGTGCAAGTTTAAGAAAGTAAGATTTGGGATCCATGGAAATAAGGGAATCAAGTTTACTAGATAATGAGGGATCTTGTTGTATTTCCAAAATTTCTTACTTAATGAATTCACTAGATAACTTGGCTTCATTGGTAATGTCTTTTATGAGGATGATTTGATATTGTGATTGTTGACATGATTGTTGTTGGTTTGATTGTTGTGGTGTTTAATAGGAACATTGATTGAATATATCACTAGGTATCTCAAATGTGGTATCGATAGTAGTCATAGGAATGGTAACATTTAAACTACTTGGGTTCGACTCCATGATTTTCTTATGTTGGGACCTTGTAATAGGTATATAATGAAATGAGCTTATGGAAAATGGGATGTAAGTGGAAGTTGATTATGTGATGTTGATGTGGGTTTTTTTTTAAGATTGGACTTAGAAGAGTTATACTAGATAGATTTGGACAAAACTTTGATGTTGATGATGTTGGTTTGATAGGAGATATGAAAACCTCCAAAAATCAAGTTTAAGCTAGATCTATGTTTGATATGGTGCTAAAGGATGTTCTTTACTTGTACTAGACTAATGAGCCCAAGCAAAGATATGATAGTGAGTTTATCAAATTAAGGGTAAACAAGACCTCTAAGCTAATTTTCCCATTGATTTTGATGCTAATTCAACTATGTACTTAAAAATGATTGTTTTCCAAGAAAAAGATAAACTAGGAGATAGGATAGGAGATCTAAGAAAGACTTATGACTAATTTTAGTTGCTGGTGGATTTGATGTTTTATTGATGTTTTTATCTTTTCATATTTATGCCCAATAATATCTTCCCAAGTAGGAGAGGTAGGGGAGAGAAACAAACACGATTCTCATGATGCTCAAGGATTGTATCTTCTAACACCAAGATAACTTCATCACAAATAGGAGAGGTATTGGGAGAAGAAAAACTATCATTATCATGATTGTCAATGATTGCATCCTCTTGTATCAAAACATCCTCACAAATGGAAGAGATATTAGGAGGGTAACTAACATTCTTGTCAATGGTTTCATTTCTTTTCCTTAGATTATGCTCATAATTATAGAGGTTACAGTCATACAAGCGATGTGATTCCCTATAAAAACCATATGCTTGAAAAGGAAACATTCCTCCACTTGCCATATGAATTTTTCAATGTGTTGTAACAACCTAAGGTTACAAATTGCAAAAACAAAAGCTATTTTTCCCAAATTATGCAATGCTTTAGAAAATGTAAACAATTATACAACAAATTTAATGATTTTCAATGCTGAAATGCAAATTTTTCCCCAAAGATGTAACAAATAAAGAAAAATAGCAATTGTAGATTGCATATGTAATAACATTTTTTTATAATTTTAAATCAAATAATTGCAGGAAGAAATGGATTGATAATACAAAGACAAAAGTTTGTGCAAAAGTTGTCTGAGACACTTGTACATGGATAGGGTCACCCGAGGGTGAATGTGTCTTTGTACAGGGTTCTAAAAATTGAAAATTTGAAATTTTATGTTATTCTTTAATGTTTCTTTCTCCAGTTGCAAACATGTTAATCAGTGATTGTTTTTCCAGTTTTTGCTCAATGTAGGATAAGGTAATGCCAAATGCAAGTGTGAAATAAAGGTGAAAATATTTTGAATTTTTTTTAATGCAAAATTTAGATCTAAAATGTAATAATTAAGTGATGTTAAGATGCCACAACTAGAAAATGATGTTTTTGATGTAATTTTTGAAACAAAACTATGCAACTTTTTTACTTGTTTTTGAGCTAAAATGAAAGATGCAATTTACATGAAATGAACAATTTCAGATTTTTAACCACTTAATGAATGAAAATTAAATGTAAATATGATCTAAAGACGACTCTAATGCAATCTATAATGCAATATGTGGCACAAAATTTATGATGCAAAGATGAAACCCTAAATGAGAAATGCAAAGCAATGAAAGGAAAAACCTAGATCTAGGGTTTGAAAAACTCCCAATTTTATAAATTCTATAGTGTTAACATGTCAAGTTAACCAAAATGAAACATAAGAAAGGGGATCCTAGTTCTTAAATCTAAAGAACCTAGGATTCAATGGGGACCTTTTTCCAAATTTCATTAGCATATAGATCACAAGGTGGAAAGATTGACTTTCAACCCTAATGGTGAGCCATTCAAACCTGAATCTATATCTAATAGGGGATTAGAATGGATTGGAAATATTTTATAATGATAAAACTAATGATCCTATATGCCCTAATATATAAAATTGAAGATCTTGACAACTGACAAAAAGAAACAACAGTTTACAAGTAAATCTAGGAAGTGTAGAGGGCAACAAAATTTCTCAAAAAAAATGGTTTTGATGTGCCTACAAGGCCTCATTCACCCAATAGTGAATGGATCTTTAAAAGGGGGTACTAATAAAATTTATGGGTCCTCTGGTGCTAGATTTGAGCTTCTTTTTTCTACTTGCAAATTTGTCAGAATGGCGGAAATAAATTCTACAACTTAGTTTATGTGTCTTGACAACTTTGATGAAAACAAATGCAACAATGAAAAATTGATTTTCAAGATCTCTTCAATCCTTCTTCAATGTATAATATACACATACAAAAAGAGGGAATTTTTTTTGTGTCATATAGGGGTTTGCCTCAATCAAACCCCTGTGAATAGTGTACTCACTTTCACAATGGCAATATCAATGATAAAAACCTTAATAGAAAGGAAGGAAATGATGAATGGACAATTTTATGCAAGTCACCACCCTTCAATGGATTCCTTGAAGGACTGAAGACATACACATCACTTCAAGGGAATTGGATCTTAATTTCTTTATTTTCTTGAATGCTTGAATGCATGAAGACCTACAACACTTGTTAGCCTTCACAAGACAACATGAACACACATAAACTTTGACATGATGTTAGGATCTTTATTATTGCTACAAATGGTTGATAATGTTGCTCTTGAATGCTCAATTATGCTCTTGAAAATAATTCATGATCATAATTTATCCAAATTTGTTCTTAGCTTTCAAATGATAAAAGGATTGTATTGATAGGTATTTATCCAATTTCTCAAAAAATATATTCCACAAGTTGACACTTATAATTTAAATTTTGATCATGAAAATGCCGCCAAAATCATATTTTATGGGGACCCATTCACCCATGGGAAAATTGGTCCTAGCCTATACTTCCATGACACACATGATCTACGAAAATTTAATTATTAAATGCATTCATTTAATGTTGGTTCCCCTTTTAGAAAATGGTAAGAATTAGGCTTTGGAATGTATAATTTGGAAAATTAGAAGCTAAATTAAGTCTTAAAAATTAAGGGACCCAAACATAGTGTGAAATTGTTTAAAGGTATATAATTTTCTACACTATAGGAACATAAAGCTAGCAAATGTAAATGGCCAATACTTGGAAAAAACTGTTGACATTTTTTTCCAAAATCTAAATATGAAAATTGGTTTCCATCTAACTGTGAAATATGAAAATACCTTTGAAGATATCATAGAGAAGGAACTCATTATTGAGAAGGATATCATTTCTAAGGGCCTCGTCAAAACCTATAAAGACAATAAGGATTACACATTTAGTTCTAATGATAAACCTCACCTTTCCGAAAAAAACAAAAATTTCACCAATGATGGAGTGGTAGATATAAAAATCGTGCAAAATATACAACCCCATCTAATATTTCATAAATTCAACCAAAACACAAATCCTCCAAGGGGACCACCAAGACCTGCCAATAGTACTAGTTAGACAAAAATATACCCCCTTAGGGGAACCCATCAACATGATATTGAAAATGACGACCCAAAAAAATATAATCAAGCTTCTAGAGCTAAGATATTATGATGAACCACAGATAAAACCCTCCGGGTACAATGACAATGATTATTGTGAATACAATTGGACAAAAGGTCACAAAACATCAAATTATGTGAAAATACAAATTCTCATACAAGATCTCATTTACCAAGGAGACGTCACTATTGATCAACATCCTAGGACTTTTAGAAATAATGATCTAGGAATATATAAGAATCCAATCCTAGATTATGGAAAAGGAATTGATTCTAGTAAAACAAGGAACTATAACAAAGTAAAATTTTCCTACGATAATGTACTAATATGTATCTAGGAATCTGATAATCACATCAATAATATTCATTATTCACATAATGATAAAGTCGACATATATCAAGATACTTTTCCCAAGTACGATCAAAATAATCCATCTTTTTCTAGCAATCACTCATCCCAAAATAATGGCATTTTGTACATCTCTAACCATAACATACCTCCCTCAATTGACTTTATGATAGGTCATACCAAAGAATCTTATCTCGAGAAGCCTCCATCTCATCCTTGAGACCTTCACAATATCATTCCACACCATCCCTATTAAATCACTCACTCAATGATGATACCTTTCAAAATATTTTCCAAAGGCTATCCACAATAGATAACAATGAACTCCAAGCTAATCCAAATATTGACACAAATCCAATCTATGATCAAGAAACCCCATTCCAATTACCATCATGCTTCCTATCACCTATCATGTCCACTCAAAATCCATTACCATCATGCCAACATTTTAAAACCATCCAAGAGTCCCTTATTCATATCCCATCATTAACCCCATATCTATGCCGAGAAAATAATCCAAAGCATAATGAAAAAATATCTAAAATGAATCAAGATCAATATATTCAAATACTACAATATCATCCTATCATTAATCAAAATCTCATATCTCTAGAGTTCCATAACGATCCCATTCACGAGCCAACACTTGATTCCATCAATATTCTAATAGCCTCTACTCCCCCAAATGAGATACTTGCTTCCATTGGACACATATATGATCTCCTCCTTGTTCATCAAGGTCAAGAATCTTCCACTCTAGACATATTTGAAAATGATGAAGCTATAGTTGAGTTCACAATACTTCATGATGATATTCCAATAAATGAACATAAAAAGTGTTTTTATATGAACTTTGAAACATCTTTCGATGAAGATATTGATCCATAAGTGACTATAGATCTGATCAATATCCAAAAAAATGATGAAGAACCAATAACCTATCAATTTAGATCACTCCTTTTTTTAGAGAAAGCTCTCTTACTGATGAGAAGAAAACTATCATTAATGGTTCCCAATAGTGCAAAGAAGAATTAGCACCTTGTTTCCAATACAATACATATCTTGATGCCAAAAATATATGTCAACAGATGTAATATCAAGGGAAAGGATTATGCCTACATGAACAAGGTATTCTAGAACTAGTATAGTTTGTTAACACTCCTAAGCATCAACGTATGGATCAAGGAATCTAATGATGTTAGTGGTACCCCCATGATACTGCGAAAAAAATTATCTAATGGAAATATCAACACAGGAGTAATGAAGAGTACTTATGATGAAGTTATTGCCAACACTCCAACCATCCATATCATAAACCATCCTTCCTAAATATTTCCACCCACCAATTGGGACCAACAAAAGAAAAATCCTTACAAAGAAAAAGATGAAGTTGTTGAAGCTAATAAATCAAAAAGTTTAAGTGGACACATGAAGCTAAACTGGGTCCCAAAACAAATTGGATTAAGTAAAGCATGCCATCCAAATCAAAATACAATAGTCAATGTAACTACAGAGACAAATAAAAAAAGGTATTACATCCATCAAAAGTGTCTACCTATTTCAAAAAATTAGTCAATGCCAACACACAAAGTGTATGAAAAGGTTGGTCCCCAACATGCTCAAAATTATACATCCACATTCCATCATCCACCATCCCAAGTTCAAAAAATAAAAGATCAACAATCCAAACTACTTGATAATTCATCCGCATCCCATCTCTCATCAACATCCAAAATACCGTATAAAATCCAAAAGTCCCAAATCCCACACTCATTGTGTTGTGGCATAAACACTTTATCATAAGGACTTAATTGACACTCTATCATGATGTGCATATTTAGATAAGGCCAACTCTAGTATCAAAAAAAATCTCAAGAACATTTAGGGGCTATATACAAGTGCCCTTATATTGACAAAGAAAATCCTCAAGGTAGGACATCATTGGTACATCATGAAATACCATTGAGTAAAATCCAAGAAAAAATATCAAAAAACCAAAATTATCGTAACTCACCCATCCATAATAAAAATATCATTCAAAATAAACCTATCATCACACTCATCTTTCATGAAGTAAGCAAAATAAAATGCAACAATCATTGAAACACAAACATTCATAAAAAATTGCAAGCATCAATCATTATCAAAACATCAAAACCTCCATGTCAATTTCCTAGATCATCTTCTAAATCAACATCAACATCCAATGACTGCCTTATTAGATATATCCTTCCTACAATAGGCATAATTTTAGATATCAATTAAAAACAATCTCTCTAGAAAAAGATTTGATGGATTTGATATGTTTTGTCTGTTGGTCTTTTCTTTTGATTTATCTTTTGTCTCATTCCATTGCTCACTTGACACCACCTTGATCTTCAATATCTCGATGTTTCTAGAGGGGTACGTAATGGGGAATAGTCATTGCTTTCATTTGTTGTGTTTGTGGGATTCTCTTGTAATATGACTATGGAAAATACTTTCCTTGTGTGTGTTGGGATAGTTTTAGGCAATACAATGACCTTTGCATACCATGTTCTTTATACATTTTGTGCATAAGGCCTAACTTGCTTTGAGGCTTCATTCTCTCACATGATCAAACAAGGTTTCCATATGTCAGATATAGTCAAAGTCCATGTAATAGATACGACACCACCCTAGCTCTTCATAGCTTGGTGCATAGTGTCTACTTTCTATATCAAAATAAGGATTTCTCTACATTATTTAGCATAACCTAAAGTAAAGAAAAATAATATATCTTTTCTTATTTCTAATAAAATATCAAGTCAACAATAATCATATCTTAATTGATATTTGATCAACGTATCTCTTATTATATCTATCCATCTAATCATCTATCCTTTCCTCTATCCTATTGTAATGTTGTAAATTGCATCCTATGAAATTTCACATTACATACATTTTCTCTTTAGATAAAATAAGGTAATTATGCTTTCTCTCAACCTAAAACCATCTCTTGCCATCTGGCATTCCTAGTTTCTCGACTGTTGAGTCTGATTTTCTCATGTACATGTTGCCACATGAAATCTCACCCTGCTGAACATAGGCTCAACATTTCAATGACACAATAGAAATGACCTCAAGGTGTGAGACCTTGCAAGATGAGGTCAAGTCTCTAGAGAAGGATGAATTCCTCTTCTGATCCAAGTGCAATATGTTGGTCCAACCCAACACATGAAATCCTAATACTACCCTACTTTGACCAACTCATAGGGAGAAAATGGATATAAGGAATGTATAAAACAAAAAGGGGAGGTGATACAACAAGATAGAAAATGTGTTTCTTCCTGCTTTAGGAAACACCATATATCAATGAAATAACCAAAAAATTCACTAAAACATGAAGGTAAATGAAAGTTCACTCAACATGCAAGAGATAAGAGGAATAATAGCCAAAATTCGTTAACATAAGGCATAAAAGCCAAATTTAAAGTTGCAAAGTATGCTAGGGAAAATTGTGAGATGGGCCCAGAGGAAGAACCCTTGTAATGAATATAATTTTTCCTTTATAGTTCAAGAATAACTAAAGTGAATAAAGACCAAACATTAAATCAACTAGAGTTAATAGACAACAACAATCTGATTAGACTAAACTTGATCTGATCCTTCAAGCCCACATGTTATTCCTCCTCATGAATACTCTGTAGATCAAGGTAGAGAACTCTCAAAAAATCAACCATAAGATTTGGTCTACAAAAAAATAAATGTCCTTTCCATACAAAGGAAGTATATGCACCATTTTTGCATTGAAAATTTGAATGTGGCATAGAAACCATAAAAAATAAGCCTTGTAGTAAGAAAATTTGATTCTAGTAGTTGAGAAAGTTGTTATAGCATTAATGGTGAAAATATCAAAGAAAGTACAAAAGTATGATCGAGGTTCAAAACTTTGATAGGATGATAAGAAAGAAGAATCAAAGGGCGAGAGAAGAAATAGAAATTGGATTCAGACTATTGGGAAAAAAATCCCAAGGTCCAAAAAAATTCTAAAGTTTTGACAAGGAAGAAGTTTGGGATCTGGAACAAAAATCAGATCTAGACCATTGGACCTTTGGTCCAAAAGTCCAATCAGGTCCCAAAATTCCAAAGGGAAATAAGAAAAAAGAGGAAATAAGTTGGGAGTGAGAGTCTCGAATAGATTTGGACCATTTAGTCCCTTGATCCAAAAATTTCATTGGGACTTGGACAAGGACCATTTGGATCTTTTTCAAAAAGTTTTGTTGGGAACCAAATTCTTGATTGGCTTAGAAGAGGAAGCGGGGAAAAAAAGAAAGAAACATTGGACCTTAGTTCCAAATGTTTGTTCAGGACCAAAAACCCTAAAAGGATGAAAGGAGGAAAAGTCAGAGATTAGGGATGGATCTTGAATTTTGGGAAAAAGTTCAAAAGTCTTCCCAAAATAAAAAAATATGAAAGAATGAAAGAAAAAGAGAAGAAATAAAATGGGTGTCGAAGTTTGGAAGTGGTTTCAAAACCTTCATTGGGGCTTGAAAAACTTTCAAAAACCACATCAGAGTTTGATGAGAAGAAAATAAAGAAAGTGAAGAAAAAAGGAGAAGGAAGAAGGGGAACAAAAGAAGGGTTTCAAAACCCTTGTTGGGGCCGAAAAAGGTTTTCAAAACCTTTTTGGGACTTGACAAAGTTTTCAAAACTTCATTAAGTGTATGAAAAAGAGAAGAAAGGAGGAGAAAAAAGATAGCTTTTAAACCTTTGTCAGGGGTCAAAAAGGTTTTGAAAACCAAATCAAGGTCTAACAAAGTTTTTAAAAATAACTTAAATACAAAAAAGGAGGAAGAAAATCCCAAAAAAGTTTTGAAAACCTTGTCGATGCCAGAAAGAACTTTCGAAACTTAAGGAAAAGCCAAAAAGAGGGATGAAAAGAGAAGGGAAGGAAGGTTTCAAAACCTTTATTAGGGCCCAACAAGGTCATGATAGCATTTTCAGAGCTTGAAAGGGTTTTGAAAACCATAAGGAAATCCGAAAAAGAAGAAAATAAAGAGAAGAATGAAATGTTTTGAAACCTTTGTTAGGGCTTGACAAGGTTTTGACAACCTTCTTAGAACCTAAAAGGTTTTTAGAAACCTTAAATACCTAGGAAAAAAAGGAAGAAAGGAATGTAAAAACTATTTTGACAACCTTGTTGGGGCCTGATAAGGTTCTAGAAATCACGCCAGAGCTCAACAGGGTTATAAGAAATGGAAAGTTTTGACAGAGGACTTAGCCAATTTTTTGGACTTTTGCAAATGGGTGTTTTAGTGCAAACTAGAAAAATGGAAATGCAACTACTAGAGGAATTTTTTTGGAATGATGAACCATTTTGGATCTCTTAGATCAAGTTTTAGTAATGGATCAGGCAAAAAAAGGGTGGAACAAAGTATCAACATGACATATGTGCATTGCGAAGACGTCTACAAGCCACACTCACATCCCAAAAAATCTGTGACTAAGTTGGTTGTTGAGATGTTACACCTACTACATTTTGAAAGGGTAATGCCTCTTCCAACCCGCAACCTCATTGGGAGTCACTTGGGTAGGAAATTTGAACCAAAAAGTCCCTCTTTCTTGAGGATAATTGATTCATTCCTCATCAGATTCAATCTTTCTCTCTCAGAAAAACATACACAATTGTAGTGTAGAAAAAAGTAACCCTTTTTCACACTTAATTTGGGAATGAATAATTAATAATAAAATGGACTTAATGGTGCCTTATTTAGGGTTTTGTACAATGTTTCTTTACACTTTCACACTAATCTAGGGGCTTTATTAATTAATTGAGGTTAATTTGAGCTTAATTGGCCCCTTAAATTTAAATCCAAGCCCAATTTATTGCATTTTCCAAGGGATATAACTCGACACTCTTAAATAATATTACACAACACTTAATTTTATAAGGAATGTGTCATAGGAAAGTGACCTAGGACCCATTCACCACTTAACGAATGGGTCTTCACTAGGTCCCAGGATCCCCTTTTGAATATCATTTCA
Source organism: Sequoia sempervirens (assembly GCA_007258455.2). NCBI lineage: Eukaryota > Viridiplantae > Streptophyta > Pinopsida > Cupressales > Cupressaceae > Sequoia > Sequoia sempervirens. Next base: position 139,749 of record VDFB02373302.1, read on the forward strand.
CATACCCAAAGTGTGTCCTAGTTAAGTATGCTAGGACCCATTTTCCCTATAGAAAATGGGTCTTCACTTAACTTAGGAACCCCGTTGGGATATGTTTTTGGTGGCATTTTAATGGTTTCAAATTCTAGATCTGACACTAGCTTGTGTTATTTGAATTTTAGGTTCTAATCTTAAGTCATGTATAAATATAGGGTTATTTCACATAGCTTCATCTAAGAATCTAGATTAAAAGATTAAGAGAGAGAGTTCAAGCATTCATATTCAAGAAAAAAAGCAAGAGTGAAGTCTTGGAGTAGCATTATAGTCTTCAAGCTCATTTTTTTGTCAAAGATCAAGCATTTATTGAAGGAGTGATGATATATAGATGCCTATGGAGAATCATGATGGATTCTAGGTTTTGGGGAGATGCACAAGACATTCAACCAAGCCTAATTACTTGTCTCCTAAGTGATTCCATCTTCTATGATCGTTCTATTTGTAGCCTAAAGTGAGGTACAATCAATTTTATGACTTTTTAAGGGGATTTGGGGTCTCCTAAAGTAGGTCTCTTACATTGTTCATGTTTCATTCTATGATCCTATTCTAACACAATTGAGTAGGGTTGATTTTCATTATTAGAAATCTCAATCTTACACACAAGTTTAAGGTTAGGATCGCACACACATTTCATGTTTCATATTTTCATTTGTCATCAAGGTTTAATTACCAAACTTGGGGTTTGACTGAGGCAAACCCCCATCCACCAACAAGCTTCAAAATTTGTTTTGCAGATTATAAGTAGATCCAGATCTGAAAGCAGGGATTTCAAGTGGCGAGAAGGAACTACAGATCTAGAATTTCAAGATCAGATTCATAGTTTTCTAGAAGACCCTACCAGGACCCATTCGCCACCTAGTGAATGAGTCCATGTTAGGGTTTTAGGGGCAAAAAATTATTATAGGATACAAGCTTCATTTCCAGATTCAGAGCCTCCTAGATAGGTATATTAGGACCCATTCACCACCTAGTGAATGAGTCCCTGATAAGGTTACAGAAACAACAAGCTTTGACTAGGTGCACATCATTCCTTATTCTTAGTTTTTCTAGAAAATTCCCTATTTTCCTTTTGTTTAGTGATTTATTTCTTCAATGCATCTTGTATACTTAGTTTTATAGTTGTTTTTTTAGTTTAAATTCTTCTCCCCAAAGTGTGATTTGATTAACCATCCTTGCATAAAGGAGATATTGCAAGATCCCCAAATCTTGATTTAACTCACCTTTTGGATTGATAGTTATTTCAAGGTTTGGATCTCATTTCTTAATGAAATAATGGAAAAGAGGGTCATATCATAAGCCCCCTTTTCTATGTTTCATTTTGGTAAACCTGACCTTTTAAATATCCTAATTTCTAATTTGGAGTACATTAAAACCATAGATCTTAGTTTCCAATAGTTTGCATTAGATTCGTATTACTTGCATTGTATTTAGGGTTCTTCATTTTGCATTAGTGAACATTGCATTTAGGGTAAATTTGCATGTTTTCATTGCTTATATTAACTAAAAATTAGAAAAGTGGCATTAGACTTGAGTTTGTTTTTGCATTGAAATCATCATTCAACCATTTAGATTCATGCTACACATTAAATTTAATCATTTTCTTCATCATTCAACCTTAGTCAACATTGCATTTAGAGACTTCATATCTAGAGAATATGTTATAGAATTGACTGTTATAGACTTGAAACAACAAACACATAGGATCAACTCAAAAAAGAAAAAGTCAAATTTAGAAAAACCTAACTTGGGACCCATTCACCATAGGGCGAATGAGTCCCTATACACACATATTTAGCCAAATTTCTAAATAAGTTCTGGTGTCTGATTTGCATTTGTATCCCTATTATCAAGCCCTAATCTGGGACCCATTTTCCATAGGGTGAATGAGTCCCTGTACAAATTGTAGTAGCAAAAATTCTGAGTCATTTTTAGATTTTAATAAGCATTTTTGTTTTGGTTGTTAGATATGGGAAGTAGTTTTCTGAAACATCTTGTTTTTGCATTCAATTCATTGTTCATTTACTTAGATTTTGTAATATTGGGAAAAAAGTTTCTTGCATATTTTAGTTAAAAGTAGCATTATATTTCTACATTTCTAACGTTATTGCATCATTAGATACATTATTTTACATATTACAATTATTATATAAAAAAAAAGAAGAAAAAACATTAAAAACCTCAAACAAAACCCTTGGAGAAAGCATAGTTATTTGATTATGCCAAATCTCTTCTTCAAAGTTAACCTATCCCTCAAGCCCTTTAGTAGTGATGACTTTGACATGTTAGATGAATCCCTTGAGGACTTCATCACACAAGGTTCATCCACTAAGGCTTGTTATGACAAACCAAAACAAAAAGACATTAACACAATCACACAAAAAGCTTATAATTTACCCTCCCTCTCAAAAACCTCAAGTTCAAAACAAACCCGTGCTTATCCTAGAATTTCCAAACAACAAGCCTTCACTTGACAATAACAATGCTTCACAACAAATGGGTTACAATACCATTGTGTACACATACAATACAAGGAATAATAGGCAACAACAAACAACTCTAGTTTCATTACCTTTTCCTCAACCTATCTTGCTTAGCACTCCTCAGTTACCCTAAAACAGTGGAAAGGAATATAATCTTGTTGAACAACTTAAGAATACACCTGCTAAGATATCCCTATGGGATCTTATTCAAGGCTCACCAAATTACCATAGTATGCTTCAAAAAACCTTGCAACAAGTTATGGTTCCTCCTAATACTAGTTCAAACGATGTGGCAACAATAGTTCAATGTATGAATGAGATAAATCTAGATATTTCTTTTCACCAAAGAGAGTTACCTTCCTTGGAAATTCAAAAGCAACACGAGGCTTTCATGATAATAGCCTATTTTAATTAAATTTCAATAAAATGAACCCTTGTTGACAATGGTTTGAACCTTAATGTGTGTAGTGTGAGCCTTTTGGAAAAATATTGATATGGATAAGAGTGGCATCAAACCCAATTCTTTGACTATCTATTGATTTGATAATATAGAAAAAAAACTAATTGGAGTCATCAAATTACCTATTAAAGTTGGGAAAATAACATTACAAAATTCGATCCATGTTATGCCTCATGATCTTTCTTACAATCTCCTTTTAGGGAGAGCTTGGATTCATGAGATGAATGGAGTACCCTCTACCCTTCACTGTGTAATGAAATACATCTATAACAACAAAGTTCACACACTAAAAGCCGATCTTGAACCTAAAAGTTATTTTGTTTCCAAAAAAGAAGGATGAGATCCTTTGAAAGCACTGAAATCAACTACAAAAGTGGAAGCCACAAAAGATGAAAAACATGAGATGAACATCGATGAAGTTACTAAGTTGTTAGAAGATGATTGGGGTTCCTTAGATTTCACACCAACATTTATGGGAGAATACAAAATTACAACAAAACAAACCAAAAATAAAAAAACAACCAATGGTAATGTCAACACAAAATTCAAAAGAAAATATACAAGCATCTACTCCATCTACTCTAGAAGACGACACAAGCTATACAATGAACTTTGATGAGATAGACTACCAATAACCACCAAACCCAAAAGAGGTGGAGAAACTTTATGGAAGAGGTTATGAGATCTTGAAACAACTTAGTTATAGTGGAAAAGGATGTGGAAGGAAAGAACAAGACATCCATGTTCCTATAGAACCTAACACACAAAAAACAAAAAGTGGTTTGGGGTATTGTCCTTCTAAGATAACACAAGAAGTGAAAAGACCTTTTCTCAACATCAACACCATCATATGTAACTCCACTAAAACAACTCACTTTGAAGCATCCTGTATTGATTGATACAACTTGCGAAGAGTCGCTGGAATACTTTGAGGATGATGAAGCTTTGAAAGAAATGTTAGGATTCTATGCAAGTCATTTACTCCTAAAAAGAAATAGGATAAATGTGCTATGGTTAGTGCTAAAGAAGTAGATGAAGAAAAGGAAAGTAGTGAGGATGATAAAGACAAAGAAGAATACAATCCTAAAATTTTGAAACAAAATGAACTTCCTTTGGGAGATACAATCAACATACCAATAGATACAAATAACAAGGAAAGAGTGATTCAAATATGAAAGTGCTTTGATGAAGATGAACAAGAATATCTTGCAACTTTACTTCATGGGGTAAAAGCACAAAGTTATGTCACACTTTCAGCCAGCTTATCAACACAACTGAATTTAAGTATTTCTAACTAAAAAACAATTTTTGTCAAACATATGATCTAGTAAGATTCATTCTAGCTAAGTTAGATACTTCCACAACTTTTTCAACTAACTTGTTGGCTAAAAATATATAGAACACCACATTGAGTCAAATTTACCAAAAAAAAAAATTATTTGAAAAACTTGAAGTTTCAATAACTCCTACTAATGTAAATAACATTTTAAAAAAATAAAAAATACCCTTTTGTAGATCCATAAGTGTAGTTTTCAAATATATATATATTTTAATCTGTTTTACTTATTATTTATATTTTATATTTTATTTTTACTAAAAGTAGGTTTTCAACACAAAATATTAGGTTGATTACCATGCCAAGGAAAAATAGTAAAACTTATTTAAAAAATTGAAAAATTTATGATGCACTAGATAAAAGAATCTATTTCAAGATGGTATAATTTTTTTTCCATTTTAGAGAAATATTTAATATGAAAGTTGACGTCCCATGGACACAACTGCTTTTTTATTCACACACATTTTAATATTTATTTAAAAATATATATTTATCAAAATTGGAAAAAAATATATCCATGCACTAAAGTTTCAAGTTATAATTTCACGCAAAAATTTGAAAGAAAAAAAGTAAAATTTACTATAAAAAGTTTGACATCTCATGCAACTTCATTTTTCACCATTTTATCAACAACTAAATTATAGTGTTAATTTATTAAAAACTAGTTTAAAATATTTGTTTTCTTTTTTTTTAAATGCAAACATAAAATATACTAAAAATTACATATTTTAATAGTTTACATCATTTCAAAATTCAAAACATATATGCCACTTTTTAGTGATTCAAGTTTAAAAGTTGGATCAATGTTGGTTGTTTCATTTATAAAGTGTGACACAACTTTGTGCTTTACCCCATGAATTTCATGAAATTTTTTCTTGGACTTATTCGAATATGCCGAGAATAGATGTTAAGATAGCAACTCACAACATAGTCCTTGAAGAAGATGATAAACCAATGAGACATAAGATATGAAAGATGAATCCTAAGATATATTTACTGGTTAAGGTGAGATTGAAAACCCCTTGAAGTTGGTTTTATACAACCTATTGATTATTCTCCTTGGATCTCGAGCATTGTTGCAGTCGCGAAACCTGATAATTGTATTAGGATGTGTATGGAATTTTGTGATTTGAATAAAGCATCTCTAAAAGATGATTTTCCCCTTCCTAATATTTACATGATAGTGGATTTGACTACAAAACATGCTTTGTTGTCACTCATGGATGGATTTTCTAGATATAAGCAAATACTTATCAAACCTCAAGATCAATACAAGGCAACATTTACTACAGCTTGGGGAACATTTTGTTGGTTAGTTATGTCTGTTGGATTAAAGAACACAAGTGCAACATATCAAAGAGCTATGAAATTGATATTTCATTATTACATACACAAGATTTTAGAAGATCATGTTGATGATATTCTAGCCAAGTATTTAACTCAACAAGACAATGTGAATATCCTCTAAAAAATATTTGAACAAGTGCAAAAATATAACATGAGATTGAACCCCAAAAAGTGTGTCTTTGGTGTAGATAGTGGAATTTTTTAAGGTTTTATAGTATCTCACAAAGGCATTGAGGTGGAAAAGAAGAAAAATGATGCTATCATTAACATGCCACCTCCTAAAAACATTTCTCAATTGTGTACGTTACAAGGAAGAATTCAAGCTATCCGTCATTTTGTAGCATCCTGAGTGGATTGAACATTGCCCTTTACACAATTCCTTGAGAAAGAGGTCCAATTTAATTAGAATGAGGATTTTAAATAGGCTTTTGAGAGTTTGAAATATTATCTTGCTACTTCACCTATTTTACAACCCATTATGCAAGAAAAATCATTTATCCTTTATATAACAACACCAACCCATGCTCTCATAGCATCAACAAGATGACAATGGTAAAGAACATCCTATTTATTATATTAGTTGAACCTTGATTGATTACGAGACACAATATAAAACAATAGAAAAACAATGTTTGGCTCTCGTATTTGCTACTAGTAAATTGAGACATTACTTATTGAATGCTGAAATCCACGTGATGACAAAGTTCAATCCTCTAAAACACCTTTTTCGCTAAAAGAGATTTATTTGGACGCTTAGCTAAGTGGGTTATGTTGTTAACTAAGTTTCATCTTAAATTTACTTCTCAAAAGGAAATAAAAAAAAAAGCCTTGACCTACCAATTAGCTGATGCTCCCTCTCTCCTAGCATTACCTAATATAGAAGCATTCCTTGATGAGAACATGTTGACTATTCAAATAGGAAAAGAAACATGGGAATTGTACTTTGATGGTTCTAAGTTGAAAAATGGTTTTGGGGTAGGGGTTATATTAATTCCTCCTTTAGGTAAGCTTATTCCCTTATCTTTTCATCTAAAATTCCTATGTACAAATAACACTATAGAGTATGAAGCTTCAATAGCTGGTATATTTGGAGCATTAGCATTAAATGTAAAACACATTTCTATATTTGGTGATTCTCTCCTAATTATTAAACAAATAAATGGTGTATATCAAGAAAAGCATGATAAGCTCATTTGATATAGAGACCTCACAATGACATTATTAGAAAAATTTGAATCATATATGATGGAAAACATAATACGAAAGAATAATCAACATGCAGATGCAATCGAAAGCATTGCTTCCCTTGTATCTCCTAAAGATCCTTTTGTTGATTTCACATTTATAGTTCAAATGATCCCAAGACCATTGATAGATGATAAAAGCAAAGAAGTGTTATTAACTGATACCAAAAACTCTAGCAAATGGTACACAATGATATTCAACTATTCAAAAGATGGTGCCTTTCCTAAGCCTACAACTAAGAACACTTGAGCTCGACTTCAAAAACTTGCATCTAAGTATATAATCCTTGCATACATTTTATACAAAATATCATTTAATGGTCTTTTACTTAGATGTCTTAAAAAATCTAAAATCCCTATAGCACTTGAAGAACCTCATGCAGGTGCTTGTGTGGTGAATTTTGGAGGAATATTGTTAGTTCAAAAATTGGTTCATATATGATATTATTGGAGACACATGGAACAACATTTTTTTGAGTACATGAAGAAATGCCACAAATTTCAAGAACACAACAATTTTATTCATGCTCCTTCTTCTGAGCTTCGTGCCCAAGTCCCTCTTTTACCATTTTTGATTTGGGGTTTGGATCCTAGTGAAAAGATATCACTACCTTCTTCCGCAGGACATACATTTTTCACTACTACAACCGACTATTTTACAAAATAGGTAGAAGCTATCCCTCTTCATTCCACGACAGTTGATGCAATATGTCATTTCATATTGGAACACATTATTTCTCACTTTGGCCTCCTTCCATATTGATTTCAGATAATGGAACTCCATTTAAGAACAATGATGTGAAGAAATTCTTGGAAACATTTTAATATTCAACATCAATTTTCAACCCCATATTACCTACAATCAAATCGACAAGCGAAATTGACTAAAAATACTATTGAAAAAATCCTACAAAAAATAGTAAGTAAACATAATAAAGATTGGCATACTCAACTAACCTATGTGTTGTGGGCTTATCGTACAAGCGTCAGAACATCTATCAGAAACACTCCTTATAACATTGTTTATGGTGCTAAAGAAATAATTCCCTTAGAGCTAGAGATTCCTTCATTGAGAATTTCTCTTAAAGGGATTATCGATGATACTACTTATAAAGAACAACAATTTCATCAACTTGAAATGCTTGATGAACATTGTATCAACACTCTCAAGCATCTCCAAGCTTATTCTATAAAAATGCAACGTGATTACAATGATAATGTCAATGCTCTTCCGAAATGAAAAAGGAAAATTCAGCCCTAAATTGTTAGGACCTTATGTCATTAAGGAAAACTATGGGTCCAAAGCCTACACATTAACATAAATGGATGGTAAACCTCTAAAATAACCTACCAATTCCACACATTTGTGTCGGTATTACACATATAATTCTCTCTTTTGGATAGTGTGTTAGAGAAGTGTTGTTAGGTTAGGTAGATGGTATTCTATTTTATCTCACATTGCTTCATTCTTTGACAAACAATAATAGTGTGTCTTAGAGTCTAAAGTGATTTATCAATTGGTTTGAATTGTTACTTTAGTTTCCATACTATTCAAAATAAAATCTTGTGTGTTATGTTACTGAGGATCCTTATATGCATTTAATGTTATTAGATCATAGGTGCATTTATGTTAACATAGCATACTTAATCACAATATAGTATCTAAGGTAAACTAAAAGTTTTACATAGATCACATAAACATTAAATCATGGAAATATTTATTAGATATTCTTGCAAAAGATATTTAATAGATCACATTGGAATTTAATTCAACACAAGATCATAAAAACATAAACATCAATGCTCATATATATCATCAAAAGTTTAAGCACATATACATCACTGAATATAATGCTAGTAAGGTCTATGAATTCTAGACCCCTCAGGGGGTGGTGGTCCTTGTGGTCGTCATGATATAGTAGTATGCGATCGTGACCTGTTTGAGGATAACCGTAGGCCCTCTAATAGTCTAGTTGCTCTCACCTCCCGTATGAGTGCCTCAACGTGCTCTTGATCTATTCGCTCTCTTTCTGCCTATACCCTAGCAATCTCCTATAACCTTGAGATCTCTACTTGTAGGTATTCCTCTATCCTACTGTTAGTAGGACCTCAAGATGCTTGGATTGTTAAAAGCTCTACTCGAAGCTGGTTGGAATGACTGGTGGATCTCTCATATGCTGCGCCTAATCTCTCTATTGACTTGAAGATATTTGCATGTTTCCCTATAGATGGTGGGGGTGTGTACTCTAGGAGTGTATAATCCTCTATGAACAATAGAGGCACTATCCTAGTGGTCATTTGTTGGTAGAGCTTGCACTGCTCTCGCGTGGACCCTGCAAGATAGAAATCATAATAGATATAAGTAAACATCATTATCATATATAAATTATATACATAAATATAAAAGCGTAAGGAAATAACATAAATATCAAATCATCACCTGGATCTCTAGTCCGCCAGTCGGGGGTATAACCTACAATGGTGGTCCCCCTCTATGTGGGAGCTATGGATGGCCTACTACTGCTGGCCTCCCCATGCTTGTTGTGCATATCTTTGATCTGGCTGTGACATGTGATCTAGTGACTCTGGTAGGAGGTGTATCTCTTCTCTTAGGGAAAAAAGGATCCTCCTCTATCTCATTAGTATCCTCACTCATAGACTAGGACTCCTCCTCCTCATCCTCATCTGAACCTGGAAACATTTCAAGCACGATGTCATCATCATATGTATCCCTATCTACTTTCTCATCATCTCTATCCTCTCTACGACCTGGAAGAAGTATGACGTGACCTGTAGGGTATTGCATAGGGAAGAAAAGAGTTGTTCGTGCTACAACCCACCACTCGTTGTAGGCCTGAGTAGTTTCTACATCATCAACCTTGGAAATTGGGGGAATTTTGTGGTCCTATTCCTTTGAACCACTAATGTATACATCCTCAATAGTGATCTGACGACTGTATCCAAGTCTAAAAGCACTCTGTGCTAATTGTTGATACATCAGTTTGGCTCGCGGTGGTACCTGGATGTTCCCAAACTGATGCATGGCATGATCATAGTAGAATGGTCTCACTATGTAATCATGTTTACCTAAAAGAAACTGGCCAGTTGTAACCTGCATAGCTCATTGCTATCATCCGCTCACTAGGGAATCCTGAGATATGGTCTCAAGCTGATATCATGCTCATCTAGTTGATCAAACCTAATCCACCAGTGTAGTAAATCAACTTGTTGCCATGATTGTATTAGTGGATAACTAAAGACCCATGGATAGCCCATGGCTACTATGGTAGGAAACCTAGTTGGAATAGTACATGTGATATGCTCAAAGCACCAAACTTGCAAGAGTGTACAATGCATAATGTTGTCAAGCTCCTAGTATACAAATCATCCTAAATCATAGTATATATGGGTGAGCATACTATGACCCCAAATATAGATGGTCTTGTGCTCCTCCATGTCCCTGATAATATGTACAAGTCCACCATCTAAATGTGCTCCTCAACTATCAGGTACGAATGTGAGTGCTATGGTAGTGATAGAAATCCATCACAGTAGTGGTGTCCACACATGTAGAACCCATCTAAGCTTAATGCATGGAATGATGCTCGATCAATGGATAGGCCACTATAGAAAATATAGAATATCATCTCTCATCTATCTAAAATATCAATCATCTGCTAGGTGTAAAGTCTCACCTTGAATGGGAATCCATAGGATGCGATGTACATCCTCTAGAGTAACAATCATCTCCCCAATAGGAAGATAGAAGGTACATGTGTTTTCATTTCATCTCTCTACTATGACTAACAATATGGCATTATGATACCTCATAGGTGGCATGAGGTATTACCCAAATAAATCCTACATCCTAAAGAAGGCCGATCTCATGCCGTGATAGTTGAGTGATAGAATCTCAAAGGAAAAAAAAGGTCTCCCTCTGTGGTGTTGTTGGGCTCGAGGAGGAATCTAAAATAACAAAATACATGAAATAAATCCTAAATTTATCAATTAAATAGCACTAAATTTTCTTTAAGATTCTTTACAGCCAATGATGACACTTATGCCATTCTTGAATGTGGTCTTGGACACTTTAGACAAATTTTGGCACTTTGCACCAAGGTGGGACACTTTGTGCCAACAAGGGATGTTTTGTACCAATATTTTCCATGGTCCTAAAGTTACTCTAATTACATGAAGAACTATAGTAAATGCATGAAAATGATGAAAAATCAGAGTAAAATCCACTCACCGTCTATCAAATTGTGCCTTGTTCCACCTTGTTGCAAACTACATCCAGTCTATGGGGCTTGTAGGTCCTTTGGCTCAACATCCTAGATCACTTTGCACCAAGGTAATTTTCAAAAAGGTAAATGTCAAATAAATATTAAAAAGTGTCATTTTCATTACTACATAGTAAAACCCTAGTAAATAAAGCTTATTTCATTTAAAAGGGAATTTTATTCAAATTAGCAAATTGGGTGCTAGAGGATTCTGTTTTTTATGTTGTTTGTTGCATTGGAATTGTAATTTTGTTCCTGATCTCAACAAATGTCTATCACTATGTGGTATGGTACTTGGAAATACCCTATGATATGACCTAAGTAATTCAACACATTTTTGTATTCACCCTGATTCCACCTCCATAAAGCAAGCGGAATTAGGGGGCATACATCTACCCTTGAATTCAATTCACCATATAATTTTGATAAGAGGATTTTTGAGTGACTAATGAATCTGTGTTGCAAGATGTAGTCCTTAACATTGTGGTTTTGTAGGTAACTGCAAGGGGGATTCATTCTCCCTAATGAATCCATAGGAGTATCCTTTTTATAGAAGTTTATTTCCTTTAGCTTGCATATGCACATAGTATCATATGGTTACTAAAGTGGGGGATAAATGTAGTGTAGAAAAAAGTAACCCTTTTTCACACTTAATTTGGGAATGAATAATTAATAATAAAATGGACTTGATGGTGCCTTATTTAGGGCATTGTAAATTGTTTCTTTACACTTTCACACTAATCTAGGGGATTTATTAATTAATTGAGGTTAATTTGAGCTTAATTGGCCCTTTAAATTCAAATCCAAGCCCAACTTATTGCATTTTCCAAGGGATATAACCCGACACTCTTAAATAATATTACACAACACTTAATTTTATAAGGAATGTGCCCTAGGCTAGTGACCTAGGAACCATTCACCATCTAGTGAATGGGTCCTCACTAGGTCCTAGGAACCCCTTTTTTCATATCATATCACATCCCTCAAATATTGTCATAGTTAATTATGCTAGGAACCATTTTCCCTATGGTGAATGGATCCTCACTTAACTTAGGAACCCCCCTTGGGATATGTTTTTGGTGGTATTTTAATGGTTTCAAATCCTATATCTAATGTCGGTTTGTGTTATTTGAATTTTGGGATTTGATCTTAAGTTATGTATAAATATAAGGTTATTTCACATAGTTTCATCTAAGAATATAGATTGAAAGATTAAGAGAGAGAGTTGAAGCATTCATATTC
>VDFB02373303.1:0-75044 GCA_007258455.2 Sequoia sempervirens
GAGGCACATATTCCAACACAAAGTTGTCATATAGGCATACAACAAAGTCATAATGTAAACACTTCCCTCCAAGGGAAGAGAAGAGCTTATGAACCTTTACCTATCAAGTGGATGGAGAGGCAAGTGGTGATGGTTTATTTCAACCTAAAAAACTTGACCTCCTATCTAAATTTTTTTGGAGCTCCACCTAATACAATGAAAAATATACACCTTAATATATAAATAGAATGACATATAAGGGAATAATCACTTACCACCATCTCATAATCACTTTAAAGTAATTTTTGCCTCTCTTCATCCATTTGAGGGACAAGTTCATGAACTAGAGTTGTGACCCCCCTGTGACAAGAATCAAGAAACAAATTAAAATACAAATTAATATCATTCAAATTTGCATTAATAGACATGGGATAAAACAACAAATAAAATATGAAATTTATTAATCTAGCTCATACCTCTATCAAAAGCATTTAAGATAAAAATGTTGCAACAATGCCCTCCTCCATTGTGCTATGAACATCGAGAGGATTATGGATTGATGTCATCGACTAAAAATGAAACAATGTTATTTTACCAAAATCTACCTAACATTAAATTTTATAAATGTAATGTTTAAAAATAATCAATCTTACCTCAATAAAAGATGTATGACCACTCTAATTGATAGGTCGTAATGTCAAAGTCCCAACATCCACTTGTTCAACATCCAATGTGATTTTTAATATTACCATTCATATAAGATAAACAAATTTACATGTGATCTATTTAATATTTCTTTAATAATTACATACTTGTGGATTTGACATTGTCATGTAACTAGGAGCTGAAGGGTCACTAGACATAGAGAGAACACTTTGACCCTAAATTTTTATTAAAATAAATTTAGTAATTTAGTTAATATTAAATTTTAAAATGCAATATAGTAAATTCAATTTAACCTTATTCAAATTTACCTATTTATCAATTCTAAATGTCACATCCAACATGTCATCTATGAACACTAATTCATCCAATATGGATGTGTCTTGATATTGGCCACATGCATCCTGAGCATATTTACACCTATAATCACAAAGAGACCCACAATTTTGAAAAATGTGAGGTGAATGTCAAGAATTAGGAGCTTCACTCTCATCACCCTATGCTAAAGGCCTAATATGTTGTAACGAGGTCTAAGTGAGGAAGTTGATGGACTTTAAGGTTTGCACCTCAACACTCTCCTTCATAACGGAAGGGATCATGATATTCTTAATCTTTGGTCTAGAAAGGGGTCTTTGTGCCTGGTCTTGTGCACAATGTTCCCCCTCTCTATCTCGTACAGAGCCCCTACCTCTACCTTGGAACTCTCGCATGCAAAGTATTTTGGGGTTTTATTGAGGACACAAACACAATAAATTTTCCTTAAAAAATATCGTTTGACCTCATTATTGTTGCATGGAGGATGGTAAAAATGGTCCACCACTTATCCCAATAATTATTCTTTATCCCTTGGGGTTGGCACCAATGGATAGGGAACCTCCTACAACTACCATGTACAGGTGCATTAGTTTGTGGGTTAATGAACAATGCACACAAGTCGAATTTTAATATTTTTTTCTTTTACTTGTTCATAGGATAATTTGGTGGCATAATATTTTCATGCTTCATCCCTCTTGTTTGACATGTTAATTTGGCCACTCACAATTTTCTTTTGAGAAATGATAGATTCCAATGAAGTGGTGAGGGTAGACCAATGGGAAGTAGTCCCACTTAGATTTCTCAACTTTTCAATAATTGTTTGAAGTTTTTTTTTTTTTATTTTCTATTTTCCATAGGATATTTTATTGCATTCAGGAGGATGCCAAGGCATCGATGGAGGAGTTTGTTGTGGTTGTTCTTTAGTAGGGTTTTCATGAATTGGTGAATTAGGTTTTTCATGAATTGGTGAGGGGTTTTCAATTCCTAAAAATAAAACAAAATTTAATCAAAACAATTTCTCTCTTGTTATTTAATTGAATTTTTGCATAAAAAAATAATCAAAACCTACCTCCTTGACCTTGAAAAAATCATGGCAATATTTTTGGTGATGATTTGATCGAATCCAAAATGGGTGGTTGCTTTCTTTGCCTTGTGGTCTATTGTGAATTGTTGAGAGGTCGAGTTTAAATGAGTTCAACCTCTACACAGTTAAATTTTTATGTTAGACAAAATACAAGCACATTATACATGTGTTATGTCATAGATGGACTAAAAAGTGGTGGTGGCCACTTTTTGGCCCCCCATCTTTCTTCACACACCCATACTCCACTATTTAAAACCACACAATATTATAGTTCTTGTACTATTTATGCATTGTTGATTTGTAGGTTTGCTTATTTTGGACTACTATTATCAGACATATTCAACCACCAATTTATAGATTTAATAAAAACATATATCTCATTGGAGTTGTAAAAAATAATTGTTCAAGTTACTATATGGTTAGTTTGGATGAATTATGGTGTTGCAACTTCACTCTATCATGTATGCAAGTTGATTAGTCCAAACTCATGAGGGATTCAACCTACAATACAATGGTAAGACCTAGTGAAACTTGAGGAAGTTATCATCATGCTCATTTTAAGGACAAAGTAACACAAAAAGAATGTGGTGACCAATTTATAGGGTGGATTTTGGCTTTATGCGAGCTTGAAGATATCCTCAATCATGGGGAATAAAGCATCATCTATCATCATGTCAAAGAGGAGCATGTTGTGAATTGGTTGATTTCATTGTTGGATCTACTTGTCAAAGATGGGGAAGTATAATTATGCATCTCATCTCAAGTCTTCCATATGTTTGCATTTATGTTATTAAGTCATGCATGCTTTTTTTATTTTTTATCTAGAGGTCAAATTGTTTGAGGTGATCAAAGTTCATGGATTGCACATGAATGTGAGCAATGCTGGTAGTAGCTCCCATGGTGATTTTTGGCAGGAGTTGTTTCACTTGACATAAATAAGATATAGATGCTATAACATGATTCATAGTGTTGGCATGATGGTATTTGAGGATCTAAGCTTGCCTACTACTTTCTGGCAGAAGTTTCATTTGATGGGTACTAGACTCTATAGACATTACAACATGATTCGCCATTTCAATTTTTAATTTCTTATGGGCATAAATTTTTGGAAGGGTGAATTATCATGTCTCCTTTTTTAGATTAAAATAATTAATAGTATTATTTAAGTTGGGTCTGATAATTTAGATAATCTTAGATGCAACTTGATAATAATATTATAATTAAAATAAAAGGAGTTTTTAAACATTAGTATCAAAATAAAAGTATTTTAAACATAGATAAAAATAAAATAAATTAAAATTAAAAGGTATTTTTAGATTTACTTGGAGGGAAATTTAAGACCCAAGAATCAATTTGAAAAGGTATATCAAGAGGACACCTACCTTTATTTGATTATCCAATTTCATTTTGAGTTTAAATTTGATTTTACACTTAAGGACAAAAACTCTTGGCTACACACATCGAGAGATTAGGACAAAAACCCTTGCCTCTTGCCTTGAAAATTCTATATCAAGGGTTGCATGGTGAATTGAATTGGAGTTTATTGTGTATGTTCTTAGGATTGACATAAAAAATTGGCAAGCAAAGATTTGATCACTAATTTTTAGGGTTTTTATCATCCCAACAAGTCCTAGATCACCATTTATCAGGGTTATTAGAGTTGGATAACATCTCTCTTACCCTAAGCACATTAATTCACTAGTCATCAACAATCTCCATCAGGTGATTATAATTCTATTAAGGCCCATACATCTATTTACAACCACTCCTCTCAACATTTAAAGTGATAACATATCAAATAATGTGGTGCTAACCAAGTTGACATCACAAAAGGGTTCAGTGAAGGCTTTTACCTAAGGGTGATTTATGATATTGGAGAAAGACAATGATCACTAAGGTTTCTTCCCTCTTCCATAAAATATTATATGCATATCATCCACACCATTGAAGTATTGGTTATGCCCAACAACTCATAACCTAGAGCATGAACATATTTATCCATTTGTATTAGTGCGCATCATTATTTAGACAGGAAAATTTGACTAGAAAATAGTTTTCATAAGATAGTAGTATTGCCTAGATTTTCTCATCATAGTGAGTTGCATATAGTTAGGGAAAACAAATAGAAGACATTAAATTGATACAAAATTACATAAATTACGAGTACACTATGACAAACCTACCTAGTTACTAGTCAATAATACTTTCCACATCAATCTTGTTGTTTTAGTCCATTATACCAACAAGTTATAATTGTAATATTGAACATATCTCTTATTTCAAAGGATTAACATGATTGTAGGATATAGTGATCAACCTATAAATCTGTGTGGTGGGGATCTTGTTGACATATTTTTTATAAAATTTAGTATAATTCTTATTAAAGTGTATTTCTAGTTAGTTGTATACGATGTTGGTTAAAATTTAAGAGCTTGATAAAAATATGGCAATTAATCCTAAGCATTATATAGCTATAATTTTTAGAATCATAGTGATTCATGCTAGTAATTACCTTTTAGAACCAACTCATAGGGTTTTGGTTACCCTTTTTACATAAAAAAAATATCTAGGAACATCACACTTGCACATTACCAAGGGCTAGCCCCTACACCTAGCAAGAAGTCACTAACATGACTATGGACTAGCCCAAAAAAGTAATAACACTCCCTTAACAAAATAAAAAATTAATTAATAAAATCATCCTACCTTGTTAGTGTAACACCTACATAGGCAGTGATGTAGGTTTGTTGACTCTAATGTAGATTTTTTACTATACTAATGCCTATTATACCAACACCATTGGTACAATTGTATGGATCATATGATAGTATTACTACATGAACCATACAAATTTCTTGACACAATTTTCTCCATGCCCCCAAAAATAGGTCAGTTTTTTTCCTTTTGCAAACCCTATAGTGTTTTATATGAAAATATAGGTTTTGGACATTTTGGACTAAATGGTGAGGTTTATTTTTATCTAGAAAGTCTCTAGAAAAATCTCACCCAAAAAACCCTCACAAAAAGAGCCCAAACAAAAACCCACTTGCTAGATCTCCACCAAACCCTATATTTATAACAAGCCAAGTTTGCAAGCACACCTATGACCTCAAAAATGCTTCCATTCTTTTCCTACAAAGCCATAGATTTGACTATGCATAATAATCTACTCCTTTTAGGGGACAATAATACCAAGAAGATCTCCCACAACTTGCCAACTAGGTTTTGATACTGGAAATAAAATAAAACTTGTAGCCATAATAAACCATTTCCACATAACTCCATTAGTGTAAAATATACAAACAAGTATTTAGAATCCAGAATGAAAAAAAGATAGACAAACATGCCATTAAGATGACACAATATATACCTTGGAAAAAACCTCATGAGACAAAAATCCTGCCTCCAAAATGCTTCACACATCAATGGATTATCTCATGAACAAAGATTACAATACACAAGTGTAGAGTTTATATGAGTACTTTTGAAACATCAAAATCCTCACTTGCATTCAATGCGAATGAGTAAATGAGAATCACAATCACACATCCCATCCTTCCTCTCCTCACATATGCAACCTAAGAGATGCTTGATCGACCTTAACCAACAATCCAAAGGTTATGATAGTAAACTTAGCCAACCTCAACAACTACTCATGTGCTTGATTTTATAGAAATAATTTTTCACAAAACCACTAAGTGGTATTAATAAACCATGTGTTTAATATCACGAGCTTGAAAAACCATGTCTCTCTATTTACTTTTTGTTACTAAGTTTTTTCTTTTAGGCACTAAATTTTCTTAATATCAAATATTTTCCCACTATTAAGTATTTTTTAATATGCAACATACATTAAACATTTATCCTGATGTTACATATAGCCTAAAAATTGGCTCCAAGAATATCTAATCCATGTGATGCACATATCCCTAGATCCCCTAGGTGTACCACAAATAATATTAATTTTATAGTATAAACATTATGCAAGGTGAACAACACACCAACATAGACTGTACAAAGATTGTTTGCAACTTACAAACCAAATTTTCTTTACCTTTTTCAATGTATCACTTTGACTGTGACATGGCTTTCTTTGTCTAAGTCAGTGCCATGAAGGAAAGTTGTCTTCACATCCATTTTCTCAACCTCAAGATCAAACATTGTTGAAATAGATAATAAAAATTAAATGGATGTCGACTTTGCAATTGGAGATAAAATCTCACCATAATCAATTCCTTCAACTTGGGAACAACCCCTTGCAATATATCTTGCCGTATACTTCTCAACACTACCATCTAAATTGATTTTGTTTTCAAACACCTATTTATATCCAACGAGTTTATGTCCATTATACAAAGTTACTAGGTCTCATGTGTCATTTTTGTTTAATGTGCACATCTTCTTATCCATGACCACTTTACAAAACTACATAATTCATACCCATAGCCTCCTTTATAGTCCTAGGTTCATCAGTGTTAGTAACCAAAGAAAAAATATATCTCTAATCAAGAGGATTATATTTGTTTGGTTATTTTCTATGTTGAATGGAACCATTAAGAGCTAAGGTAGAGGTTCTATCTTCTCTTTGGAACTCTAAAATATTTGAGATATTCACCTCTTTAGATCTTTCATGGGACTTAACATTCTCAATATTTGTGGGTCGTTGTATCACATCTTTCTCTTCATCCCCTTTTAGATGTAATATAGTGTAAGAAGGCTTAATTTCTCTAAAAATGAAGCTTTCTCTATACAAAACTCTATTTACTATAGGATTTCAAAGCTTGTATCCTTTCACATCAAACCACAATTAATAAAGATACATTTTACAGCCTTGTTCTCCAGATTTAACCTCTTCTCCCTAGACACATGAGCATATGCCTCACAACCAAAAATTCTAAGATGTCTCAATGAAGAATTTTTGCCCAACCATACCTCCATAGGGTCATATCAATACAAGTTGGTGTAGGAGACCTATTTATTGACTAATAAGTCACATCAACAACTTTACCCAAATTTTTGTTGTTGGTTGACCCCACTAAGCACACTCCTTTCCCTCTCCATAAAACTTCTACTTGTTCTTTCTACAAATCCACTCTACTAGGGGGTGTATGAGGTCACTTCATGTCTTTTTCATGATCCTTGTAGAGCTTGTCAAAATTTGTTGAATTAAACTCACTACCATTATCAATCCTCAAACTCTTAATCTTACTATTCTATTTATCTACAGGAGCCTTAAACTCTTTAAACTAACTAAAGATTTTAGATTCTCCTAAGTAAATATACCCATGTCCTCCTACTATACTAATCAATGAATGAAACATAATAAATATATTTAAAAAAATTAAGGAACATTAATAAACCAAAAATATTAGAACACATCAATACCTTAGAATATTTATGAGAACTAGAATAAACTTGAACACAATTATATTTTTTCATAACACAATGTTCCAAAAAATTGAACTTAAGGTTACAATCATTTAGCCCCTCAACAAGGATTTTATTTTTAAGTTCCATAGACCCTTCTCACCTATGTAACCCATCTTCTATTTCCATAACATAGCTTTTCCTATAGGAAGCTTAATCTCTAAAGCATGAGCACCCTTAGGTACTCAAAAAGCACAACCATTAGAAATGGATGTAGCATTCCTTTTTGTTGTTGATTCTAATGGTGAAAAGAAAAATACTACAAATCACTTCACTACAAGAATATAAGAACTATCTAAACCATGCATGCATCCAACTAAAATAAAGTGTCTATTTGAACACCCTTAGCAATAACCATAGATCCTCTCACCATCTTGTACTCTCCAATCAAGAAAATAACTTGCACACTTGAATTATTCAATTAACTTACATAAAGTAGATTCCATGCCGAACCAGGGATATGAAGTACACCATTGATCCCCTTCATTCATCCATCAAAGAATTGAATTAAGACTCTACTAGGGCCAAAAATATTCATATGAGAACCATCTTGAAGGTACATCTTCCCACCATTGTATTCTTCATATTTTATAAACCAAACCTTATGTGAAGTAATATGAAAAAATGCATCAAAGAAAATCAATTGTACACTTTTTGATGCATGTTTAGCCAAGGTTGTGACTGAGACATCACCATCATCTTGGGAGGAATTCTCAAAATTATCATCAAAATATCTATTTATCTTTTTCTTCTCCTCATTATAGTTTCTTTTGTAATGACCAGTTTTGCTATAGTTCCAACAAATTGCCTTGGACTTACCAGGATATTTAGATCTCCCATGGTAATTAGATCTAGACTTGTCTTATTTCTTGTCCTTCTTCTTCACAACAAAAAATCAGGAGACTTGTTATAACTAATTGGATACTTGTAAACACCAACTATAGTGAGGGGGAACAATATAAGGGATGTAGAGAGTTGTCTAACATTTGACACTAAAATATAGAAAAATTGGGTAGATTCACTACATATGGGGTTTTATACTAAATTTAGAATGTTTCACCAAACTTACTATAAATAGAAAGGTAAAAATGAGTGTAATGAACTCACCTATTCTTCTATTTCATTCAAGAAATGAGATCCCTTAGGTCAAAATCCACTTTCAACCCATAGGTGAGTGAATTCTTTTAGGAATCTTGCAATTTCCCTTTTTGTGTTAGGACGGGGGTCTAAGCTAAATAACACTTTGGAGAGAAAGATTAAGACCATCAAATAACTCCAAAATACAAGCTATAAAGTACATTTAGAAGATTAAACATAATACTAAAGGAACCTACAAACTTCAGGGAGAGTTTGGAAGGGATAAATGCTGTGTACCTTTTGCAAAAAGTGCTTTTTCATGGCTCACTAAGGACTCATTCGCCCTATGGCGAATGGGTCTTGGCTACGGCTCTAAAAAATCTATTTTTGGGTTTTGTTCTTCTATGTCTGCACTCCCAGATTCCAATCGCTCACTGTCGAAAAGCCCTAAATAAATCCTATAGCTCAGTTTTCGTGATTTGACAAGTTTTCTTGCAACTTTGACAACTTTGCAACTTTCTCCAATTTCGCTCTCCAATTAATTTTCAACCTAAAATTTGCAATCACACATCAAAGAGAGAAAAATATTGTTTTATTAAGGAATGGGGGTTTTCCTTTGCCAAACCTCATTTTGATAATTAAACCTTGTAATGAAATAATGGAACATGAAGGAATGATGAATGAACAAGCTTATGTCACAACTCACCAAACCTTTGATAAACCTTGATAATGGAGGTCTGCAACTTGTATGAAATGACTTAAATGGATGTGAATATTGAATTTGAATCTTTGCTTGAGATGATGCTTTGAATGCTTGATTGAATCATGAAACCTACATCAACATATTAGCTCCAAAAGCATGCATGACTCCACATAACTTTGACATGATGCATGGATCTTGATTGTTGCAACAATTCTTCAATAAATCTACCCTTGAAAGCTCTTGACAATAATCTTGATCATAAAATTTGCTATAAGGATGCTCTCATCAAAATTGCTTAGTGAAACATAGTGAAATAACCTTATATTTATACATATCCTAACATTAATTCCCAAAATTCAAATATCACAAACTGACATTGAATTATGGATTTGAAGCCATTAAAATATCACCCTAGATTTGAAGTCATTTAATTAGGCTTAGATTTGAATTAAAGGGGCCAATTAAGGCAAATTAAGCTCAATCAATTAATAAAACCCTAGATTAGTGTGAAAGTATAAAGATACACCTTACAACACCCTAAATAAGGCACAATTAAGTCCATTTAGTTTAAAAGGGCCCTAAACTTAATGTGAATATGAAAAACATATTACAACACTAAATTAAGGCAACATTAGGTTCATTTATCATTAATTATTTCCAAATAAAGTGTGAAAAAGGGATACTTTTTCCTACACTACAAACACCTACAACACTTGTTCACTAGCTGATGTTTGAAGTAAGAAAAATGGGGTGGCACTAAGGAGCATCGTGAGGCTTATTATGCAAAGGTTGATATTTAAGACTTCCTTACACCTTAGTTAAGCCTTGCGATCGAGTCAATGGTAAAAGTAAAAACACCTTGGATTTATGTTGGTGTTAGTTTAGGCAAAGATGTTGTGAACTTATAAATGATTGGAGACATTTGTGATTGTGTTGTCCTTTTAATGTGTTTGATGATGTAAAAGGGCCTAGGGAGGATTCCTTTAAATACATGCCCTAAACACTACATTTTTTTTTTACATTAATGCGAATACGTATTTTATCATTTCTAGGATCATTGACCATTAAATGTAAATAATTTGAAATTTGAAAAAAATAGATAAAATCATAACTTTGATCTTATCCAAAAGTCATAATCATTATTACAATTTGATTTGTGAAACATAATCACTAATATATTCTAATATAGAATATGAAAAAAATATTAAAAATTATATCAACAATATTTTGAATATATTATTAAAACATAATAAAATATAAAAATAAATCTTCATTCAATATATACGCCAAAACAACTCAAAAATATACCAAAATTATCAAATACATAATAATATATTTTTTTTCCAAAATATGAACTTCTAACTTCTCAATCATAACATCTTATCTACAATAATAGATACACTATCAACAATCACCATAATTTACACCCAATATAATTATATATTCTAGACATATATTGACCATTAAGATGATAAGTGGTATGATATAACATACAATATCAATGTGGAAAAAAACTTCACACCACACATGCTTGTGGTATAGTGGACTACTATTAACCACTGAATTGATAACATATTCCATGTAATATGCATGTATAATGTCATTTTTGGATTGATAACAAGAAAGAGGAAAAAAACAAAAACCAAAAAGCATTACATTATCCTTTCATTTTCAAATAAGAAATAGGTATGATCAAGAACCTAGTTTCTAAAACCTTCTCTATGCTTAAAATCCTTGTGCACCGTACCCGCCGACCATATTGGCGGTCATCCGGAGTACATACGAAAGCGTAGATTGGTATCAATTTCGTATAGCTTAAGCCTAATAGCTAGTGATGCGGGCGAGACGTGCTATGGCCAAGTTCTGTGTCTTTCTTTTTCTTACTTTACTCTGCATTTCTGTGCAGAAAATTAATGTGTTTACAGCAGACCTTGGAGTTTCGCCAAAATCGGGTATGCCTCTGTGTGGTCTGTGTGGACATCATCATCATAAGTAATGTTTAATCGCGCTTCTGTGAAATGCTAGATTTTGATTTCGAACACCCCCTTCCTTTTCTAAACTTTACAGAACTATGAACATCCATAGCAACTTTTTTAAAGAATTTTTGATACCCTTTCATTTTTTTAGAATTTTAAATATCAATGCTTTTTATGTTAAAGACTTTGATCGCCCATGCATGTTTTTATCCTGAAATTTGGAGACCCATATTTTACTTTTTGAGAATTTGGACTTTTATTTTGCAGGTTTTTAGAATATTATGGAGCCACATCTTTAATTTTCTACCTTCTTTCAAAGCTTTCAAGCTCACGTTTTTATACAAATGTCTGTGAATAAACTAACAAACCTTGTTTGCTTTTTGTTTTCTTTGATTGCTATTAGACAGTATTGTGAAGGAACTCTGTCCACACTGATATTTCCAAGGAACTTCAGTAATTAGCTAAGCCCATTTGAGAGGCCTTATTTTGTTGATGGCTGTTAATGAGATAAAGGTCACTATGCGTCTATTTATTGGTTTGTTTTGCCCATAAACTGGGTTCAGGAGCTTAACAATCTGTAAGAATGATTGCCTCTTTTTTATTCATAATTCATGGTTATTAATTTATTGCTTTTGTTATAAAAAAAATAGTTTTTGGTGTAGCCTCATCTGAGGTGGCTCGGATGATGTTGTTACAAGACTTCCCATTTGAATGCTGAGGTGCTCTACCATCGAGGTTGTGGCACCTTTATGACCTGACTTATTTTGGTAGGCTCCTTGTGATGGTTTGAATGACCCACGCTTTGGTGCTGAGGGCTCTGATCCCATGCTAGCTTACACAGACCAGCTAAGACTTGAACCTAGGGCCCCTTTTGTGCATGCTAGGGTGCTCTATCACTGAACCACTCTTTGTAACTGGCCCTTTTTTGTTCGCTCCTTGATATGGTTTAGTTGTGTGCCATTTTTTCAAGCAGTTGTTACACTGCCTGCAAGAGCTTCGCAATCTGTAAGGGCAAGTGTATAGTTTTTTCATAAACCATCATTAGTGATTCTGTTACAGAAAAGGTTACCATTTTGAGCACAGTGTCTGCGAAGATGGTTCATTCGTTTCTACTTTTGTGGGCTAATGATGAAACTGACTTCTGGACTTTATAGTATATACCTAAATAGAACACCATTGATGATAATTAATAAAGAGTTGGGATGTTGGTATACAGACCTGTACCAAATAATCAATGGGTATTATCATATTTGGGTAGTCCAAGGGGTTTTGATGTATTTGTAAGTTGTAATGGAGGACAGTCTTATGTTGTAACCCAGGTTCAAATCCCTCTTACCATAATAAGGCTACCTGTGTTAGCAGCAGAGATTTACCAAGCAAAAAAGTGGCATGTTGTTATTTGTAACAGAGGACAATCTTAGTATTTCAAACCCAGGTTCAAATCTCTCTCACTCAAATAAATGTGGCCATGTTTCCAGCAGAGGTTTACCAAGAAAAAAATAGGATATTACTATATACCCAAGTACTAAATAATCAATTTATATCAATTACTAAATTATCAATAAATATTTTGGTATATATGGATTGATTATTTAGGCATGTTATAAGATTTCCTTTTTATATCTTTGTGCATTCTTTTGTGGGTGGTTCTTTTATTTCATTTTTGTGTCCTTCTGCATTCATTTCTGCGTTTTCTGCATTCATTTCTGGGTTCTTCTTGGCACCTGTGTCCAGTTTCTTGGTGAACTCTGGGATTGATGTTTTTGAAAATGTTCTGTATATTGTTAATTATCGTTAAGCAGCATTGCCCCCTCTGATTTTAATATATGTTAATATCTCGACAATATCTTTTTGGTCATTGTGACGTTTGAAAAGGAAGAATTACACCAAACGCCTCTCTCATGATATATGATCTCAAGGCTCTTAATAATTCTAGTTGAAAACTCAATTAGCTGTTAATGTACATTTCTGGACATGTTTCTTTTACATCCTTTTTTTTGTCAAGTATTCAGAATACCATATGTGGTAGCTTATTTTTGGGTACATGTAATTTAGTATAAGTTGTTTTAAATGGCCTATTTTTAGAGTCTTATTTGCTAGCGGTTCCAAAGTCTTAGTTTTTTGGTGCAAGGTTCAGGAAAGATACAATTTTGTTACAATTGGAAAGTCTAGAAGATGGTTGAATTCAGTACCGATGAATATGGGACATGGCATTTATAATGAATTGTGCGCCATATACTTGAAACTTGAAAGCAATTGAAGGAGGTGTGACTTTAGGATTGTTTATGTTGGTAGGCTGTGGAGGACTAAGTTCTTAGCGATTTGCAGCATCCCTACTGCTCTTGCAGCCTATCACGTCTTATTTGGAGATCCTGCCTATTCAAGGGAGTTTGTTTATTTTATCTTATGTACTGTCAGTGGCATGCTAATATTACTTGCAAAAAACTTATTAATTGGAATCTGCCACATTTGAAATGACATTTCCCAAAATTTTAATTTTTTTTTCAAAAAATGTTCATGAAATTTATATAGACCTATCTTCATTTTGGGCCCAGTTTTTACATTTAGAGGCACAAAAGAGTAATACAGATCACAGGCAGACTGGAAATTTTATTCTAGGGCTTAGGTAAAATCACAGGGCTGCCCCAAAATAGTAGCCTGCATTCCACAAGGGTGTGTCCTATTTTAGGACCAGTTCTTTGTTTTTTGACATAAACCCTCTTAAGTAAAATTAAAATAATTTTTAAATAAATTTCCTAAGTATTTTATAATGTAATTATGTTTATTTGTATCTCTACATACCATACTCAACAGGAAATAGAAAACTTAGATTTTTCCTAGAATTTTATGAATAATACAATGGTGTTCTAGTTTCCTGAGTTTTTGTTGAATTTTTCCCGTTTTAAACCTGGCTAATTACATTGCATTTATGCCTTTACCACGGCATGTCAATTCATGTGCTACTATGGTCCTTAGTCACCAGGAAACCTGGTTTTGGGACAAGGTCCTTGTATCAGTAGCCAGATCGGCTGAATACTGTGTTTAAATGTAATACAGCCATACCTTTATTCACACACCTCCGTAACCTATTTCAAATTGATATCCCCATTCCCCCCCCTATAAATATTCCATGTCTTCTTTTCAAAATGGTAATGCCTTAAAGGTTGCTTCAATAAAAACTAACTCAAGATACTGACCCTTTTGTCTATGTTAAAGCATAATCTTGTGTTCTGAAATTTCAGATTTTAGGTCAGGAACATAATGGTGTTTCCAATGGTGGTTAGCATAGGTGCCAAAATGGAATTGAGAAGCATGTTTGATAATTTTAATTCACTGAATGCCTGCAGTACATAATTGGAGGACAAAATAACGCTTTACATAGATTTCCACAAAATCATATACAAGAAAATTAAACCATGAATTTCATTATAAAGGATTATTTTAGCAGTGATTTAAATTGAAGAAATGACGTGCGATGGGATTGTAATTAATACAGTTACAGGATGCTAATCTCCAGGAATCAATTGTGTATGGTATAATGTAATTTCTATGACATATTGAAAACTTTAAGAGCTACATATTCGTGATTACTCACTGGAGTTAGCTAAATATTATCTCTGTTTAGGAGCATTGCAGTGTACAAGCAAGAAAAAGGGAAATACAGTGGCAAAACATATAGACGATTATGAATTTATGACTATGGTAGAAAGTAGATCTGTTAATTTTTTGCTAAGTTACCAGTTCTGGTATAGATCCTGGTTTGGGTTCGTGGATTTGGTGTATATATATAATTCATGCTATATATATATATATAAAAGCATGAATTTAGTTTGGAATGCCACATAGCATAATATAATCAACAAAACCATCATAAACTCTACTGTTATTTAAAAGATTAAATGATAGAAATTATAAAATATTCATTGCCCAAACTTCAATTTCAATATTAAAGTAATAATATCAAATTTAACTATCAATTTTCAGCGTCATATGGATTTTCTAAACCATCAACATCATTGTCATTAGATTATATAGAGACACTTGAAGAAACACAAGCAATGCCATTGCCGCTTGCACTAAAAGTGTGCTTGCTTTCAGACTCCTCTCAAGTGCAACATGTTGGAAAGTGGAAGCATCTGAGCTAGTTTGTTTTGGCTCCATATCCCACAACTTTGTGGGGGTTTGGGAGCAGTCTTCCCATCGGGGTTGAGAGGTGGCACCCCTTGAAGGGTCCGGGGGCAGTGCCCTTGATACGTTCCCTGTCGCGATATAGGGTGGGGTTGAGGGGCAGAGCCCCTGACACAAAGCCCAAATGAAGACCTTCAAAACCACACAGACCTTCATGGTGCACACCATTTTCATAATTTTTTAAAAGGCAAAGTCAAAGATGTAAACTTAAAAAAAAGACGTAGAAAAATGGACAGATTCGCCTTGGGTTCACCTAGTTTCCCTCTGATCCTTCCTTGGTTCACCTGGGTTCTTCCTAGACGAACCCAACCCCATTTTGCTGCATCCTACCTATATCCACAAGCAGATTGGACCGAATCACAGATCCAATTTAAATTGGAATTAGATCCATCCAGTCTGTAAGCAGATCCAGTAACACATTTTTTTTCGATATTTACATCCAATATCTTATATGAATATGTTTTTGTTTGCCACATCATTAGATATCTTATATTGTTTGTTGAAAGTGCATCAGAAATTTGTGATCATGCCAATTCTTGTTACATGCACATTTTGAGCTCATAAGATGATGAAATCGACAAAGTAGACTAGGAGCAACAAGCAAGAAAGCTATGTAGTCTATGGAATGCCATGATAATTTTATTGACATAGAATAAGGGGCTAAGGCATTTAAGATATGTAATTCATGCAGGAGAGTTTGTTCTAGAACTTCACTATGCAGCAAAACCCTTTTAAATTTCAGGTTGAAGGCATAAGCTCACTCAAAAGCCAATTGACAATGCCAATGGAAGATTGTCTACAAGAAAGCATGTATAATAAATTTGTGATGGAAAATTCTCTACTAGGAAGTATGCATAGTAAATTTGTAATGGAAGATTCTCTAATAGGAGGGATGCATATTAAATTTGTAATGGTTTAAACTTATGTAAAACCGAGTCAAACTGCATTTTGTATATCTGTCATTTCACTGTATATATATCTAGGCATTTCCATACAAAAGTTGCCATGTCAAGAGGCTGTGCACTAGTTATTGTTTTTCCAGCACTTGCAAAACTTATTTTCTTTAGAGTTAATGTTCTTAAAAAGATGTTTCACCATGCAATGGTGGATTTGGCCTCAGGGTGTAAGAATGTTGGGTATTTTTTTTCAATTTTGTTTGTTATAGACATCATTATTTTGGAACCCTGTTCATAAGAAATGAAATTCCCAGCAAGTAGCCGGGTCCTGTATGAGGGATCTTATTATATTGTGGGTGATTGATTCTGAGAGGAAGTCCCAGGTCCCATGTTTCCTTTTTTGATCAGTTTTATCCATGCAGTTCCTACAAGAGCTCTACACTCTGTAATTTTTGGGGGATAGTGGCCTTTTTCATATTTCGTGGTTAATATTTGTGTAATAGAAGAGGTTGCTGTTTTCAGTGTAGTCTTTTCCATGGTGGCTAATGCTCGATTTTTTCTTTCGTGGGAAAAAACTGGAATTGTAGTCCAGTAATGTGTAAATGATATATACCCAGATATATCATGACTACTGAATCATAAATATATGCATTGTTGGTATATATTATATACTGTAGTGTTAAGACTGTTTCTAACTTTTATCAATAAGATTCTGAGTCATGAGGCCTTTCCAACGAAACAAGTTCAATTGGTTTAATTCCCGAGTCCAGTGGAGTTGATGGGCAAATATGTGAGTTTTTGGCAAGTCCTGCGAGTTTTTCAAAGATACTCTTCTATGAAACCCTATTCATAATCTCCCGAGTATGTGGGTTCCATGATGTATATGTGGTTTTTTTCTGCCATAAATGGAAGACATTGCCAGAGTGCAGGACTTTATATTAGAAGATATGAGCTTCACACCAAAAAAGCTTATTTTCTTTACATTATAAAATATGTTGTTAAGATGGGTTGTGTTTTGTCACACAACAGGAATGAGATTTATGCTGAAGGCATACACCGAAAGATGGATTTATGCTCCAAAAATGTCTCCAATAGGAGTTTTTATTAATAATAGAAATTATATTTACATAAGATGGGGTATAATCCTTATTTATAACAAGCGGGCATGAAATTTTAACCATACTCTCCCCTAGTACGTCAGCCCCATGATGTTTAAGTGGCCATTTTTACATTGTAAATGGAAGACTTCCTAAGAGCTGAGAACATCACATCAAAAAATGTGAGCTATATACCAAACATGCTCGTCCACCATAGAAAACATGTTGACAAATGGGTGGTGTTTTGGAAGACACCAGGAATAAGATTTTGATTGTGTGCTTCTGGATCTTCATGTGAGAATGTTTTGGGTACTTCTGGAACTATCTTCACGGGAAAGATTGTTTTAATGTGTAGGAATAAGATTCTTCTAGGCCCAAAGAAGAGCTGAAGGCACACACCTAAAGATAAGAAGAATGGTACAATTCCAATCACCAATTGAGCACAGGATGTAAACTATGTGAAGGCAGCAGTTCCTTGGAAGCAAAATCAACTTCAGTCTATTTAAATGAATATTGATATCTTAGCTGTAAATTGGTAAGATAGAAGAGGCCAAAGAAAAATATGGGAAGAAAGCATATGCTAAGCTTGTTTGTCATATGATCTAGGAACAGAGACACACTGTATAATGATTTGGAGCTCTTTACCTTAGTTTCCAGAAAAATCATAACACCTCAGAGGAAAGTCAGGGAAACTGGAAAAGGAACTTGGCAAGCAAAACTTTGGGAGAGTTTTTGAAGATATAGTTTGTGTTAAATTGACAAAAATGCAGTTGAAAATAAATGGTACAAATTTCAAGCATGTTGGCAGAAAGTATGCAGGTATTCTGTATTTGTATGAAAACAAATAATAAATATAGACATGGAGTAGACATTTGAATGGGAAAGGAACTTTCTTTCAAATATTGAAGGGAACTTTAGAGAATTCATCAGATTCCTTGTGTAATGTTACTTTTTTCTTGTGCTAGAACAGAACCCTCTTACCATTATCAAGTTAGCTTATCACACCAAAAATTTATTGACTTCTTTCTCTCTCTTGTGTGAGCAAAAGAAGCATATGTGTGAATGGATGTATTTAGAAAGGTAAAAGTGGTAAAGGTAAGTTTTTAGGGGTCACTGCCATTTGAGACACCAAATTAGTGTATGAGATAATGAGACCACCCTCAAACATTTAACAAGGGGATTGTTTTTTCCATTTACCTTATATATTGTTCGTTAAGATATACAATCCTACCCCCCTCCAGATTCAAACTTGCGACCTTTAATATGGAGTACACACATCTTTAACATCTGACCTACTCAAGTTGTACCATCAAAGGAAATGCAAACAAACACACTTTTAGTTTGATTGATATAAAGCAGTATAGATTTGCCATAACTACCATCAATATTTTGGTTTTGGAGCTGTGTGTGTATGTTTATGGTGAGGATGTAATGATTGTAGACCAACACCATACAGTTCCAGAGAAACATAAACCTCTGAAAAGACCAAATACTCAAGAGAAGGCATTTATTATTTGAATGGTGTCCTAGATTTCTTAAGTATTTTCTTTAACTTTGTTTTGCATGACACCATATTTTTATCCATTTCAATTGTTTTTATTCTGCACTTAAGCTTGTTGAAGTCTTTTACACTCCAGTGAGTTTGTCTACAGTTGGTTCAACTCTCCATGCAAATTATGTAATACTCTGATAGTACTTTTTTTTTATTCCATTAGAATATTGTTTTAATTTGGTTCATGGAGTAATTGCTTGTTATTTGCAGGTAATTGAGGACACGAAAGATTAAACAATATAGGGCAGCTAACAATTTTACAGCATGATTCCTGACGGTTCTATCATAGTGGAATCCAGTGTCTCCTCGAAAGGATTATCATGGGTTGACCGAATGTACCAAAAATTTGAGCACATTTGTGAAGAGGTGGATAAAAACCCCTCTCATTTAATACAGGTTAACACTTGAAACTTAAGTCTTTCACACAATACATGATGTTCTCATTTACATATTTTTGCTGATGTGGGCATGTCTCATATTTCGACTATGTTTGGTATACCAAAGAAACATTCATCTGTGTTGTGGATGCCCATATTTCTAATGTTGCTATATACTAAGGC
The DNA here is from genome assembly GCA_007258455.2 of Sequoia sempervirens. Classification (NCBI taxonomy): domain Eukaryota; kingdom Viridiplantae; phylum Streptophyta; class Pinopsida; order Cupressales; family Cupressaceae; genus Sequoia; species Sequoia sempervirens. Next base: position 19,518 of record VDFB02373303.1, read on the forward strand.
AGAACTCTTGGTTGGCTGCTGATGTGAAAAGTAGGAATGGGTGGGAATGATCTCTCTTTTTTCTGTTAGTAGGTATACCTTAAAGATGTTTGTATCATAACCTGCTTAATTGTCTACATTTTCATCTGATTAATCAACCATTTAATCACAGATATTATGAAATTGCAGGAGACAACTAAGTATGTAGAAAATCAGGTGAGCATTGCAGGGGCAAATGTACGTAAAATATATGCAGAAGTTATACAGGAAATCCTGCCTCCAGCTCCTGAAGTTGCTATCAAGAGTTTATCTTCTATTATAACTGTTGATTTAGAGGAAAAGTTCATCATTTCAGAAAAGCCCAAGCCAGATCCCGAAAAAAATAATTTGTTGATTACAAAGTCTGTGGACCTTTATAACTCGAAGCAAGATTTTGCTAATGATGAGAAAGAACCTGATGTTGTGTTTGCATCTTGTGAGACATTACATAAGAGCCTTCAATGCAATCCTCAAGATGCAGACTCTGACTTATCATCCATAAACACATCAAGGCAGACACCACCTCCATGTCTTCAAGAAACATCGGATGCAGAAAAGCAGTCTGTGACTCTTACTCTAGAACCTGACAATTGTACTGATGATGCATATGACGTACATAAATTATTGCTTGCTTTGGCTAATCCTATGATGGAACAACAGCATAAGTCAATTCAATTGAAAGGATCAATACATGATGAAATGGGTATAATTCTATATGTCTTTTTTCTTTTGCTGCTTTTCTTCATGTCTTGTTTTCTTTAGAATTCTTGGCAATTAGATCATTATAAGAAAACCATTCTTTCTCAAAGGCTTTCTATATACGATTTTTTGTCATTCCTATATTAGGATGGATTTGTATTAACTAGATTCTGTCAATATGTCCATTTTATTCACTATGAATAGATGGTGATCTTTTACTGCTGAACTTTGATGAAACACATGACATAGAATCCGTATTTAAATCTTTATGTAATAAGATAAAATCAAATGTTTAAATGGAGCACACCATTAATTGACATTATTTATTGCAATTTCCAATCTTGGTGGCTTTTATATGAAGGTAAGCATATATAGAACATAAATACTCATGAGTGCCTGTTAGCTTTCAGGCACAGAAAGATTGACTTGTTTATGAGGTCCAAAGATTGGATTTAAATAGACATACATTGAGCATGGCCTAAACTTCCTGGGCCTTGTATAGTCCTTGGAAGATCCTTTAATTCAACAGGCCTGAAAACAAGGTCATCATCAAAGAATATTGCTATTAGACAACTGCTGCTTTTATGCTGCATTTGTTCTGATTAATAAGTTTTCATTACGATTGTGTCAGAGCCTAGGAGTATGTTGAAGAGTGGGAATACTACATGGAGCTGTTGAGCTCATTGGTTGTTCTTAACTGCTACTCTATATGTACCTGATTGTCTAATAAAGTAGACTACTCAAAAATCTTATCTTGCATCTTGCTTCATTGCAAACACCTCTATTACATTTGAAAGCTAAAAATACTTTCTTGACAAATAGGGATGATAAGTAGTCGAATTTAGTCTGCATCCATGTGATGCAGGAACATTGCTTCCACAAGCAATCTTGCATCAACCAAAAAAGTTTCCAGTTGCTTTTGGTTTTTGGTAGTGTTAGTTATGTTAGCTGCTTCAGAGGATTTTTAAATATAATTTGGGAAATCTAATGATGTCACCTTGTAGAGGAGCTTAATGAGTGTTTGTAGGTCCAATTTGGTGAAAGAGAGGATAAAAATTGGCTAAGTTATGGCTTTGCGGGTTTTTGGTGTGGTATTGGTTGTAGACTTTCGGGTGGCTACTGAACCTGCCTTGTGGATGCTTGGTCTGCTTCAGACTTTTGTGGGATGTTGATACTGAACAAATAGTTTTCATTGAGTTCTAATGTTTGGACTGGTTCCAATGTGTTTGCCCGCATGACTGGTAGTGGAAGGTAATACAGATGCAAGAGCATATGGTTTCAAAATAATCGAGTAAATCTATTAACATGAAAGAATGAATAAATAGAATACAATGCAGGAGGCGCAATAATCACAGAGACGTGATTATAGGCGAACATGGACAGAAGTGGAAAGAAATGGACAGAAACGGAAGCAAACAAATAGGCACGACAAGTGCCCTTACAGAGATGAGCATTAAAATAGCAACTAACTATAATTCTAATATCGAGTTGTGGGACCTTATAGATGAGATTAGACCTTTAGAGAAGGTTGGTTCCTTTCTAAACCTAGATGCATGTGTTGAACCAATCCAACATTGAATATACCTATAGGTTAATCCTATTCTACTGATTTTCAAAGGAAAAGGGGAAGAAGGAATGTATGAAGGAGAAAGGGTGGTGATGCACCTAAATTAAAGTGAGTTTCTTCCTACCCACTACAACACAAATAATCTATCAAACTGCTAAAAGAACTCACATTGTTCTCTATTATATCATCTTCTAAAGGTGTGTATGGAGAATGGATTTTGACAAGCACTAAGAGGAAAAGAAGACCCACAGTTAACCCTTGCAAACAAGATTAACACAACATACAAATTAGAAGATATTAAACATTCATCTAGACATAGAGGTAAGCAAGTTCACACAAAGTGCCAGGAGTGAAAGAGGTGAAAAATTAACAATTTCATTAATCCAGAGGCATAGAGCTTGTTTACAATGGTAGAGTATGTAAGTCTTTGAAAGAAACAAAATTGAAAATAAGAGATCCCTTCTTTTTTTTTTCAAATGAGTCCGAATAACCTATATCTTTTCCTAGAATTCAAGTGATCAAGATGGCTAAGAAGCAACAGGAAGGCACATGTACTTCAACGTTGATGAATTTGTAGAGGTGCCCACAAAATCCACTACAAAATGTGACTTGGGGATGGGCTCTAACAAAAAGGAGGTCTGCAAATCATAAATGTAGCATGGTGCCGCTTTCCCCCCTCAATTCGTGCCAAAAATGCAATTAAAACTCCTTACAAGGCTCTATGGATTGGAAAATGGTAGTTGCGGGAGTAATCATGTTGTAGAGGAGGTAGGCGCAAAAAACAGTGTTGGCGTTATCTTTGTTCATTTGTATTCTCCTTCCTCCCTTCTTTTCCTTGGTTCCTCAATGTTCCCACCTCGATGCTTTTGCTTCTTTGATGAGGGTCCATAGGAATTGGGCTCTCAAAAGCATTGGTTCTTGGTTTTTATGAACTGCTCAACCTTTTCATCCCCAAACTATTGGTGCCCTTTGCCTTATTGGGAACTAGAACCCGTCATAGGTTCTCGGAAACTATGGAACCACCAATCACTTAATCCTTTTACCTTGCCTTTGTCGTGCTCTTCATTTGCCTTCAACACCTTTACTTTACCTCGTTGCTTTGTTAAGGTTTTTGTCGGAACTGGGAACCTATTGGAGGTTCCTTTGGTACTTGAAACCAAAGAACCCTATGATTATTTCTTTCTCTTTTCTTGCTTTCCTTTGTTAGGGGTTCCATAAGAATCGGGAACCAATGATTCTTAGTTCCTATGGAACCTCTGACCATGCCTTTGCCTCTCTAACATTCAGGAACCTTTGTTGGAGGTTCCATGGGAACTGGGAACCCATGGTTCTTGGTTCAGATGGAACCTTCAAACTTATCTTTTTACCTTGGCATCTTTCAGGAACCCTTGTCAAGGGTTCCACAGGAACTGGGAACCATTGGTTCCTGGTTCCTATAGAACCTCCGACTGCTTGCCTTAACTTTTGTTGGGGGTTTCGTGGGAGTTGGGAACCATTAGTTCTTGGTTCCTATGGAACCTTTTACCATGTCTCTGTCTTTTGTCAGGGGTTTCATGGGAATTGGGAATCATTAGTTCTTGGTTCCTATGGAACCTTTGACCCTGGTTTTGCTTCTGGTATTGCGAATTTGCTCCAAGCCTTATGCTTTGAAATGTTAGGGGCGAAGATCAGAATTAGGAACCATTGGTTCCTTGTTCCCCCAGACCCTCAAACTGTTATCTTTTCCATCATGCCATTGGCAGTATTGGGGCTTAGGCTTGGGAAGGAACTTGTTGGAAGCTCCTTAAGAACTAGGAACCTATGAGGTTCTCGGTACCCATGAAACCGTTGACAGCCTTTTAGAAATAGGTTCCTGATGGACTAGGAATCTCTGACAAAGGAGTTTTGATTGACCTAAAAGCTTTGATCGCCTCCCTAACTTGGCCAATTTTTTGGATTTTGATTTTGGGAAACTAACTGAAGCATAGGGAGGGGAACTACAAACATCAGAGACACATTTTGACATGGATGAACCCACGTAAATCTCTTAGACTGGTTATAACTAGTGGAAAAGGTAAGGGGTGCACAAAGTGACAACAATTAGAAAAAGGCAAGTTAATGCAAAAAAATCCCAAGAATTGGTACACGATGAAGCAATGCATCCTCAATTTATTTCATTCCCTCTAGATTTTACAATGGCCTATAATGCCAAATTTGCTTGGTGGGTTACATCTATAACTATAAGTGTATTGTTACAAAGTAGAGTACTTTTGAGTTTTATGACAAGGTTGTACTTGAACCAGTTTACTCTTCTTTGACTCTCCCAAAAAGTTTCATTGTTTATTTTTTACCCAAGATTTTGCATTTTTTAAACCCCTAAAACAGCAAAGAAATTGAAAGATAGACTTCCTATTTGTAAGTGTTTGGTATATATTGGATTGCAAACGTGTTTGGACCGAAGTCCATGCTTTGATGTGCCTTTCATTTCAGATACATTAAAATTTGGCTGCTCAATCAGTTCTTTCAATAACTTCTGGATCCTCTGCTATTTTCTACATGTAGGAGTCACTTAAACATCTGAAATCTGCTGAGAAATTCTTGGTATGCATTTGTGTGGCGCAGAAGCTTCTTTGAAAGAAAAATAGAAGAAAACGATAGAAATGATATATTTTTCTTTTTATCTCATATATTGTAACCAGCTACTTATAACTTGCAAAAATCAGTAAAACCATTTGATTTCTGGCCGAAAAAATGTTTGGCATGCTTTTGTCTATGGCTGTGAGAGTCTCTGGAAAAGATAAGCGGTGAACTCATTTCAAATGATGGTTTCCTGTTCATCATTTATTCATTATTTGGATCCAGTTAGCCGGGTATTAGAATATTTTGTGTTTTTGACACTTATTAGGTAGGCAGACTATTGACCAGGGAAAGATTCATTTTACAGGAGAATGAAAAGTCTGGGAAAAGCTAGCTCATTTCAGGCCCAAGCTTGAAATACTTAGCTAGTCCTGTGACTATTTAGTAGATTGTATCTTCTTATCATGAGGACTTGCCTCTACTTTTCTAAATTATCTCCTATTTGGATGAAGTTAGCACGGTCACAAGATCAAATAATGCACAAACTGTTAAAACTAGCTCACACAAAAGCACAGGGATATTTGTTACAAAATTGTACATTTCTAAATTACAATTAGAATCTCATAAGAAATTTTTCAATACAGCTTTCAATTGTCATACAAAACCAAGAAGCCTAGTAGCCTTTTTTATATAAAGATGGACGAGGTGGTTTTAAAAAAGGGATAGCTAGGAATAGAACAATCTTTCAAGTTCAGCTCACAGAACTTTTGATCAATATAGCTGCATGGATTATCTTGATATTTACAGTGAAGATGAAGATGAAGAAAACAGTAAACTCTAATGTGAAATCCTATCTCAAGTCACCTTAGAATAATAAAAAATGAATCTTGAAATACAAAGGTGCATAATGAGGCTCCATAGAAGTAAAGTTTAACACTACCACATAAGCTCATTCCATTCAAGGACACTTCTTTGATGGACTTGACTGAGGACACGCCTTGGTGTAGAGTCATGATGGAAGATAAGAGATAGAGTTGAGCCCACCTTGAACAAACTCAGAATTACCATTTTTATCTTAGAATCAAGTTTATTGACATTCCATTCAAGAACACTTCTTTGACAGACTCATCTGAGGATACAACTTCGTGCACAGTTGTGATGGAAGATGTGAGATAGAGTTGAGCCCACCTTGATCAAACTCAAAATTACCATTATATCTGCATTTTTTCCTACACTTTTTTGTCTGAGAGGGATATGGTCTCAATTTAAGGGAACCTGGGAAATATGTTCCTCACAATATGAAGCTGTGGTGATCTTTGTACCTTCTCAATTTCTTCTGATGTATGCCTGTTGAACTTCAATGAAACCCATTCTTGGTAGTTGATCAATGTTCTCCCGTTTTATTTTTTTCAAGCCATTGGTGGGGGATCCAGTCTGTAGGTTGCTACCAATAGTACTTTACGGCCTGTAAATGTGAAGTAACCCTATTTTCATGGTTAAAGAAATTGATCTCTTTTATCTTGAGTTAATCAGACTTCAAAATGGAATCTTGGTTTACTGTGAAACTGAAAACTGCTTTATTAGAGCTTTCTGTGAGTTAGATTCAGACATATAGAACATGGTTTGCCTAGGTTGTGACTAATATTTATTATTTAATATCTCATACTAACAGACAATAGATAATTGTAGGGAAAACGTCATTGGAGGTCTTGGAGGATCTACCAGAAACCAAGGAGAAAAGGTATTCAAATGCTAAAGATGGAGTAACAGTCCTTAAAGCTGTTGAACCTTTCGGTGCAGATCATCTTCAATTCTCCAAGTTCAATAATACTGTGGTATTCCTTTGGCAACATTAAGAGTTTAAGTTCTGATGTTTTTTTTCCTATGAAATTACTATTTTTGTAACCTGTAGTTTTAGTTTATAAATGTTGATCTGTAGTTTGTATGCTGCCATTCCAAGTATGATTCATGAAGTTACCTTTATCACAGGATGAAAGTGAGCAGTCAGCATACTGGTATGGAGCTCGCAGCATTGATATTTCAGCATCTAATTCCTTTTATGAGGTTGCGGATGTTGACAAAAATCATAGCACTGAACATTGTGATTCAGACTGGGAACTTCTATAAGATAGTACAACTGTGTATTCTGGGACGATTGGAACCCATGTGTGTAAAGGTAGCGTCTTATGTAAATGAGTATAATCATCGAGCCTGATTCAGTTTGAGAGGCAGGTTTCTTTGAATTCCGTGTTGCAGCATGGTTACATTTCATTAGTCAGTGGATTTAGTTCAGGATAGTTATTCTAGGTTTATCTGTCAAGCAGGTACTCTCCAGGAATCCATTATGGATAGGAATTGCAGCAATTCCTAGTATTTATAGTTATTGGACACTGTTCTTTCATGCTGGAGGCCAGTCTTTAGAGCATACTTAAGAGAGTAGGCTGGAAACTTGTTTCTAGCATCAAAATGTGTAAAACTATTAATACCTCGTCATTGAAAGTTTTCTTTATATTTAGGTCCCACCTATTTCTGTATGGAAACTGTTAATATTTATTTGCATGAAACGTGTTTGTGAAAATCTCCACAAATTGTGACTATATGTACATTCATCAATCCAGTTAGCATTTTTACGCTTGGGAGTGATTTGCTTGTTTAGTATTCCTCTGTATATTTTCACAATCAGTAAATATCTGAGTCTTCTTCTGGTGTATTTCTTGCTTCTATCTACCGTAAGTCTAGGTTATATTCTGTTTTGTTTGTTGCTAATTTTATAGGTTGCATCACTAGTGTGCTTCATGTTTGTGTTTATAATTTCATTCATTTCTTTGATATTTTTTGATGCAGTGGAATTTCATTCACTGAAAAGTATTTAATCTAATTGCCATATTGTTCTAAACTGTAACAAGGCATCTTGATCTAGGCCTCGACGCCGTTGGGGGAACATGTTGTAGCTTTTTCTGTTAGTGTTACTTGGTTTTTATAAAGCTTGCTGATGGACTCGCCAATAATCAATGTTTTACATGGATAGGTTGGAAACTTTATTTTTTTCAGCTTGCTCTCATTATTATATAATGAATTTAGCACATAATGTCCATCAAACTGTCTTTATAAAGATTTAACAATGAAATTCTGAATACAGTTACTTTGGTCATTATCAGAAATTACTGACTGCCATAAGACTAATATTGCTCATCTCTTTCTGGTCTCATCTGTTGGCAAAGAGTAAGGACTGTTTTGGTACTATTTATGTGAAAGAAAGGAATGGCCATAGAAATGGGTTCTTGTGAATCACTATTTATGAAATATGGGCTGATGAAAATTGACTTGAAACTCTACAGTTGAATTCTAATAAATCATGATGTAATTTTATATTCTGCAAAAACAACACATATTAAAAGGAATAGTGTTGTCTGATGCTTTATAGATAAGAAATTCTACACACTTAAGTGTATGGCATAAAGCAAAAAACAAAAACCAAATGAAAACTTTGAAAACCTGCAAATAAGGAGCAAAGATGTTCTTTTCAAATGATGTAAAAACATGGAAAAAAATACCTTTGAATACCGATTATCTCAATGCATGTTACAGAGTCTGTACATTACGTTATAAAAAAACCACAACCAATACCTAAACACATTTCATTTTAAAAACATTTAGTGCATGTCATAAAAGCTATTCAAACAATATTCAGCATGCTCTGAGTGCAATATTCTTTGCAGATTTTTAATACGATCTGAAAACAGTTTGCAGTATTATGTAGTTGCATATAATGAACTGAAGTGATTTGCACAGTAAAATTTAGGAACAGAAAAGAAAAAGAAAAATATTGGACAGCTTTGTTATGGAACCATTAATGTAATTTGGTCATTTCCTAATAGTGGTCATTTCCTAATAGCATTCCTAGGAGGTTCTGATAAGATGAATGTTGCTTTGAAAGTGGAATAAATTACCCTTCTTGAATGTGTTGGAACAATTTACCCTTGCTGAAGTTGACATAAAACCTTGTGATTAGCTTGAAAAAAATTAGATTTTATCCAAGGTTAGAAAGACAACATAGTACTAGCAATTGCGTTTCAATGTGCAATGGGTGTGCCGAAGAGGTCTAAAGGGTGAATAATAGGTTCTCTAAGCAAATGATGTGCTGTCTCAAGTGTAGTTCTCTATTAACATATGCCATTTTTAGATTGTTGGTACACAACAGCTGATCTAAACTCAGTTTCTCATCCATCTTTCCCTCTATTATCTCCTTCAATTTGCCCCTATTCTCTCTTTATATTTCTCTCCCCCCTTTCCATCTCTCTATTTCTCTTTATGTCTGCCCCTTTCCGCCTCTGTCTCTATCCCCTCTCTTCCCATTGCACCATCTCCGCACCGACATCCATGCTAGTTCCGTGATTTACAAGCCCAACATTGAAGTCCTCCGAACACAATCCATCGTGACAGTCACAAAGGCATTTCATTTGTTAGATGTATGCTTCGGGTTAGATTATATACCTCCTGTACATTAACCATATTTTTTATTATATGATTTATATTTTATTTACATTACACATTTAATAAAATAAATAATTTTAGTGGTTAATTTTATTTTACATTAAAAATATATATGAGGAGGGGTTAACAAATGTTCTTGACAAATATTTAGAAAAATAAATAAATTAAACAATAAATTGATACAGCACAAACTAGAGCCCTCGTATCATGTGCTTCCCTTGTATATTGAGAATCCATTCTCGGTCGCTTTTCAATCGAAATCAGACAGAAACGAACTACCACTGCTCACTTCTTCTGCAGTGTAGATGAGTTTTTCGGGCAGCACAACTCATATTTGTTTGCAGACGATTTGCCCAGGTAATTCATGGTATTAAGACCTCGAAATATTCGTCTGCATTGTTGTAGTCGAACAGTCTATTCGACGAGGCGTCATGGAAAATGGGGGAGATGCAGAAAGCAACAGCGATGACGAAGGTACACGGAACAGACAAGATGATTTCAACAGTCTTGCATCCTTAAAGAATACTCTTGGCCCTTGATTCGCCAAAGCATCTCGTACACTGCCCTAGTCATTTGGCAATAAAAGGTTTAAGGTGCAGAGCTGAGTTTGAAATGATTTGGTTTAAGAATACTTTCGGCCATTGATTTGCCAAAGTATCTCGTACACTGCCCTCGTCATTTGGCAATAAATGGTTTAAGGTGCAGAGTTGAATTTGAAATGATTTGGTTGGAAGAGTACACAGGGTACACAGGTGTTCAAAAATAAGATGGGTATGAAAAAAATATATTTTGATGATTGTTTTCTTTTCAATGATAGCAAGTTTTTACAATTCATCTTGTTGTTCAGTTTGTTTGTGGATTTGATTGTGTCGAAGCTTTTTTCATCAATGTTTCGGATCACACTCTGTGAACCATCATCAACGTTTTGGTTTTCTTTTGTTTCCATGATTTAATGAGGACGTTCATTAACATAGGAAGAGTTGGCGCTGAATAAACTGAGATGTGTGTATCATGCTGTCAAGTCCACTGTGCCATTAGATGTTTGAGAAACAAGGCCACATAAGATGGATTGGTTTCCAATTGAATTTTATATCGTTAAAAAGGATCTAATGGATTTGTAGGGGGCAGCTCTACCTACTTGGGTTTGAAGGTCATCCTTAGGGAGCAGGATGGAGCTAAGCTTGAAATTTGAGGACATAATGGATTTGTATGGGGCAGCAATAATGGATTTTTATGGGGCAGCACTACCTACTTGAGTTTGTAGGTCATCTCTAGGGAGTAGGATGGAGCTAAGCTTGAAATTTGAGGACCTAATGGATTTGTATGGGGCAGCAATACCTACTTGGATTTGAAGGTCATCCCTAGGGAGTAGGATGGAGCTAAGCTTGAAATTTGAGGACATGATGGATTTGTATGGGGTAGCACTATTTAGTTGGGTTTGAAGGTCATCCTTTGGGAGGATGAAGTCAAGCCTGAAATTTGAGGACCAACAACAATATTGGGGGTCATCCATAAAATTTTGGCAAATGTTTCTTGGTGTGAGCTAATGTGGTTCTAATCACATGTCTTGGATATTTATTATTTTGGAATTTAGGCAAGTTTTTGAAGGTTGTAATTGGTGTTTAAGAAGATTTAAACACTTGATCAAGTGATTTTTAATTGGTTATATTTAAAATACATTTCTTGATAATTGAAAGTACATGAGAAATTAAGTAAACTTTAATGAAAATTGATGTTCTTTAATCTCTGAATTTTCTAATAAAATCATTAAATTATTTGTTGAGATATAAGATTTATAGATAGCAATAAAAGAAAAGTCTAATAAATTAAGATAAATTGATTGTATTTTAAGTTACTTATACTTCATTTTCCAAGCTTGTTAAATGTTATATATTAGAATCTTTTAATTTAAGGGCTTGCATAGGTGGATTGTAATATGGGATTTTTCAAGTTGTAACAATTGAATAAAATTTAATAGTTAGAAATCAATTGTATTAGTTTTAAAAGAGATTTTGATACATATCATAAGCATTTGTTAGGTACGAATTGACAAATTCCACATGATAGGATGGACAAGGGTCAATTCAAAATTGTTAATCACTAGTTAGCTAATGTGAATAGTGTTGTGTGAAAAAATAGGCATTAACTATAAATGCTCACAACTTGAAAAGTAAAATATTAATTTTTAAGTTGTTCTTAAGGAGCTAAATATTGTATCTCATAAGGAGCTAATTATTTATATATGTCGGCTTAGATATAACATTCATATTCAAGAGCTAAAATAAATCCATAGTTTTTATTTTAAAGAGAGGTAAACGCTTTTGACCCAGAGCTATGAACCAGTGAGGTCACAAATGGGGGACCTCACGCCCAACGTAAACACTCAACAATTACACCCCAATGGGGTTTGAACCTTGATGGCAAGAACAACAATACAACAACTTAACCATCACACCATGCCACTATTGGCTAAAATAAATCCATAGTTATATGATAGAAGAATAATTAATTTATTAACTAAAATTGTCAATATTTTCTCAATGTTATTGGCATATCATTTGATGTGGATTTACCATTGAAGATTTATCTCACTAGTGTTTTAGCTTAGGGTGTCATTCAATGTTACTAATATCACTCAATCATTAGGGCGTTGGGCTCCTAGTCTTCTTCCAAGCATGAAAACACATTAGTATATGACAAATATCTAACAAAAAACAATTAAAAAGCAAGTCAATGTGAAAACATAAAATTCTAGTAATTTTTTGGGGTATGAATTACTCCACAACCCAAAAACGAGGCTTAAAAAATTTCTTAAGAAAACATATATCTTATGAGTCCCATTGCATAAGCTTGATTGTGAATATGTGTTAGCATTGTTAGGCAAAAAATTCTCTAATTGAACTTAAAAAATTAAGCTGTTCCCCTTTACCCTTTGTTATGATAAATTTCAATAATGTCTAACTAGTATGCTAATTAGCTGTAAATTCCACCAACGCATGCTTCTCCATGACTATTAAGTTACACAAGCAACTCACTAAAGGTTAAGGGGGATAGGAGAGGCGACTTATGGGATACCAAGTAATAATAACATTTTAGGTCAAGGGAATTAGTGGGGTTATGAGCATTAAATAACCCTTTTTCTAGTATACAATAGATTGACGATGCTCTATCAACAAATTGAGGGATGCCAATGAACAACTCTATTTTACTTTAATAAAAAAAAGGATGACATTGAGAGGTGAGCAATAGTAAGCCATTCATATGCTTGTTCATATGCTTGATTGAGCAATAGTAAATGCTTATTCTATTTACAATTATACAATCACAAATGCTAATTAGCATAATCCAAATGCTAAGTATAGTAATTTTAATTACACTATTTGTTTGGAGCCACATTTCCTTGTTAAGGTTTTTTACCTATCATTTTTCTAATTTTCATTAATTTATCATAACCCTCAATTACTATTGATTTAAATCTTCATCTAATTATGTTGAGAGGTATCTTACAATGGTACTAGAGGAGAGAAGCATCTAATGTGATGATTGTGAAATAAATACTTAAATTTTACCTTAAATTTGGTGATGGTTTCCATGTCAAAATATTAATATCTAATAATAAACATAATATTAGTGATGCCATATAATAATAGAATAGCTCCCAAGTAAATATAAAGTAAATAAATTATTATTATTTAAACTAATAAAAATAAATATTTATGACATTTTTCGCTGAATTTTGACATAAATGAAATTTAGGCCTTCAAAATATCTCTCAATATAAAATTTATAATATAAATATACTAATATACTCTATGTAAGAGGCTATCTAATTGTGCTTGGTATTTTGAGAAATTTTATCTGTCAAATGTGCTTCAAACACATTCCCACTATCAATCTCCATCTTTATCTAACCGTTGCTACGCTTTATATAAAGTTTTTCTATCAAAGATACTAAAGCCTCATGCTTACCATTTATTTCTTTAACAAGCTTACATAGTTCAATCCTACACATTTGAGGCCTCTAAAGTAGAATACTAAAAGATGCAATAGTCATTGATTTTCACCTTCAAGATCCAAATAAAGAAAAAGTTTAAAGTGGTTCTTGCCCAAGAAAGAGACTTGATTGAAACTTATGCATCTAGAGAATTATTAAAGTACAACAAAGTATGTTAGTAAACCTGAGTTAGTTGTTGATCTCAAGTTAGCATCCCAACTCATTAAAAATAAAGGTCAATCTTAAGGCAAGGTTGGGTTGGGAAATATGCCTTAGTGAAATTTGTTCATCTCGAGAATTTATGAAGTACAACAAAATATGTCAAAGCAAGCTTGTGTTGGTTGCTGATCTCAAGTTTGATCAAGTAGTTGGTAAGTGATCTTAAGATAAATAAGAAATAGTGTGTTAAAGAGTATGGGACTCATTGTTTAAGCAAGTATAATGTATATTGTAAAATTTTGTTGAGCAGGAGAGATGACTCAATAATTTTATTTTGTATTTTTCTTTTTTGTATTTTTTTTAAAGGGGGTAAAAATTTATTAAAGAATCAAGAGAAAATACAAAAAAGACCAAGAGTCAACAAGGTTTCCCCAAAGGAACCCCAAACATAACCAATTACATATTCCTATCTTCCATAGTGATTTTTCTAGATCCATTGCAACATCCGAAGGCAAATGGATTTATTCGTGCTAACATCCCAACCCTCCTCATGCTTCGAAGCCCACTTGGCTAGGAAATTAGATGCTCCGTTCCACTCCCTAGGAATATGACAAAAGGAGATAAAATCCAAAGAACTACATAAGCTCAAAACCTGCTTAACCACCAAAACCAATTGCCAACTAGCTTCCTCCAACCTCTGATCATTTAGCATATCCACAATAATATGTGAATTAGACTCATAGATTATCTGTCTCCAAACAACAGAGCATCTTCTCTCCACAGCCTGAAGAATTGCAAGAGCCTCCATCGGGTTATTGGTCTACTACCCTTTATACATAGAAAAGATAAAAAATGTACCTCCTCAGCTATCCTTGCCAATGCCACCAATCCTTGCATGTCCAGGATTCCCCCTAGAGGAGCCATTAGTATTCACCTTTAGGATACCACCAGACAAAGGAATCCACTTACCCCTGCATTGAATTTTCTGCTTGGTAAGACGAGGTTGTCTACCAAAAGGGGAGCCCAATCCACCAACCTTCAACTTCAAGTTCCTTATGATAGTCACATCACTAGGATCCACAGAGTCCGATAAACCACATTTCACAGAAATGGTCTCCTGGATCTTGCTAAGAATCTTTTGCCATAATTGGGCCCCCACCATTTGCACACCCTAAAATATCCTTCGATTCCTTTCCAACCACAAATTCTAGATAATAAAAGTGGGGCCTATAATCCAAGAAATATTAAGAAAAGAGGTTTGAGCAAGAGGACGACCCATACTAGCCTAGAAATCAACCAAAGAATAGGCATGAACACAAACATGATTCCAAGCCTCCCATGAGAAGTGCCAAATGTCCCGAGCAAAAGGGCATTGGAAGAACAAGTGGGGGGAATCCTATTCTTCCCCCTACTTACTACTCCTACAAAAAACATAGATAGAAGGGACTGAAAGCCTCTCTTCTACAAATTGTCCCACATAAAGCATCTATTTTGGACCACCAACCATAAGAAGTTATATTTAGGCTAGGAAAATTTGTTCCAAACCTATTTCCACCAAGGCATGCCATCCCTCCCATACACCTGTCTATCCAGCTCCAAGTAGCCATAGGCAACTAAAAACTTCCCTTTCAGATTTGGGGCCCAAGCCAAAGTGTCCCTCCCAGGAAGGGAATTACACAATCTGTTAGCCAAAATCCTAGCAAGCTCCTGACAAGCTTCCCTAGTGCTGCCCTGCGACCATTCCTATGGAACCTTCTAGTGCATTACCTCCATCTGACCCAATGCTTGAGCCGTTTTAAAATCGTCCACCTTACTCTGTCAACAAGAAAAATATTACATAGAGGTAGTAAATGAGGGAACACTGTCAATATGGGGGTATGCCCATCCCAAAAATCATGCCAGAAGAGGGCATTTGAACCATTGTTGCAAATCCAAAAGAGACCCTATTTGACAAGCTTAGCCCCTCTTTTGAGAGCATCCCAGATCATGGACCCCTTCCCTGAAAGGCTACACTGAGGAACATCCACAAAAACCACCCCTGGAAGATACTTAAGAGTGAGAATTCTAGCCAAATCCTGCTCCCGATAAGTACACCACCACTAGTATAATTTAGCAACTAGGACCTAGCTACTCAAACCTATAGGTTTGAGTCTAAGACCTCCCTCCTTCTACCTTTACACAAAATTCCACTTCACCAGGCTCCATTTTGAAGAATATAAATTACCTTCCCACATAAATTGATGAGCAAGGGCACCAAAATCCTTAACAAAGCTTGAGGGAGCCACCTAAACAAAGCATCTATAAATAAGAAGGGCCTGAACAACTCACTTCAAAAGAGACACAACCTATTGATGAAATCCACCTACAAGTATAGTGACTACCCTCCTATGAAGCTTCTCCAAAATATCTTGCCAAAGATCTTGAAGGAGAGACCCTATTGAGATGGGGACCCCAAGATAAGATAGAGGGAGCGAGCCGATATGACACCAAAGAATCCAAGCAATCCTTCTTTGAATAAGATGAGGAGTGTTAAAAAAGAAGATTGAAGAATTACCCTCATTGATCATTTGGACATAAGCAACCAAGTAAATGTCCAAAGTCTTCCTTAAATTCACTTCTTCTTGAACCCTGGCCATACCCATCAAAGCTGTATCATCCAAAAAATGCAAGTGAGAATGAGGAGACACCCTGCCTTCCCAATTCCAACCATGAATCAATCCTTGATTAACTTGAGATTTGATAAACCTTCCCAACTCCTCGACCATAATAATGAATAGGTAGGGAGAAAGAGGATCCCCTTAATGAAGACCCCTTGAAGCACCAAATGAATCTGAAGGCTCACCATTAATAAGAATAGAAAAGGAAGTAGTAGTAACACAACTCATGACCCAACCAATCCACGCTCTGCCAAATCCAAAGGCTTAAAGAACCTTTTGCAAGAAGGCCCATCTGATCTTGTCATAAGCCTTGGCCATAGCAAGTTTGATGAACATGGCTTTCTCCTTGGAATTCACCATAGAGTTAATAGCTTCAGTAGCAATCACAATCCCATCTAGGATCTTCCTACCAACAACAAAACTACCCCAATCTTAAAAATCAAAGAGTGTAACCAAGGATTTAATCTCCCCACAATCAATTTAGTAATAATTTTGTAGACCACATTACATAGAGCAATAGGTCTGAAATTGTCCAAACAATTAGCTCCCTCCTTTTTGTGAATAAGATCCAAAAACATAGAATTCAAAGCCCATAACATTTAATTATTGCGATGCGACTCTTGAACCACCTCAAGAAGCTCCAAGTTGATAATCCCTCAAAACTCCTAGAAGAATTCAATAGGAAGTTGTTTGGGCTTGGGGTCACCTTTTTTCATTTGGAACACCACCTCTTCCAATTTCGTCAGTGAGATAGGGCACATGAGATCCACATTCATCTTATTAGAAACTAAGGCCAAAATGTAATTTAGAATAAGGTTCTCTTCACCACTAACAAAAGATGCACCCTCAGAGAAAATATTATAAAAGAAGCGAGAAGCCTCCCTAGAAATCTCACACATAGAAGCAAGATGCACCCCCTCTAGTGACACCAGAGAGGGAATGATATTTCCTATCCTTCTAGCTTTAAAAAAATTATGGAGAAAAACATTATTGCGGTTCCCTTCCTTAAGCCAATCCACACGAGACTTTTGATTCTAGAAGATATCCTCCCACAACTCCCATTCCTCAAGTTCCTTAACAATAGTAGCCTCCTTCCTAAGCAGTTCCTTTGTAAGACCCTGATCCTGAATTTGGCGAGTGATAGTATCTAAACTAGCTTGAGCTAACAATTTGTTGCAGTGAAGGTTGCCAAAGCATTGTCCATTCCACTTTTTGAGTCTGTACTTCACATACTGTAATCTCTTGGCAAAGGAATACATAGCCCTACATGATCTGAACTCCCTTGAATCCACCATCCACTCATAAGATCATGAAGAGAGGAATCTTGCAACCACATGCTTCTTTGAAGCTTTGAACAAAACAACATAAAGCTTAATTGGCTAGTGATATGACCCTTTCCAATCCAAAATCTCAGAATTGGTGGTCCACCTATCCCCCACCCAAAAGCAAGAAATAAGAAATCTGTCAAGCCTCTCAGAGATAGCATTGTCACCACACCTCCTATTATTCCAAGTGAAAATCCCATTACCTGAATTCACATCCACTAAATTTAGGAACTCTATATTATATCTTAGAAGGATGGCAAACAAATCAAGCCTGGAATTTCCTCCAAATTTTTCCTCAAGGAAAGCAACTGCATTAAATTCCCCAAGAACAATCCATGAGAACAAGGGTGCTAAAGATCAAACATATCTAACATGTGACCATAATTGAGCTTTACCAATGAGATTAGGAGCGTAAATATTGGTGAAGAGATAGGTTTCGCCTGAGTCCAAACTAGAAGCAATCATAGACATGGAAGAGTGATGTGAGATCCACTAGAGAGGAATAATCTTCCTTGGGTCCCAAAAGCAAGCCACAACACCTGAATTGCCATGAGCCCCAACACACTGACATGAACCACGAGACTAGATATAGGAAGCTTAATTCAACATGCAATCCACATATAACCTAGTTTCCTAAAGAAAAACCATATCAGGACAATGAACACTAATCATCCTTCGAATAGCCTTTTATCGAGGGATGCTATTCATACCCCTTACATTCCATGAGATGACAATCATTTATGGTAGTTGGAAAAGTGGGAGTCAATAGTCTTCATTAACCCTAACTCCACTAGATTCTCACTAGTTAATTTAACTTTCTCTAGGTCCTTCTTGTGCCTTGCCTTAGAAGCCTTCTCCAAAGGCCCCTTTTTAAGAGACTTTAGATTTAAGCCCAAAACTTGCATGGTACCACTACTCTTACCAACATATAGAGCCTCCCTAGTTTGAAAAGGATCTGAGACCACCAAGGTTTCCCCCCTACAAGACCAAAGGCTCACATGGAATATGTTCAATTAAGATCTATGATGGCACGTTTGTAGCCATAATATCTACCTATGCTTCCTCCAAAGGAAAGTTCAAGAGGAAATTATCTTTATCCCTTGGCAAATCCACTCCTAAAGGTTCCACACCAATTGACAGATCAAAGCCCCATCAGATTGTCTATCCTTCAGGGTTCTCTTCAAACCTCTCCCTTTATTTGAGGATTGATTGGGATGAAGCTATCCTTGTTTGCCACATCAACAATCATAGGAGCCTTCCCTTTGTCATTCTTTGAATCTGAGCTGGGGTTCGAACCAACTGCTCCAACCTCTCGATTGAACTGAGGACACTTCCTTTGTAAAGTGCCCATACTCATGACAAAAGTGACATCTGAATGGAAGAGTTTCGTAGTCTAGTTGTTGAATCCAATAATTAGATCCAAGGCATAATTCCAGAGAGTATTTTAGTGGGTTATTTAAATATATTTCAACACAAACATGCACATACGTAATTACCTTTTGGTCCAAAGTTTGTTGAGTTGAGCCCACTGGCTTGCCAAGAAGTAGAGCAATCATATGTAGGATGTCACTCCTCCAAAACTCCAGTGGAAGCCAAACTCATACTAGAACCCGTGTAGGAAGCTCCTCCACTAAATTCAAACCCATAGGCTAGGGTTCCATGAAGAGTCCACTCTAATTGAAAAATTAAGGCCCGACTTCAAAATCCCTATTACGATCAGACATGCAAGTAAGCACAACAATAAAATAATTGTTGGAAACCAACTTTATCTCCATGTCACCCTCGGGGTCCCAAACCTTTCAAGTCCAAGATTCAAACACTTGTAACGAGAGATGGATCCCCATGAATTTATAAATCAACACATGATTGCTTAGGTAAGCAACATCTTTTGCAACAGGCTCTAGATGGATCACCAAAACTGGGCGCTCATGGCTTCTCTCTAGACATCCATTCACCTTCTTGATTTTCAAAACCCCTTTCTCTAAAGATGAACCTTCGCTAGTCGAATGCTTGTTTAAATCCTCCATGGAATTTGCATGGATGAAACAAGAGGGATCTACTAGATCCATACCTCCTTGAACCCCAAGACACTAAGGAGTGTCCTCGAAGTAAAGAAAAAAATAAATAAAGCTCCGACACAACCACACAAGAGGGAAAAGGAATAATGAACCAACATAAAATAACCAAAACATAGAAGAAATATGCAACAAGTTTAAAACCGCCTCCCACCCAAGCACTCCATGCACAATAAATATTTTTTCCCTCATGTCCTCAAGAACACTTTCCAAAGAACATGGAGACACATAAATTAACATAGGATAGCAATTTTAATGTCACCTATCCTAACAAAAGGTGGAGGACATAGTGAAGTGTCTTGAGCCAACAAATGACACCGAAATAAGGAGATTTATTGGGTACTTCAACACTTGAAGAGTAAAGGGTAAAGCATAAAAATGGGGAAAGGTGCAATAAAAAGCTTGAGTAATTGAAAAGATTAACCATGCACCTCTACTAGCAATATCTAATTTATGATAACTATTTGAGATTGAAACATATACGAGTCATTATATTATGGGGGATATCCTTATGCAAGGAGGTAAGCTTGTATGATATATTTTTGATTTGTTTCATGATATTTGTTAGCATAATCCTTGGGTATTGTGCTTATAACAAGGAGCTATATGAGTTGGTGTTGTTGGCACCCCAAAATTTTGTGACCCTTTTGTGCCTTTGCCATATTTGCTCCAACATGATAACTGATTTGAGATATTAGTCATGAGTCATTTTCTTTCAAAAATTATTAGCACCATTGTATAAAGCATAAAAAATTAAGTCAAGTTGATTTTTTAAGTTTTAAAAATATGCTAAGGGGAAAAATTATTATCTTGAGGGTTTTCTCTTTCCATTCAGATTGAGCCCAAATCCCCACAAGGTGTGGTTCATTTTTTTTCTCTACAAATGTCTAATTGGGTTGGAAATATCTATGATAGGTTTTGAATGATGAAATTTTTTCTAAGTGTAGGTCTGGCAAGATTTCCATGGTCAAATAAACATCTATTGTTTAGTTTTTCATTTGGTTCACTTAGCTTTACCCGTTTTGCAAGAATCCATCTTCCATCCGAAATTCACCTCTTCACTATTTTATCCAATTCACTTGGAATTTTTTCTTTGTGAGAAAGTTTTTCCCATCCAAATATTTACGAGTGTTTCCATGTGAACCAACCCATTCCACATCTTGATAGATTTCCCACACTTTACAGTTCCCACCATCTTTGTGCACCCACATCATGAGGCAATCTTATTTTTCTGCGGGCATTTTCAAGTGAACTTATCCTTCCAATTGCACTTGTATGATTCAATTCATTTTTTTCACACCATTCCTTTTGCAAGATTTTCCCTTCAACTATTACTACCTCTAGGATGACGTCTGGATACTTCATAAAAAAATTATCCTTATATCTACTCTGCATATATATACAACAAAAAGAAAGATATCTTACTTGAAAAATCAACCACAACTCATTTTGATAGCATAATGCCCTTGTAAATGGACTTGAGCTGAACTAGTTTGCTATCCCATTGCTTCTTAGTAGTAGTCAGGGTTCAGACTTGACAATTCAGCTGCACAAATGTATCTTCTGCATCTTCCAAAGAAAATGGCACCTTGTATAATTTTTGAACTATAATATTAACTTCTGTCAGGAGTCTAGTGAGTGAAGACAACTTGAGGCTCACTACTAGTTCTCTCAATTGTTTCACCTGACCTTTGAATTGCTCCCTTTGATATTTCAATTGTTGTAATTGAGAGTGCAAGCTTTCCACTTGTAGCCTTGTGGCACCATCACTGTCTTGTACTAGATCATATATTGCAACCACATTGGTGATCTACATTTTAATTACACTAATTTGATCCTTAAAACTCTTGGTTTTTGCAAGCCATTTAAAAAAAAACATACAAAACTTTGGCTTCCTTCAAGCACTTTTGAATATCTTTAATACATCTTTGTAGCTTGACCAAGGTGTTGTCACACTTTTCAGAGGCATCATTCAATCTCTTTTCATTCAACCTTTGTTCTGCCTTCTTCTCTAGATGAGAAGAGTAAGTCTCAAAAGACTCCATTAATTGCTTCATCTTCTATGTAGGGGGTAATGATGAATCTATTTTTGCAAATTCGATAGCTTTTATTCCAACAACTTCATAGCTTCTTCGAACACAACTGCACTCTCCACTTGTTGTAGTAGCAATTCTTGTCTTGTAGTGGAGTGGAGTATATCTCCAAGTTTCATTTTGTGTAGGCGAGACATACCAGACAAGTTAACTTGTCCATCAAAGGTAGGAACATACAACAATTGAAGAGAAACCACTGTTTGTATCTACATTTCCTAACCCGAGAACTCTTTTATTGAATCCACTGGAGAGGAATATGACTTCTCTGAAATTTCTTCTTCAACATCCTTCTCCTTCTTCTTCTCTTTCTCCATATCCTTTTCCTTCTTCATCTCCATACCGGAGACATATTTCTCTTCTTGCATACTGGAGACACCTTCTCCTTCTTACTAACCAGAACCAACTTGTTCTTCTTGCTGGTCAAAGACAACTTGCTCATTTTTATTTTTTGGAGGGGATTCATTAACAGTTTCATGCTCTTTCAGAGGCTCCTGTGCAACCACTTCAACTTTAGTTTGCATTTATTCAATTATTTTCTTTTCAACTTCTTTCATTTAATTTTTAATTTATTTTTTCACATCATCATCCATACTCATTAGAAGATATGTTCTTCTCTTTGTGTGGAGTGTTTTTTCCTACTTCCGCACAATCTTCTCTTTTTCTTCCTAGGAGACAAAGATCCCAAACTTGTCAATTTCCTGCTGTTTCAGTTCTTCATCTACCTTGATTGCACTTTCTCTTCTCTGTCTCAAAGCCTCAACAAGGCTATCTAAAGATTTATCAACAATATCACTGAAAGAGATGTTCTGATTGAGCATATACTCAATGATATCCTTTTCAATTGTCTTTTGATCTTTTGGAGGAAAATACAAATGAAGCTCCATTGTATCATTCAACAAACCAAAGCTAACAATTCCATTCAAAATAGCACCAAAATCAAGAGGATCACATGTGACCAGAGGAGTTTGCTCAGTTCCCTCCTTTTCTATCTTCTTTCCTTTCTTTTTCTATAAGGAGATTCCTTCATCTCTAACATCTTCCCCTTCTTCAGGTTCTTTCTCATCTGACTTCTTTCTCTTAGCCTTTTTCTTAAGTCTTGTATGCATAGCTCTCGTGGTCTTCTTCTGTGGCGAAGTTTCAGATGCAACTTTTCTTCTTCCACTAGTTGACTATGTAGATCTGAAGGGCTACGAAGTAGATGCAACAACATAAGAGGATTTATTGGACCTTCTAGGAAACACCTCTGCAATTTTTTCTTCAATAACTAAAGGGATATTCATTAAATTTTGACTAGAGGAAGGTGGCATCATTTTTTTAGTACCACAAAATGTCCCTTTTCTTAAACGATTTGCCCGCTCTCTTTTCACCTATTTCTTCTATCTGCTTCTGGATAATCTTATCCATGATTTCTTTGTGTGTACCAAATCTTTCTGCTTTAGGATCTTTTGGCTTTGACAAAAAAATATCCACATGACCTTGTACATATTCAGGAGCAACCTCATAAGAGAATGCATGAATCCATGAGGTTCAAGGCTCTAGAACCTCCATATAGCAATGATATTTATCCACCATGAAAGTCACCTCATTCTCATACTTCCAGACCAGATGGGTATCCTCTCTCTACTCTACATCTTCGCTTGGAGATTCTTAAAGAATCCCTAGTAGAAAGTATTATATGCTTGCCTATCCTAAAAACTTTTTATGTGTTTCTTGATTGTGTAGCTACTAGAATGAACTTATCCCATATCTTCACCTTAAATCTAGGAAATTCATTCAAGAAGAAGAATGTAAGGCATGTTATTAAAGAACCAAACTTGAAGTTGTAACCAATTTCTTTTTTCCTTTTCAAGTTATCTATCAGTTGCTCCCTCAACAATTCACATAGGTCAAAATTAACACCTTCCTTCAACATCTGATGAGTAGTATGAATTGTAGTGGAAGTGGTAGACCCTTCTCTGTTTGTGAAGTAAATCTTATATGCAATTCCTATTGAAGCATAGTAGACATCAAGATCAAGAATGTATTTCACTATTAGTGTTCTCTTATCAAATTTTACTCCAATAAGCTCCATAACCTTTTCATTATTTATTGATTTTAGCACTGGGATTGGTTTAGAGGCATAAAAACTAGTAACTGCCCTAATAGATTTTTTTGTGATCATGTAGGGCTTATCATCCTTCTTCTCATTTTCCTAACCTTACTTTTCTTTCATTTTTTTTTATATTTTCCTTCTTTTGTTGAGTTAGGGTTTCTTTGTTCTTCTAGTTTTGAACTAGTGGCTTCACAAAACCACTTATGCAAAAATTTTACTTATTCCCAACCTTATTGAAATTATAGCACACAATGTTGTGCTCCGAAACAATGTTATTCCTTCTTACCTTAGTTATGCACTATGTAGCCTTATGACCAAAATTGTTGCAAGCATAATAATATCCATGAAAAGAAATAGCATCATACCTTTGAGGAACAAGCACGGTTTTCTACTCATATAATCATTCCTTCTTTTCCTTGATCTAAAATCAAGAACCTTATGCCCAAATTTATTGCAAGAATAATAATAACCATGCAAGTATTGAGAGAACTTGGTAGGGGCATGTTGTCTAGTAGGTGGAGGACCTCTGAACCTTCTTTGTCTTAAAAAAGGAATGAATCCACCTTCTTTCTTTCTATCTTGATTTGTATTTTCATCTTCGAAGGATGTATTCTTAGGTTCTTTAGTGGAATATTTCTCCTCCTTTGTTTCAAACTTTCCTTCTGCCTTGAAATTCTCACATAGGTTTACAAAGACACTGGTTATAGAAATTTTTCCTTTTTCAAAACCAAGACCAAACTTTTTTTTGATGGATTTTGAGATTTGATCAACTCATCAAGAATGTTAGAAGATCCTCTTAGCTTTAGACCTTTTTCAATTTGTTCTTTTTATTTTTCTAGTTCTTCCTTAGGGCGGCAATCTCTTCTTCAAGCTTTGAACATTCAACAGTTTTGTCAATGAGCTTGATATTCATACAATCTTCAATTCTTTTACCTTCTTCAACTTGGAATTTCAACTTGCCAATTTTCTTCTCTATTTTTTCAAGTTTGTACTAGAGCTCTTCATTCTTTTCTCTTTCTTTACCCAAATCATTTAGGAAAAAAATGAGTTCTCCTTCATAATCCACTAGACAATCTTCTTTATTGAATTCAAATTCATATTCATCATCCTCCTTCTGGAGTATGACCTCTTTTTCTTGAGAGCACTTTTTCTTGGACATTGCTTTATTCTCCATGCTTTCCAAATACAAGATCCACCTCAGTTGTCAGGCTTGTATCAAAAAACCTTTCTTTGATATCAATTGTTGAACACACTAGAATATTGAGGGGGGGGGTGAATCAGTATGCTTTAAAATTCAATCCCAATTAACTACTGTTGAAGTTAGGTTATACCAATTAAGAATTCATCCACTTAATCAAAACAAGAGAGAAGACACGAAACCACACAAGAATAAAGATAACACTAGATTTACATGGAAAACCCCACATAGGGAAAAAACCATAGTGAGAAATGCTACTAGGAGCTACTATCCTAATCCAGTCTCACAAGTAAATAATAGTTTAAAATTTAATTTTAGGCTACAACCCAAGGAAGCAACTACTCCTTGAATTTGTTTTAGGGTCCAAAACCCAAGGAAGCTATTACTCCCTAATTGAAAGAAAGAACAACAAAAATATGACTGATATTATGGCTTCAACCACTGATAGTCATCAATTTTGCTCATTAGGGACCTGTAGTGGATCTTGTCACACTCTGCTCATGCACTCATACATCTTCTCACACTTCCATAGCCATCTTCACATCTTTGATATTCTCTATATCATCCACATGCTTGTAAAATAAAAATTTAGTCGGCCACAAACAAGGAGTTATGAAACTTGTGACATGTCAGTCTACATCTTCATTGGCGATATACAAAAATGAGAAGATATTATTTGTATTTCTTCCAGATGAGTTAGCATAACTCGTACAACATCTCAAAGAACTTCTTAGACTTCACTCAAATATAAAATTGTGGTGCACATCACCAACATACCCAAGTTGGTCACATCAAAAGCATATCTTCACAAACTAACTTGAAATATTTTTGCAGTACTAGAAACAAGAAAGATCTTCATGTGCTTCAAACCTGAGAAACTATGAAACATATAGAGTGTCCACACAAACTCATACCACTTATTTGTATAATCTTCTGTTGGCACAAGCAAACTAACATATATTTTGATGAAGGATAGGCATCTAGAAATAACTATAACACTTTGTTATTGAATAACTGAACTTGCAGAGCACCAAACCACTTGAATATTCAATGAATATTCAATATAGTATGCATTGGACATCATTGAACATGTCCTTAAAACTGCATGGCAAAAACATCACATCCGGAGGAATGCAGAGCATTCCAACACGCCTTCATCACCACTTTACACTGTCAGAGCATAGACCAAAACTCTATCACTTGTAACTTTTACAACATAAGGATTTATGACTTGAAATCTTAGATATAACACCTTCACATCTTTATTTACTTATCTTCTGAATCGTAAGACAATATTTCTCTAGAGAAGGATGCAAACCAAAACACTATGTCATTGCCTTAGGATATGTATTGTGAATGCCTTAGACACAACTTCTGTAACTTTTCACTAAGTGCAATACATCAAACTGGAAAGAAATCAATGTAGACATAGTATAAACACATTAGAACACATGTACCCACCTCTACATCACATTTAGACATTAGGCAGATCCATACATTGTACTGTTGACTTGCACCAATTGATATCCCCGTGCATTATCTATCTCCA
Source organism: Sequoia sempervirens (assembly GCA_007258455.2). Lineage (NCBI taxonomy): Eukaryota > Viridiplantae > Streptophyta > Pinopsida > Cupressales > Cupressaceae > Sequoia > Sequoia sempervirens. The sequence continues at coordinate 45,994 of VDFB02373303.1, forward strand.
AAGCATATACAATCTTCAACACACTTTTTACATCAATGACAACCAATCTTATCAAGATGCAACAAAATTTCACCTATATTATTTCACTTTTTTAAAAATTTGTAAGTCTTTGCATCTCCAACAAACTAGATGATGTTTATCTTAAACCAAAGAATGTTAAAGCCATTTATTTCTTGTGACATTTTACTACATTTCTTGAAATTCCATGGATATTTTAAAGTACTATAAGTTATCATTATTTATTTTTATATTTTGTTTTATCCTAAGAGAACTTTGATGAATAATTAAGGTATTATATGAATGCTTTGACCTTTAGACCCCTAGTTTATATAAATTTGGGCTCACATTAGCTGTTCACAAATTAATTGTTGATCAATCAATTCACATCCCTAAATGAGATATAAAATTAATAATTTCATTTAAAAAAAATACTAACAAGCCTATATAATAGATCAAATGACCTATATAATTATTGTGTATTAATGATTTATGATACTTATAGAATACTCTAGTATCAAAGGGCAACCAATAATTAATTTGTTACATGAATATGTTATTAGTTCTTCTCATGAACTTGATATAAAGGAAATTAAAAGTTCCATCCATAAATCATATATTGTAGCGAACTAAGATCTTAATCCTCATTTTTCCTTCACAACAATCATAGTGCATAATATGCAATATCATCTCAATATATTGGTACCCATTTATTGAAACAGATGAAGATTTATTTATTTATTTTTTTTAATTTTTAAAAAGTGATCTAACATGTATGAAATTTGGTTTCCTAAAATCTTTCATACTACCCATCTTTGTATATATTTAATAATTGTCTGAGCATTAAAAAAATAACTAAATTATCACACATATATATATACACTACAGGAATCGGGTAGCATGACCCCCTATAAACTGCAGTGCGCCTGGTAAAATTTTTAACGTGACCAGTGGTGTTGGCGCGACACACACTCCAGCACCACAGGGGTGGGGGAGACTAGACCTCATTACCAACCTCCTACAACAAAAAGATTTAGCCAATCGAGCTAGGGCCCTCACCCCAAGATTATTCATGTATTATGTATGTATTGGATAGTTTAATTTCCTCATTTACAAAGCAATCTCCAAATAACAATCAAAATTACTATACATAACTAAATATTGAATTTGAATATAAAACACATAGTTTAATTCTAATCTTGTAGTTTAATTCCTTGATTAAAATTTATAAATACCCACATTATAATTGCAATAATTTAAATTTTTATTACCATTAATATTTCCTCCTCTCTTCTTTTTATATTTATATATATATGACTTGAATTTTTTTGTAATATCCTAACAATGATGAGTAACATACTAGTTTATTATATATTCATATACATACATAGATATTATGTACTCCTATGTTTCTTATTTGAATACCAAAGATAATATTACTAGCATACATATATTAAATATTAATATATATAAAATACGCTGTAATTTTCTTTTTTATTGATTTATCTTTTGATTCAAAAATATTATTTATTTATTTATTTGTTCTTTTAGTTTATGCAAATATTTGAATTATTTTTATTATTTATTTATTTGTTTCATCAAATCTCTTTTATTTGATTTTTTTGTTTCATCAAATCTCATTTATTTGATTTTTTTATTTCATCAAATCTATAGTTGCAATGACTTCCACCTGCCTGTCATTTTAAATGCAGCTTCAAAAACTTTACATAGATTATTGGATGCCAGTGTAGATGCCTCTAGGCATAAAAAATCTACTGTAATTCACTAGCTCCTTATTTAAGAGTTTCATTTTAATCTACATGATGGACACAGAGGTAGATGGCTGGGAGAGATCTGATTTTCCAATCATATGTGAGTCCTACCTTGGTGATACTGATAACCCATATGTCAGAATGATAGACAGTGTAAATTTGCACCAGAAATTTTACAGTTTTTAGCTGGAGGCCAGGCCATGATGTAAGGTACAAGAAAGCATAGGTTTGCCAGACGTGCAGTAAGTTGAAAAATGTTTGTCAAGTGTTTCTGCTTGATCTTGGGTATGGATTGTCCGTCCAAGTTCGAGATATAGTTTGGCCATTAACACTAATGATGCTATTCCAAAGAGCGATGATAATAGAGAATATTTTGCAGAGGAACAATAGGATAGATAGAAAGGCTAGAGCAGGTATAGATTATGAGTCATCGTATGGAAAGGCCCGTCAAATGATACAATATTGAAGCTTCAAAGAACAACATCATATTATAAAAGAATAGAAATGCTATCTAGCAGGAATAGATTACGAGTCATTATATGGAAAGGCCCGTCCAAATGATACAATATTGAAACTTCAAAGAACAATACCATATTATAAAAGAATAGAAAGGCTAGAGCAGAAATAATTATGAGTCATTATATGAAAAGGTCTGTCCAAATTCAATACAATATTGAAGCTTCAAAGAACAACACCATATTATAAAAGAAATAGAGCTCGTGTTTGTAGTTTCTACGTTCGCGGTGAGTGTACCAAGGTGCTAATACCCTTATCGACATGAGATACCTGTTACAGGGGAGCTTTCTCACCAGAACATTAAGGATCGATATTATGGATACATCTCATTATAAGCTAGAACTTATTATGGATTTTCTTGATAACTTGACTCTATAATTTATGAAATGAAAGTGCACGACTCTTAGAATACCCGATTAAATGCCTTCGTATAGAGGCATGACCCGTGATGCGAGAGGTCTCAATTCTTATAAATGAGACACTTCATTCATGAAGGAAATTATAGTTTATATATGATAAATCGTTGTGCATGGTTCATACTCCATGGTGGTTTATAAGAAAACATCAACAACCACATGAAATATATAATAGAATAAGAATAATTTTGAATCATATATGCATAACAAAGAGGATAGAGACTTCTAGAAAGTGAGGGATATGTTTGAAATTTAGAACTAAGTTATGTTCAAATGATTTATATTTTAAGAATATCTGTAATTTATTACAATTAAATAAGATTATGCGTTAATAGATTAATATCTTACTCATATATATATATATTATTAATAAGTTATATATATGATGTCTTAAGCTAAGTCAAGGTATAAGTAAGGAGTTCTCAAAGCAATACTAACTCTTGACAATATTTTCACATTTATGTCAATGAACAAAGAGAAACAAAAATTAGCATATGGACAAAGGTTATAAGTTAGGTCTTATAGAATCAACTCTCATGGTTCAAAGGTTTTAGGAAATTTTATAATTCTAGAAATACACAAGGAGAATTTTAAAGACTAATTAATATGCAAATTGAAAACATAAAAAAAAATTCAAAATAGGAAGGCCTGATCAATAGGCTTTGATACCAAACGTAATTCCACTTTTCGCCCATAAGTGTTTAAGTAATAGCAATGGATTAACTCTAATTAATATTATAGTTAATATAATTTAAATACATAATGTTATCAAATAAATATAAATAACCAGTATAAACTACAAACATTTAACAATTTGGCAAGAATACTAAATCAAATAATGAACATAGTAAATTGAATACATATCCATATAATTCATATAGATTAACACCATTTATCATATAATTAATATTCTCAATATATTTTAGAGTCAATGATTTTTGATACTTATATGAATAGCAACACTTAGAAAAGCCACTCTCACCTTAGGAAGATGTTAGTGGTATTGACTCTTGCTATGGAACAATCTAGGAGGAACAATGCGTACTAGGAAACTCTACACAAGTGTTGGTTCAATAGAAAAATTCTCAACATAAGTGCAAATACCCGAGCCCTAGCTAGGACAATCCTGAGTGTACTCTGTACCCTGGTTTGGACACGCTTTGTGTGCCTCCTTCTCTAATGACCATATCTCACCTAAACACTTCTTTCTTCTTTCTTGAGTGTTCTCTATCCTTGAATGTTCTCCATGCCTTTCCAAGTCTCACATAAATGCTTTATATAAGTGTTAAGGGGTGGTTTTCAAACCATCACACCCTTTCACAAAGGTTTCTTTATAACCATTTAATTAAATAAATAATTATTCTTCCCCTTTTTAAAAGAGTTTATATATATATATATATATATATTTCTTATTAATCTCTCTTTTAATAAAATGATTATAATATCTTTTATTTTTCTATCTTCCTTTTAATTCTAAAGGGTTATTTTATCTTTCTCTTCTTTTGGAGAAAAAGTCACATAACATTTCTCTCCTTGTAAATTAGTTGTTGTCCATAGTAGCATGAGATACATCTATGTCACAACTTAGAAAACACATAATCAATAATTGAAAAACCTGATATATATATATATATATATTGATTGGTAATAATATTTATGCTTTATTGATATAGTAAAAGATAAGTCCAATTACATCAACTTCTTACTTCCCTGTCAGGCCTTCAGCCAACTAAAAATTTAACCACTATAACCCCAGTGTCTCATCAAAAATAGAAAATCGACATTAACGTTCACAACCAAACCCATACAACTACTTTAGAAATAAAATTATGCTCAAATTTCCATTCACAATTTTGTTTTCAAACAAAAAACTAACTGCCTAGTAGACCGACACCACCTTCCCTACATTCCCCACAATTTGAAACCCAAAAATTTGCAACAGAAAACCAAAAATGATTCAAATTTCATAACAAAGGATGAAATTACTAGTAAGCTCTGGATGAGCTACCTGCCATTGCCTCTGTTTTGATCCCAGTGACCCTTTTCTTCTTCTAGGGTCGTAGCTCTTTCCACTCCAGTCGCTCTACTTCAGCTTTGGCTTGCTCTATTATCGCCTCAACCTACATTAGTTCCACAAACAATTTTACCACCTTCCACCTGTGTGCTGCATCGTCTCTCCATCTGGCTTTATGCTTTCCTTCTGGCCATTTCACAAAGGGCATGCATTTCTCGGCTTCTTCATCCTCTTTGTTTTCAAATCCCTCACTGAAGTCCATTCCTACTCTTGGAATGGCCCATTCCAGTATTGTGTCCATGCCCTCTAGGTAATCTTCATGCACCAGAGCCTTTATCACTCCTTTCACAATTTCTGTTGGCTCTCCCAAATCTAAGCCCCAAGCCATTAACAATGAGTAAATGTTCATATTCAACCTATATCAATGCTTGAGGTCACCGAACCCTTTCCCCAAAATTAGTTGCACTGCTTGCACTAACTTTTCATCACTATAAAGGAAAAAAACTTTCAGTCCTTTGCCGAGGCTTCACCATGGAAAGGGGAGAGCTGTTTCCTCATCGTGAGCAAAAAATTAGCCTGAACATCTCCTCTATAACTCTAGAGCCACCACCTCCTATTCATCGTTTGTGCTATAATTTTTTTCCACAAAGAAATAAGCATCGAGAAAGAGATATCTCGAGAGCTTAATAAACTTAAATTCACATCCTTCACCATTAATGTTAGGCCTACGATCATCGCCGCCACCCGACTCCACACACATTCTCTCATTCACTTCATGTTTAGGAGGGCATTCAATTACTCCTTGCATTGATTTCTATAAGTGTACCAACTCTCATTACATTATCTCTTCTAATTCTACATGCCTAAAGTATTCAATTCTTATTTCACCAAATTCTTTAAACGACAGAGCCCACTTAGACAATGTATCTGCCTCTGCATTTCCCACTCTCCTGATATGGCTTACATAGAAGTCATCAAAGGCTGCCAACTCCTCTTTTATTTTTCTAATTACGTTTTGTAAATGCCAGGCTCTAGTATTCCCTTTCATCATTACTCGAATAATTACAAGGGAATCACCCTCCAAATGAACTTTCAAAGCCCCTAAGGATTTTCCAAGCCTAACAGCCGTTAGTGCTACTAAGGCTTCAGCTGTGTTATTGGTCCCTTCCTCCAGTTTCTTAGCTCCTAAAGCCAAATACATTTCCTTTCTAGTCTCTAACAATGAATCCTGCTCCTGATGGTCCCAGGTTTCCTTTAGAAGCCCCATCAAAATTCAATTTCCACCATCCCTCCTTCGGCTTTTCCCACCTAACATCCACCAAAACCTTTGACGCTGGATTATATATATATATCATTTTCTTCTTTTAATTCATAGACCACTCCCCTTTTTCAATTGCATTTTAATTTAAAAAGTAATACAAGAGAATCATTTTTCCAGTGACAAGAACTATACATACATACATATTAGGAATTTACAATAAAAGAACTAACGTTATTCTATATGTTTAATTACATATATTTCAACTTTATCAAATTTCTCTCATGTAATCTATTTTCTTTAATCTAGATGTTTTAATCATTTACATGTAACTTCAACATTAAATTAAAAAAATGATTATCATGTGTTGACACAACATTTATCTAGTGAATGCCATGCACATATCCCATACTATGTAGTCACTCATATTGAACTATTTAATCTATATACTCAAAATATATTTTAAGATGATAATCATGCATTCTACACTACATGAATATCCTCTTTTCATATAAAATACTTTATAAGCCACATGTGCAAAATTATTGGGTTGATCAAGTCCAATAACAAATTACAATAGAATAAAACATGGCAATCTTTCTAGGCAGCTTAATATGAATAGAACAATTCTGAATAATTAACATGCATAGGGTAGTTCATAGAGAAACATTATAAATAATCTTTCATTTAATTTAATTAGAGTGCAGCCACCTAGAATAAAAGCTATATTAACTAGAACACATTGGTATATATAGCTAACTCATCCCTTAATATTTATTAATCTTGTTAACACATCAAGGCCCATGTTCCATGATATGAAATTTATTCAAAAATTTATTTCTTTATATCTTTCTTCATATACGAAGGTTTATCATAGGAAAGTTCTACAATAGTGATCCCAGAAGACCATTAAGATCTATTTTTTTGGGCTTCCCATTTTCATTCACAAATATAGTCCACTATTTTTTAGTTTGACTATGATGCCATTATCTAAAATTTTATTATGTTTGAGATCTATATAAGTGAATTCTAACATTTGAAGATAAGTCAAGGCCTTCACTACATCTTTTAATATTGTTACAATTATAAACTCTTCAAATGGACATCATCAAATGAAAATTTTAATATATTTGGTCAATTGAAAGTACATATATGGCATAACTATATATAATTATGTTCACACCATGAAAGAGCAATGCGTATTATTAAAAATGAGAGGTGGTTTCTCCCCTTGTAAAAAATTGACATGTCCCCATGTCCGAGGCTAAGAGAACCAAATAAGTTTTATGTCCTAAAATATTGTGTTATTTTAACTAATGCAAAATGATTTTCCCCAAATTTTACGATATGAAAATGATTTTAGGACCCATGAGTAATAGGCCCACAATGTACTTAAAATAGATATATGTAAGAAATAATAGTGTTAATTTTAAAAATAAATTTATCACATACCAATCTTATAATCATATTTTCAGTAATATCTTTTGAAATTATTTTTTTGTGTTGATTTAACACAACAATATTCTTTGTCCATCCGTCCTTGATTTCGTTCTTTCAATCCCCTCACGAAGCCGTTGAACTCCAGACTTTTTTAGGTTCGTCTACCAAATCTTCCTCTCCAGTTTTGGGAGGATTCATGTTATGAAGCTATTGACAACTCCATTGGATGCTTTATAATGATTGACTCTGTGACTTGGGAGCTTGGGCATACTACAATAGCGTGAATATTAGTTGATTTGGACATTTCCAAACCCCTCCATGGAGATGTAGTCTTATTGGTGGAGGGTAGACCTTGGAAGCAGCTCCTAGACTATGAGGGTCTCCCCTTTCGGTGTCGAAGATGCTTCTCCGTGGGTCATTTTGCCTCTACTTTGCCACAAGCCCGCCGTAAGAGTGCTGCTACTTGGTGGAAGGATGCTCTCTCGGATCACCTCATGGTGGGTTCCTCTCCTTCAAAAGTTTCTTCTGAGGAGGATGACCCTATTACTTCTTCTCGGGAACCTGTTGCTCCTCTTCCGACTCCTCCTGTGGAGCCACTGTTGGCTCGATCCGCTGATGCTATTTCGTCGGAGCTTGCCTGAACATCGCTGATCTCCTCTGACGACCCTTCATTCGTTCTTTTTTTCTCGCTTGTGTTGTTGTCTCCCCCAAGCTGTGTGGTGGCTCTTTTCCCTTGGTGACTTCGGTTGATCTACCTCTCTTGCCTCGCTCAGTGGACTTGGATTTTGAGTCCTCCTGGTCTATGGTGCTGAGGAAGAAGGGACTCCCTCGATCTGTCACTGCTTCGCGACCTCGGGTTAAGGGAGTCAGATTGGTCCCCTTAGATTCTGGGTTTGTCTTGTCTTGGTCTGTGTTTCGACAGCTGTCTATCAGCTGTTTCTATGTGTGGTTTATCCTCTTTTCCTAGTTCATTCCTGTTTTGAACTAGCTTCTATTTAGCCCTCTGGGCTCTTGTGTAAAGGGTACAACACCCTGTAAATGTTGCTTATCTTATAAAAAACACAACAATGTTCTAATACTAACTACTTTAAAGCCTCTCCTAGTCAAATTGTATATATCCTTATCAAATATAATACATCATAGAACATCATACATGAAGAGGTAGCAACTCTAAATTATATTGATGATAGGTTAGCACCTTTAAATTATTTTCCAAGCTCTTGGTTATCCTTAAAATACCTTATTAAACAAAAATAAAACAAAATACATGCTTGTAATTGGTATATTGGCAGATAATAATGACTTTTGCAATTGTCTAGATGACAAGAATCTTATTCAAGTAACTGTAACTTAGCAATTGCTTAATCATGTAGGACCAAAACAACCATGCACTCCAACAAAAACCTAATTTTATTTTTATCAGTGTCTAGACTATGGCATATTGTTAAACTCTTCCTGACATTTCCTCTTTGCTCTTACTGTACAACAAATGTGAAATAATGAAATAATTCTCTTTTATGCTGTAATGTTTCTACATCTCTCTTTCTTGCTCCAACAAGTAACCTAGATGGCATGTAGATTGGAGCTCCATCAAATTTTAAAGTGTGAAGATGCATGTAAAATTCTTGAAGGCTTGCTCAAATTCCAAATAAACATCCTACCCAGCAGCCATCACAATGGAAAAAATATCAATAGCTCCAATCTCCGAAGTTTAGTGCATTTGTTAGGCCTTTGGCCGATCATGGAGCAAGATGGGTAGTTTGCATTTTTGTCTATCATGCAAAGATGACCACCTTTTTACGTGAATTGGGTCATGAGTATGTTTTAATAATAATCGTGCCCTACAATCTATCTATTATTTTAGTAAGTCGTCTTTATTCTATAGAAAAATGGATATCTGCCAATTTATTTAGACAGTGAACTACCAAAATTTATAATGAATGCTTGTGATAATTAATTCAGTAGTTGGACACTTTCAAACTTAGAAATGTAACATCAATCGATATTTATTTTAGTGTCGAGGACCTCAAGGAGTAACAGACCATTGAAATGAATCTCTTATTGTTTTCTTTGATTGCTTCATACACTTCATGAGAAGTCTTCTGTTTGCTTTAAATGATTGATATAACATAGAATGGCAGGACAACATTTCTAAGTAATCTTTCTCACTATATTTGATGAGAAAGCAATCCTCTCATCCTTACAAAACGAGGAAAACAACAGGTGATCTAGAATTTTACGATTAATACACTGACAGAATCTATTGCGACTTTTATCTAATCCTTCCATCAAATCCAAATGACCTATGCTTTATCGCATGACTTGCGAGGGAGAAACTTTCATATGCTCTTGGACTTATCTAGTTCCACCTCAAATCCTTGCAATGTCTTGATGGAATTGGTTCTCATGCATAGCCAAGGAAGACAAGTATCTCTAGTTGCTAATCAGGCATCTAAAACCCCCTTGGGTTCCCATATCATCCTGATGGTCATGGTTTCTCCATGAAAATAAGAATGACAAACCTTTTTATGCTATGTGGATATATCTACATGCCCCTCAAATCGTCACAAAATCAGGAACCCAAGTGAAATTCTATAATCACGTCAAAACATGGACTTCTCCTTGTTAAATGCCAAAAGGATGGTTGTAACGAATTGCATGTGGATCCTAAGGACCAATGATTTTCTACCACATGTCCCATCATTCTTGGACATGGGTTGGTTGTGCATTCATATATTTAAAGTGATTTTTGATCATTTTAGAAAAGTCTTAGAATTTTTGGAGAGTCTTGAAGCTTGGAAGCAAGAGATTTCAACCTGAGGGTTTGGAAAAGCCTTCTAGATCAATGAATGCATGTTGTAAGGCTTTGAATTCATGGAATATATGAAGGCAAGTGTGAATTCCTATACTCCTAATGTAATGGATTTGTTGCATTTCAATAAAGTGAATGTTTTAAAATTAAGTTTTGTGAATTTATGTTTTTTTTGGTTGCATGACTAGACGATTTGGTAAGACCCCCTGGTCATGACTACATCACTAAAACCCCTTAAGATACTTTTCCACCCTTTCTCCTACATTTAAGGAGATTGCCTCTCTTTTGAGAAGTAGTGAATTTGGATATTTATAGTGAATTATACCACTATGCACATGAAATATTATTGACCACATAAAAATATGTAGATGAGTGTCTTCAGGTTCAATCTATTTTTTAATAGACTATTTTTAGTAAGTGTTTTAATAAAGTGATGCTTTATGGGTTTTTTTACACAAAATGGTTTTTCCCATATATATGTTGTATAATGTGTTAAATCTATGCTAGCACAATTCTCAATTTATTTATAATAATTAGTATCCTATGGTCCTAATTTCTAACATGGTATTAGAGCCAATAAACTTGTACTAATCATTTATATTTCTAAACTCAATTTATTTACTTAATTTCTTATATCATCATGTTTGGACTAAGTTAACAATAATATTTTTTTAAGATTTGTGAAAGAATGTATGATGTTCAATTTTTTTTGTGTATTATATTTTATAATCCAATCAATTCAAAATTTTTCTATTATGATAGAATTTCAATATTTATTACTAGAAAATATTTTTTTCAAGAATCTTGAATTTTTACGGTAGAAAATTCAAGTGAGAGTTTGGTCTTTCAATAAAATTGAGTCATCTTATCCAACTTTGAAAACTGATTTTAAGAATTATTGCTTTGTCAATATTTGAATAAGTGCCTAAAGTTTTTAGACTTTTTCTTTTAAAAGATAATTTCATCACATACCAATCCAAAACAATTGCTAGGACCAAAACAACCATGCACTCTAACAAAAACCTATTTTTTTTATTAGTGACCAAACTATAGCATATTGTTAAACTCTTCCCGACATTTCCTCTTTGCTCTTACTGTACAATAAATGTGAAATAATGAAATAATTCTCTATATTTTCTATCAAAAAACATGAGACCTTACCTTTTATGCTGTAATGTTTCTACATCTCTCTTCCTTTTGTAAAGGAAGAGCTCCAACAAGTAACCTAGATGGCCAATCTATGCAATCAAATTTTAAAGTGTATGAAGATGCATATAAAATTCTTGAAGGCTTTCTCAAATTCCAAATAAACATCCTACCCAATAGCAATCAAAATGGAAAAATTATCAAGAGCTATAGATAGGTAGCTCCAATATATGAATTTTAATGCATTTTTTAGGCCTTTGGCCGATCACGAAACAAGATGGGTAGTTTGCATTTCTATCTATCATGCAAAGATGACAACCTTTTTATGTGAATTGGGTCATGAGTATGTTTTAAGTCATCTTAATTCTATAGAAAAATAGATACCTGTCAATTTATTTAGACATTGATCTATCAAAATTTGTAACACATTTGTAGTATCAAAGGGTGTGTTGTACCAACATCACTAGTCATGTAAAAATAGTTTACTAGGTACATTGCAATTTATAGGGGGCCTACCCAATTCTTGTAGTCTAAAGCCAAAAAAATATATAGCACATGCTTGTGATAATTAATTTAGTAGTTGGACACTTTCAAATTTATAAATATAACGTCAATCGACGATATCCCTTAAGAGTCCAAAGTGCAAAAAGTCAACAATCTTTCACAAAATATTACTCAAAGACCATGATGCTTAAAAACTCTATGTTTGAGGCTATAGGATCGTGTTGGGACCCTTTACAATAACCTCTCTCAATTTTTTCTATCTCAAAGATGTATTTTTGTGGTGACAACTTTTCAGTTGAGAAAAAAGTTGTTAGATGCCAGCAGTGTAAAGTTACAAAGTGGTGTAACTTTTGTTCTACAACTCGTACGACCAAACAGACTGTTCCAACATGTATGTATGGGTACATCTATATGCTAGGAATGGTCCTCTTTTGCAACCAAACATGCCGAATCACTCTGAGCTACATTCAATCAACTCGATCCCTTAAGAGTCCAAAGTGCAAAAAGACAACAATCTTTGATGGGCTATTACTTAGAAACCATAATGCTTACAAACTCTCTGTATGAGGCTACAGGATCATGTTGGGACCCTCTACAATAACCTCTCTTAGTTTTTTCTATCTCGGAGGTGTTTTCTTGTGGTGACAAGTTTTCAGTTGACAAAAAAATTGTCAGATGCAAGCAATGTAAAGTTGCAAAGTGGTGCAACTTTCATTCTACAACTTGTATGACCAAACAAACTATTCCAACACATTCAAATGGGTACATTTATGCTATGAATGGTCCTCTTTGACACCCAAAATTTATGAATCACTCTGAGCTATGTTCAACCAACTCGATCCCTTAAGAGTCCAAAGTATAAAAAGACAACAATCTTTGACGGACTATTACTTAGAAATCATGACACTTATAGAATCTCCATTTGAGGCTATGGGATCATGTTGGGACCCTCTACAATAACCTCTCTCATTTTTTTCTATCTTGAAGGGGTTTTTCCGTGGTGACAAGTTTTCAGTTGAGGAAAAACTTGTAAGATGCAAGCAACATAAAGTTGTAAAGTGGTGCAACTTTCGTTCTCCAACTCTTATGACCAAACAAACTATTCCAACACGTCCAGATGGGTACGTTTACACTTTGCATGGTCCTTTTTCACACCCATACACGCTGAATCACTCTGAGCTACATTCAACCGACTCAATCCCTTAAGAGTCTAAAGTGCAAAAAGGCAACAATATTTGACGAGCTATTACTTGGAAACCATGATGCTTACATACTCTTTTTCTAAGCCTGTGGGATCATGTTGGGACCCTTTACAACAACCTCTCTCATTTTTTACTATCGCAGAGGCGTTTTCCCGTAGTGATGAGTTTTTAGTTGAGGAAAAAGTTTTCAAATGCAAGCAATTTGTAAAGTTGCAAAGTAGTACAACTTTCGTTTTGCAACTCGTATGACCAAATGAACTATTCCAACATGTTCAGATGGATATGTTTATGCTATGCATGGTCCTCTTTTGCACCCAAACACGCCAAATCACTCTGAGCTACATTGGATCAACAATTTTCCTTAAGAGTCCAAAGTGCTAAAAGGAAACAATCTTTGACAAGCTATTAATTAGAAACCGTGTCACCAAGAAAAAATTTGTTTGAGTCTACGTGATCACGTAGGGCCCCTCTACAATAACCTCTTTCGGTTTTTAATATCTCTAAGGAGTTTTCCCGTGGTGTCAAGTTTTTAGTTGATGGAAAAAGGGTCAGATGGATGCAGTGTAAAGATGCAAAGGGGTTTAGGCTTCATTTTTCTCCTCATGAGTAAGTGAATAAGTGAATCATTTACTCAAATACACTTAATTCATGAACTACACACATGAATACAACATATATGCATGAAAACACGTAGGTCATAAAGTATACACTAGAATACTCATAAGTCACAAAGTATACACATAAGTTGTAAAGTATACACTTGAATGTACATGTAAAGTATACACAATACACATGATATTATCATTCAAGAATTGCTATCAAGAATATACAATACACATATAAGTTGTAAAGTATAGACAATACACATGATATTATCATTCAAGAATTACTATCAAATATAGGATTTACAAAATGCCACGTAGGGCATAAAAAAATGACCCTAATACATATAGTCATTTCCAAATAGGGGAAGGAAATAAATTACACATTTCATTTGTGGTTGGCACACTCTTCCATAACAAGATAGCACGTTGATGTTCTCGAGTGACAGTGGGTGCAGGAGCACCCACACCTCACCCTCAATTTATGATTGTTTAATGGTAAATAAGGAGGTTAGTTGGTAAATGTGGTATGTTGAGGTATTTTTACTCTTAATAAGGTCTAAGTAGACCATTATAAAGGTTTCAAATGTCTAAAAGAGTCTAATAGTGAAAAGGTGCAAGCAAAAATCAAAACAATTGTTAATAAAGATATGTAATATGGCCTTTAATGGTCATTAGGAGTTTGAGATTCAGTTGTGAAGAAATTTGGTCATTGAAGTCTTGTTGTTAAATGTATTTAAGGCCTACAAAAGGCTCGAATGAGGTTGAATAACCATTGCATAAAAGTTTGGAATAAGAAAAGCAACATTTGCACTATTATTTCTGGTTTTTTTTCCATTTTCCTGATCTTTACCACCTCTGTATGGACCCGTAAAGCATTTGAATGCTCTAATTTCTTGTGGAATGTGTGGAAATTTAAATACCTCTCCTTTGCATCTATTTGGAGGTCTTAATCTTGCTTGTGTGAAGAATTCTTCCCATTTTTCTGGACTGACTGTGATAAGGCAAGCAAGGGCATTAATTGAATTGTAAATCATGTTTCAATGCCTCCCACATACTATTTAGGATATTTATTAGTGGGAAGGAACAATTTCATGTTAGAGTAGGGATCTAGATGGTTTGATAGATAAAATAAAGCAATCTTTGTGCAATGAGGAGAAGTACAAGGGCTGGAAGGGTTGTTTTCTTGTGGGAAATGGAGGTTTCATGCTAGGGTTTTCGGAGTTATGGCTGAAATCAAGGTCGTGAAGGTGTGGGAGGTTTTTCCAGACCCATACACAAGTGTTTGGCATTTCTATTTGGTTGTAGCAGCCTGAAATAGAGGAAAAATAGGAAAACCTAGGGTTTTGGGTGTTTTTTGGAGGGTTTTAGCATTTGGGGTCTATATGAGCATGTAAGGTCTTAAGACCTAGAGAATAATTTGTTTTGAGACACAAGGAAAGACTATTTTTAGGTTTGGGCATCTAGTGATAAGTTCTAAGGGTAGTCCCTTTGGAAATTTGGCCTAATTTGAGGCTTAAAACAAATAAATTTCCATTTTTGAGGCATCTAGTCCAAAGTAGTCATACTTGGGTTTTTGGTATGTTATGTAACCCTAAAATGGGTCCCTGAATTGATGTTTTTTTTTCTTGTTGTTTTGGGAAATTTGTGGGAAAAGTGTCAAAAACCAGTTTCCCACTACTACAAGGGAAACTTGGTGCAAAATGCTGATTTTTGAGGAACATGAAGAATCTGCCTTGGGGAATGTTCTAAGTTGACTTAATTGCTATTGTGTGGAGGTTTGGGAAATTTTTAGGGGTCTTGGTGAAGTATGGAGTCCGTTTTGCAAGTTTGAGGAATAGTAGTTCTTGAGGGTGAGTCGATGCCTCTTGAATCAAAACCATTGTGAATAGTTTTCTTGGGAAAAGTTGATTGTTTTCTCCCCACCTTGGTCTACATCATGAGCACCTGAATAAATCATCAAGGTAGCAGTTAAACTACATACAAGAATCACAATTTTTTTCAATAATAGGCCATAGAAGAGCAAATATAATGTCAAACTTACTAATCTGTCACATAGCTCTGCCAAAGGATCAAAGCTAGCTATTTTTGTAGCAACTCCATGATCCATCATGTCATGAAAATCACAATATACTTCGAATGAAAAATCTATATGATCACAATATAAAAGATTCTTAGACTAACAAATCTATATATTTAAATAATTTATGCATGAAATATTATGGTTAAGCCTAAAACATATTGTTTTTGATAAGATAAGCAACATTTACAGGGTGTTGTACACTTAACATAGACAGCCCAGAGGGCCAAAGGAAGTTAGTTGAAACTAGATGAACAAGAAGAGAAACAAACAGAAACAACTGGCCGACAACTGTAGAACAAAAAAAAAGTTTAGACAACCCCAGAACTAGAGGGGACCAATATGAATCCTTGAACCTGAGGCCATGAAGAGGCAATAGATTTGGGGATTCCCTTCTTCCGCAACACAACCGACTAGGAAGGTTCAAAATCAAAATCCATCGAGCGAGGCAAGGGGAGCGAATCCACAACAGCCACCCTAGGTGAGGATCCACCATGCAATAAGGGAGATGGCAGTGAAGAAGAGGAGACAGAAGTGAATAAAGGACCAACAGAGTCATTCGACGAGAGACAGGCAGGTTCCAATGACACAGCGACAACAAAAGGTTATGCGAAAGGGTTGGTTGGAAGAGGAGCCTGGAAAGGCTCCGACTCCATGGGAGCAATCAAGGGAGGGTCACCCTCTTCAAAGGAAACATATGAAGAGGGAGAGCCAATTGTGAGATGGTATGAGAGAGAATTCTTCCACCAAGTAGCAGCACCCTTCTGGTGAGCAAGAGGGTAGCCAAAGGCCAAGTGACCAACAGAGAGACATCTCCTGCATCGAAAAAGGGAGCCCCTCATAGTCCAAAAGCTACTTCCAAGGTCTGTCCTCCACCATCAAAACCACATCACCATGGAGAGGTTTGGAGATGTCTAAATCGATTAAAATACGAGCCACCATAGTATGCCTAAGGTCCCGAGACATAGAATCCATCTTCAAAAAACTACCAATTGCATCGCCAATAGTTTAAGCAAGAATCCTCCCAAAATTAGAGTGAGAGATTCATTAGTCGAACCCAAATAGGTCTAATATTTAGAGGCTCTGTAAGAGGATTGAAAGAGTGAGACCAAGGCCGAATGAACAAAAAATGAACACCCCACATCCACACCCTATCCAACACTCTGTCACGATCCTTCGAGGAAGAAAAGGTTGCAAAGAAAAAACATCTAGCAATGGGATAGAGGTCAATTGGTCCCAAAGAAAAAGGCTTCCAAGAAACAGAGACCCATTCATGGAGGTCAGGAAGGGAGGGCCACAAGTCATTAAACCTATAGACCACACCCATATGCACATAGAAATCCTCATTTTCAGCAACCTCAGGCCCACATACCACAATAGGGGAGGCCCGAGCACAGGGAAAAGGACAAACCCTAGCCAAGACTTGGGCACAAGCAACAACAGAGAAGGATTTTTGAATGCCATCAAAAGAAATAGGAGGAACAGTAGGCAACACACAATCCTTTGAAACTGCATCAAAAAATGACTTCCATTTACCACCAATAGTAGGACCACCAGCAGTAGGAACAATAGGCGACAACTCAAAGATGCAACCATCACACTCCAAAGGAGAATCATTAGAACCCCCCTAAAAAGGGGGAGCCCTAGCCACCATATTTCCACCCTAACCACTAGGTAGCAGCAAAGACCCATCCACACCCAACGAATCTCCAATCTCCCCGACCCATAGGACCTTGCTCGATCCCAAAGAAGAACCCACGAAGTCAACCGCAGAGGGCCCATGCCCATAGATCACCATGCCCACAACAATCTTCGCATCCACATGACTGTTTGCAGAAAACCATTTAACAACTTACTTCTCCTTCCCGCTCAGAGATATTTCGAAATACCTTATTTTTCTCAAAGAAGTTGTTAACCCCTAAAACATATTGTTGTAACACTAGGAAACCACTATAAACTAAATTGTTCTTACCAAATGTTGTAGTTGCTAATACCATGGTATAAATTTATATAAAATATTGTCAAATTTTGCTTCTTCATCATTTTTAACTTGCCAAAATGGGTTCTATCTAGTTTTCTATTTTTTTTTAATTTCTATTGTTTAAAACTTTCATTTGTGAAAAATTGTATTTACAACAAAATTTTGAATGTTTGAAGCTATAATATATACTACTTATGTGAAATATGCACCAAATTCTAAAAAATTGGAGTTCAATATTTACATTTACTGTGAATTTTTTAACAAAAAATAATATACTCACATTTTTAAAATTTTAATATTCATCCTTGATTATCATTGTTCATTAAAAGTTGTATAAATATAACAATAAAAGATATTATCTAGAAAAAAAAAGCAAGACTGTAAAGAATTATACAAATGATCAATAATAAAATTTGAGCCACAACTTAGAGCTTTGCTACTAAATATAAATATATAATTTTTTTTATCAAAAACATACATTTGAAAGCCTCAAATTGTAACTCCAAACCAGAATCACCTAATTTTTTTTACCAAGAACAAAAAAAATAGCATTAGAACACTAAGAAACCATAACCCTACTACTCAAAGCACATATTTAACAATATACTCAAAATCCTATCCTAGAAAGTTGTAAACTTATGCTCCAAACCAAGAACACAACTAGTAGACCAAAACCTTATCTTTAGACCTTTAAATCCACTACACAAACCATAAAACCCAATCTTATGCACCAAACAATCTTTAAAATAATCTAAATATACCATTTAAATATCTAGTAATTCCATTAAAACTATATTGTGGAAAGGCCCAATGTATCACTCCAAACCAAGTACACCTTCCTCTACTCTAAACCAAGAACAAAAATGGAAAAAAGAAAATCAAAGAAAGAAATTTAAAGGGTCATCCTATAAGGTTTTATATATTTTAAAAATTGGCAATAAATACTCTTCCATGGCTTTTCCATGCTTGCATATTTTTCATTCATGTTGACTAGTGCATGACAACTAAAATATTTGACAATATTTTTCTATCCTTCATGCTTTGATGGATGTCCATATCTTATTTGAAAACTTGTGTTATTTTGGCACAACCAAAGAATACACAAAATGTTTGAATCTAAGAATATTATAAGATTCTATATAGTTTTTTTTTAAATCGGTAATCAATACCCTTTCATGCCTTCTATATGCATCTACATTTTGCATGCATGTTGACCAACATAGTAGCAACTAAAAGTTAATGGAACTTCTCTATGTTTCAATGAATGTCCATACCTTGTTTGAAAGCTTCCATTTTGTCATATGCTGGAAGAAATGTGAATTGACTACTCAATAATAGTAACTACTTGAGATGGACAAGTGATATATACTAACATACCTATGGCATTTCATTGGATGCCATTTTTTCTCTATTTTTGTGAAGGAATTTAAATAATCTCCACATCCACCTAATAT
Source organism: Sequoia sempervirens (assembly GCA_007258455.2). NCBI lineage: Eukaryota > Viridiplantae > Streptophyta > Pinopsida > Cupressales > Cupressaceae > Sequoia > Sequoia sempervirens. Next base: position 65,188 of record VDFB02373303.1, read on the forward strand.
TCAACAAGTCAATGAGAAAAATGGAATACAACTATTTTTGAAAAAAATATTAAAACAACATTAGTAAGATTATTTTTCTCCTTGCATCAAAAAGAAAAGGATGACACATTAATAGATGTGAATACTTTAGTATCCTTGTCTATGATAAATACTAATAAAGAAAACAAAGAGACTATAAAACAACATGCCCACAGTTCATACAAAATTTGATATTATGTACTGCACTATAGTTTAGGACAAGTAAACTAAACTCGTACTAGTAACTAAGTACACACTAACTAAACTCTCATTGGTACAAAATAGAGGTGAAGACTTTAGTATCCCTACCTATGACAAGGAGTGATGAAAAATGAAAAAGACAGATAATGAAGTGACTATTTAAAAAAATAAAAGAGAAATAAATAAATAAATAAAACAATGTACAAATTTTGTATCATGCCTTGCACTATAGTTTAGGATAAGAATATATATTAACTAAACTCTCACTAGCATAAAATATGTGAAGACTTTAGTATCCCTAAATGTGAGAGAAGACTAATAAAAAATTAAAAAGACGAAAAAGAAAGTGATGAGAGAGGTGGATGAAGGTGTGAGGACTAGGGGAGAGGACCCAGTAGTTGAGTGTGTTTCAATAGTTGAGATAGTAGTTGTTTATATAATGCCCATTAGTTGTGATAATAGTTGTTTTTATAATGCCCAATAGTTGTGACATGACTACCTTAACTTGAATACCATATATTGCGTACTTAACTTGAATACCATATATTGCACTATAATTAAGGATGAGTATACTAAACTCTTACTAATACCCAACTATACACTAACTAAACTCTAAATAATATCCAAATATACACTATACTATTACTACTACCCAAATATATACTAACTAAATTTTAAATGATCCAAATATGCACTAACTAAACTCTCATTCATATAAAATAAAAGTGAATAACAAAACTAATAAAAAAAATTAAAAACAAAATGGAAATAACTATAAAATAATATAGCAAACTAAACTCTCATTGATACCCAAATATACACCAGTTAAATTCTCGGTAATGTGAATTGCTCTTCTACATGCCCTCACCGTTTTAGCTAGGCATGGACAAATTAAATTCCCAATAATATGAATGGTTATTCTACATGTAGGGGAGAGGACCTAGTAGTTGTGCACCCTAACTTCGCGCTTTTCAAAATTCTCTATGGAAATTTCAAATCACTCACAATGTTTTAGAGTAGCTTACTTGGCAAGTCTCCTACATATAACTTTTGTTTCAGGGCCACATCAGCATGCTTTTTGTCAAGGTGCCCAAAAAGGCCCAAAAAAAAGTGAGATCAATACTTGTGCATTCACAGCATGGGTAGTTGAGCGCTGATGTGACATGATTGTTTGCTTTTTATATCAAAAGAATACATTTTATTTAATTATGGGTAGTCAAGTCACAACTATTAGACATTTTATAAACAACTACTGTCACAACTATTGAAATATGCAACTTCTATCACAACTATTAAACATGCTCAACTACTCGATCCTCTCCCCTACTCACATTTTTGCACTTAATGAGGGAAGGAATTTTTATTTATTTGATAACTTCAAGCAAAAGGCATCTAGGTAGCTATGAATTGGTGAGAACTTCTTTCCTCGAACCCAGAAAACAAAAAAACAAAATGCTTACAAAACAATGTGCAACTTCATACAAGATTTCATACCATCCATTAAAAAAAACAGATAAAACAAACATCTGTCCTTGAAACTGCAACTAGATTATTGCCGATATGCAAGGGGGCTCAAAGCTCAAGAGCATCACGTGTTCAAGTCAGATCTGAACTTACTGACCTTGCTATCTGCTAATATTATCAAATTATAGATATAAAGTCAGTAACTTTGAATTAGCAGTCAAAGATAGGCTTCGGATTCTTCACGGGGTACCACAACTTGATTTATTTTATTAGCTAGATGTTACAGTTCAATCCTATATCTTTCTTTAAATGTTCTTATGAATACTTTACCGATGTAAAATGTCATGAAGTGAAGATACTGATCTTGGTTTCAGATTTGGTTTGATTTGAAGAAGAAAGAACATGAAGCCGATCTTGCTTGTTATCTTGCTTTTCACTCTGCCATTGATCTCAGCACGAAAACATGTGTTATCTGCTAGAATAATGCAACTCTCCACTGATGATTATCATCATTACAACAACAAGAAGGTGGGGAAATATCATGCAGTGAATTTCAATAGAAGGATGTTGAAGGAAGTACCTTACGCTTTTATGGAAGATGATGATAATGATGATGATATTGGTGGTGCAATGGCTATTGGTGATCACTCTTATGCGAAGAAAAAAGTGAGTGCAAAACCCATGCACATGTTCAGACATGGGTTCAGCTTTCGAAGTGTACCTAGTCGTCCTAACCCTATACAGAATAGGTAAGTTGTTTTTCCTAAGAAATTTGAGGATTCTACAGCGCATCTCTGTTTGAAATAGTTCTTCTTGATAATCCAGCAGCTAGTCTTACGACCAACTTGTTAGGGTCATGCTTTTTGACCCATTTTCAGGGTCTTGTCGAAGATTCTGCAATTTTAAGATAATGGCTATGTCGGGTTTATACCCAAATGAAAAGCTCTAGGTTTGTAGGATAGTTTTTGGGTTCTTTGATTGTTGGAAGATCTTTGCTGCAATCAAGACAAGATCATGTTATGCTATTGTCACACAGAGTGTGATTTTTCCAGTTATCTTATCCATTCAAGGTTTTATTGCATTGATTCTAAGATTTCATATTTCTATCCATCGCAGAGTTGTAAGATACTAAGAAGTTATACCTGTTTGTAGGGTAGCTTTTGGGTTCTTTGACTGTTGGAATATCTTTGCTGCAATCAACCCAAGATGATGCTATGATAGTGCTGGGAGAGTCATTGTTCTACTTAATTCATTCAGTTGTTTTATTGCTTTTGATTCTAAGACTTCCTACTGCTATCCATTAAAAGTCTTATATAGTAACTGACTAACCAAGAGGGTATAATGAGTCTCGTCGTAGTTCACAAGTTTCTACAAGCCACGCATATAAAGAAAATGGGATTTGGACCATTATCTGATTTACACATCAATGGTAAAATCTTTTGAGATAAGTATTGCAGATAATGTTGATGACTGATGGCCCAAGAAGACAGTCAAAAAGCCTATAGTACCACCTGTTTCTCAATATATCAGATCACTGGGGTTATAAGGGTCTGAACCAGAATATGGGGTGTAGGTTGTCAAACCCTTCAGCCCAGAAGGATGAGTAAATTACATGCTTTGTTTCTAGAAGCCAACTTATTTTTCCATTCTTGGGTGCTTAGCTCCTTCTATTCCAGCCTTCTTTTGGTAGTATAATATTTAAATACCATACACTAATAAAGGCTTTTTAACAGTCCTCCCATTTTTTGAGTTTTATGATCACCTCTTCGTATCACCGAGACACCCTTTCACATTACCAGCCCCACTAACCACCCTTCTTATTCCTAGATTCTCCTCCATATTACTACCCCCTATTTTTGCTTGTATACTAGTATGAAAACACCCATTTATGCACTTACTCCTTGTTTGCCATGTGCCTAGTTTTCAGTTCATAAGGTTAATCAACTTCTTTGACATCTATACAATTCCATGCTTAAGGTCATACTATGATTTGTTTTACCGATTTCTTCGGTTGGTATTGTATCAGTTTTAGGGTTTCATTCTAACATATATCGCCACAGTAATCAAAGCTCTCATGGGGCTTTCAAAGGTTATCATGTTATAAGTAGGATGTAGACTAGAGTTAAGATTTGGCCCAGGTTTTGCTTTCTATACAGTTTTTGCGTATCGCAACCTTTCATCTTTTGGTGAAGGCAATAAAGTTTGCTGTATGCCCTAGTGTTTCAGTTTTATCTTTTAAGTTGAAATTGAAAATGGTCCAAGCCTGTTCATTTCAGGATAACAGTGGGAATATGTGCAAAACTAGCATGTATTCCATTAAAAAAATTGCTTATGTGAACACAAGTATCAATCTCGAACGAAGGCTTTTAAACTTGCATGGTGACGATCTGTCTGATCTTATATAAGATAATATGACTTTAAACTTGCTCTAGGGCCAATTAATCGGTAGGAGCTATGAAAATGTGTTTATTTGTTTAGAAAATTGTTCATATGATAGTTTTGTTTTAACGATATCATTATAATTTTATTTCTAAATTCTTAATCAAAATGTCATACGTCATAAAAGTGTTTAATTGTTTAGAAGTTTAGTTGACAAAGTTTCTGGATTTGATTGTGTAAGTTTATTTTGTGTCAACATTTTGGATCACATTCCGATCCATCATCAAAATGTCGCACATTATAAAAGTGTTTAATTGTTTAGAAGTCTAGCTGACAAAGTTTCTGGATTTGATTGTGTAAGTTCATTTTACATCAACGTTCCGAATCACATTCCGATCCATCGTCAAAATGAAGTAGAGAACAAGGAGAATGAACAGTCTGTTAATAAGATCTATAAAATTTGAAGTTTTGTTTGAGCCACCCCCCACACATATATATGGACAGTAGATTTTTAACAATTGTGTTTCATCTTCTATATAAATATAATGGTTGTGTTACATCAGGTACCGACCTGGCTCTGGTTGCTGATGAAGTTCATGAGAAGTGCTACGAGATGGGGTGGAAGCTTCCAGAACATACGAATTAACTTAGACTTGCTGAAGTATTGAGGATAAGACTTGAATGTCGAGTACTACACGAGCAAAAATGTTGTATTAAATGCTAGTAACACCACCATATTTGTGCACATATTGAATGTTCCTTGTCAAATCTTCTCTGTTGAACTTGACGATAGACTTCGTTAACTATCTGTTGTAAACTTATAATACTAAAAAATGTTTTTCATCTACTAATACGAACTACTGCACCTAAAGTGCTTGATGCCCTTTAAAAAGTTGTATATTGCTATGATTACTCCAGTGAGTAGAACTACTATGTAGTAGTAAAGTAGAGCTTTTGAATTTAAATACATATCGATATTATATATTGAAATTTTTGACAGAGACATAAATGGCCTCTTTTATTCAAAACTTTTTATATTGCCATGTTAAGAAAAGATGATATGAGAATGCCGTTTAGAATTTTAAAAGCTTCCTATTTATATTGATAATTGTTGAATATAATGTAGTATCATATGAAAGCAATTTTTTTCTTCAATAGTACATTGCATTGTGAAACAGCTGACAAGCTTGCTATCGATTCATACTCGTTTTATTAGACATTGAAGAAATTATATTTGAATTTTCAATGTTATATTTCATATCCACATGTCATAGAATTATTAGTAGGATTGTAGATGGGGTGGTCTTATTTGGTTTTAGTCAATGATTCGAGTAATTTATAATGTTTAATCAATTTTAAATATTATAAATTTTAGGTTATACAATTTTAATAGTTGCATGGTTAAAAGTATATATCTTATATTTTTATTTACTGTTTTGGATTTATTTTGATTGGGTTGTGTATAATGATTAGTGAATAGGTTACATGTTTCAACATAAATATTAGTAAATAACTTAAATTTCACTTTCTCTTTAGATACATTTCTAAGGATTGATTCTATTTTTCATTTTATTTGTTAATTGTTTCAAATTGGATATGTAATTATGGAAAATTTCACTATTGCAGAAATGACCCTAGAACTTGCAAAAATTCAAACTTAAGTCCAAGTCAATTCTTGTTATCTAGCCATTACGAGCTAACTTGAGAGTAATCCTTTTTAACTTGTGCAAATGTGTTATATTTAAGGACAAAATCTAGCTCACTTTTATCCATCTAATTATTATATGAGAGCACCACATATAGCATTATCATTCAAGCATAGAGAATCATCTACTTGCATCATCATGCTAGACATCATTGCATATATTCTTGTTCTATTTAATATTTGTGCAAAGATTGTTAAATTGGATCTTAGGGATTTGATCAAAGGGGAATATCCTTATCTAACAAACTCGGTAAATTTGTTCATCAATACTTGTTGATTTATTGATTTAGATTCTAAAAGTTGCTCAATGAACAAGTTGTTGCTTCAAATTGGTGCACCCCTTTAAAGGGTATGGATGCATAGAAATAGACAACTATAGGGAAATATCTCACAAGAAGGAAAACACAAGGACCCATGTGTTTATAGAGAAGCAAAAGTGAATGCATCCTTGAGTGGTGCAGGAGCACCTAGGCTAACCTCCATTTTGGTTAATTGACAATTTTGGCTTGTACCTGACCTTAGCCAAGTCAGGGTAATAGTGTGTTTATTTTGGACCTTAGAAGGTCTTGCTTGTGTGTGGAATTGGTGAATTAGTCACTAGGACTAAGGTCACCATAGTTTAATCTTTGTTGTTATCTTTGCTTTAATTAGCTTAGTTAGCTTATGTTGGAATGTTGAGCCTTTAATGTGTTCTAAACACATCCTTATTGTTAGAAAGATGCCAAGAGGTAGTTAAGGGGTTGGTTGCTCAGAATCAAGGAGGTAGAGGTCCTAAGATTTAGGATCATGGCATAATGATAAGTTGCAAAAAGTTGTTGCAAAGTTGCATGACAACATTTGTCAGGTTGCATGCAACTTAGTTGTCTTGGATCCCCTCAAAGTTAGGAGTGTGGGATCGATCAACATCCCTAGAAACATGGAAAAAGGCATCTATGATGCAAGAGGCTCGAGTTATAAGATCAGGAGATTGTAATTAAGTAGTTAGTTATGCTTTTGAATAAAAAGAACTCTTGTTTTTCTGTAAATTCCATGTGTTTTCAGGTGACAGTGCTATCAAATGCTTTGTATATACTGATTTGGCATTGTATTTGTGTTTATAGTGAAGTTTAAGTCTTTTTCATTTAGTAGTCAAGTTTTTTTGTGCTAAATTAGTGTTTTGAATTCATAGGTTAGAGTCTTGAGGTTTTTCTGTTCAGTTTTGATCAGTTTGTCTTTTCATGGCTCCCCCATGAAATCTAGCCACGGGAATTTCCTGAGAATGGATGGATTTGCTAGGGGAGTCATTGCTCTAGTACATATGTAGTGGTAGGAGTCTTGGAGATTCGAGCAGTAGGATGTATTAACAAACCCTAGGCGAGCTAAAGTTGCCCGGTTAGAGGTTTGAAGGTGAAAATTTGAAGAACATAGGCAGGGGAAGGAGGTACTGTACGAAAAAAGTATAGTTCCAGGTGGGGCATAACCTTACCTAAGAATGCTAGAAGGATTGAGGCTTAATCAATCCATTTGTGTGAGAGATTAGCAAGAGATCATTGAAACCCTAGGAATTAGGCCTATTAGCCCTATTTGCCCTAGATTGTAGGAACCCACTGTACAGAGGAGGCAGGGGTCTGAAACCCTATGAAACATTTAAAGGCTCAAAAAGGGTATCTGGAAGTGAAGTTTATTTGCTAGGTTGTTTGGCAAGTTTGAACAAGAAAAGCAAAAAGGTGACTGGTAAGGGCTACAAGCAATTAGGCCTATTCAAAGCAAAATCTTGGAATCGGTAAGACAGCAGATTGAAGGTCCTCAAAGATGGATCTAAATGGATGTGAAATGCATGATTCCAGTATCTCTGACACCCCTGCAAGCAGTTCAAGGTTGAGAGTGAAGTTGGCACTTAGATTCTTCTAAGTGTAGGAGAGAGCTTTGCAAGATCAAGTGGTGTCAGTCCTCTAAGGTGAAGCACAAGGAGTGAGGCTCTTGGAGAAGAGTTGAGACAAGACTTAGTTGATAATCTAAGCCTAGCAAGAACCTAGAAAGGGATCAGGTTCCTGGATGAAGACAGTGTAAAGTCTTCTTAATTGATTGTGCAAGCAAACCAAGGAGCACTTACACCATTGAGAATGTAAACAAAACATGTAATGCCACTCACCAAACTTAGAGGAAAGCTTCCTCTTCTAAGATATTTGCAAGAAAGAAGCTTATAGCTAATCTATTGTAATCTAGTTTAAGGGATGAAAGAATTAGAAATATGATTGTCAACAATGAATATTAAGATGTTGGCAACCAATCCAATATGATTTTATTATTGATTTATGTTGTGATTGTGTTGAAATTCATGTTATTGTTCATTCATTTGTTCCCTACCTTATGTGAATCTTCATATTTGTTGCCTTGGTGAATTTCCATGGTGTACTTTCATGGAAAGTTGGTTTATCAAAGTCTAAACATTTGGAGATTGAAGATATTTACCTTTGCTTATGCCTTTTTGTTATCATGTTTGATCATTGACGTGTTATCATTGAAAATAGAAGTACATAATGTTCAAAGATATTAAACTATAATAACATAACCAATAACACCAAATGATTAATAATATTAAGTTGTTTGAGATGATCATGCATATAGTATAATATGACTTTTACAAAGTCTTTTCAGTACATAAATACCTAAACCACTTGAAAACTAAAATGATGCTAACTAAATATTTTAATTTCTAACATCACTAATTCACTAAGGTGAATTTATTACAAAATATAATCCAACACCACCTCTTAAGGTTTATAGAAGAAAACATAAAATATAAAACATCAACACGCTAACCAATCTACATCACTCCCCCTTATTTCATTAATCCAAACAAAGCATTAAACAATGTATATAATAAACACATCAATCCACAAAATATGTAAATATAGATACACTAGCGTAGACACAAAAAATGGCCTAGACTGCATAAACCATATTTTTATGTCTTATCATATTGATCTATGGTCCTAATTCCTTATTAATTAAATAATTCATAATTATTTAATTAATTCATCATCTTTATTTTTTAAATGGCCTAGACTCACAAACCATATTTTTATGTCTTATCATATTTTGTCTATAGTCCAAATTCAACTATTAATTAAATAATTCATAATTATTTAATTAATTCATATCTTTTATTCCTCTTGATTATTTAAATAAATATATTTTATTTATTTATTTAAAAGCGTCACTAATTATCTAATGTCTCTCATAATTAAATAAATTTCTTAATTTATCTAATTATCCTTGTCCATTATTTCCTCCTAATCATTTAAATAAATAAGTTTTATTTATTTAATGTGTCATTAATATCTCATGACCTCTTATAATTAAATAAATTCTTTAATTTATTTAATTATCATCCACCATCGCTTTTTCCGATTTTAAATAAAGATATTTATTTAAAATTGTCCACTTCCTATCTCGACTTTTTCTAATTTAAATAAAATCATTTATTTAAATTATCCCACTTTCTAATTTTCCCGCTTTCTAGTAAATGATTAAAGATTTTAATTATTTGTTGTCACGTGATTTTTCCTCCTTTTTGAGTTAAATTTATTTTTAATTCAAAATAATCTTTTTCCTTCAAAAAATCAAATAACTTTTATTTGATTCCTGATTTTCCAAATCTTCTTTTCTGTCCACCTCTTATCTTCTTAATTTTTCGAATCTCACAAATCAGGGAGTCTTTATCTTGATTTTCAAAATCTTTATTTTCGACTAATTATCTCATTTATTCTCCACTTTTGCTGATTTGATTTTCTCAAATGACATCTCGACCACTCATTTAATGATTTTTCCCTAACCCTGATTAGGGATTATCACATTAAATCTTGTCCTCTAATTTTAGGTTTCTATCAAAAGTCGATCTTGTCCATCCGTCCAAAATTGCATTTTCTATAAAATGCCAATTTTGCTCACATTATGGACTAGTCAAATTTACGCTCATTCTCAGATATTGCAGCATTTTATTTTTCGTATTGTGATTTCATCAAGTTTTAGACATTTCTTGTCATAGGCATTTTAGTCATTTTCTCATAGGCATAGACATATGTTTAAAATCCTTCAAAGCTTGTTT
>VDFB02373304.1:0-19614 GCA_007258455.2 Sequoia sempervirens
CTTCACCTTTTCGATGACTCCTCTTCTTGAGATCAGAGCATAATACAATCCATTGAAATCATACGCAACTCCGACTTCAATAACCTTGTCTTCAATCAACCTTTGCTTTGAGATGCTCTTCAATTCTCGAATACATGGGATGATCTTGCTTTAAACATCTTCGAGACTACTCCATGATTCTGCAAGGTCTGCAACACGTGATAGCATAAAGGAAGCCTGCTCATTTACTTGCACTAACTTTTCTGCAAATGCCAACGCCTCTTCTTTTCTTCCAGCCATCCAGTCTTTAGCCTCTCTCGCCGTAGTCAGCTCTTCTTCAAAATTTGCACCTGGTTCTCGTGAAGAATTCGGAGGTGGAAGCACTGCTTGGTCACCTTCATTTAGTGGCTTGGTCAAGTGCTGGATGTAATCTTTTAGGCGCTAAATTTCTTTCTTATATTCTTTCTTCTTGGCAACTTCTTTTTCTAACCTAGACTTGATTGTGGCCACGGAATTGTCCAAGTCTTCGACCTCTTGCCCTTTTGTTGTCGGGCCCATGTCAATAGTCGTGATAGCATATTCATCAGGAGCAATTTCATCTTGGAACTTGTCGGCTGTAGGTATTGCAATTTGTACTGTGCGATTGCCAGCCTCATCTCTCTGGATGGTGGAAAATTTCTTGGCCTTCTTCCTTGGGGCAGTTTGCTCTAATCTTGCCAGAAAATCTGTGTCATCCTCTTGTTCTTCAGGTACTTCCGTTGGTGCCTTTCTTTTCAATCTTTCTTTCAGCCACTCTGGGATTGTTGGCTGTTCAATTCTGTCCTCCTGTTGATCTTGGACGTCTTGTATATCTTGTACTTCCTGCTCTTCTTGAATCTCCGACATATTTTGAACTTCTTGGACCAATGGCATACCCTGAATTTCTTGGACGGATGGGTCATCTTGGATTCCTTTGAGGGCGGAAATCATTCCTTCCTCGAATTCTCCATACATAATATCTGTATCATTATCTGATTCTAGGATCTCTGTGCTTGCTGGAGAAGGTTGGTCATCATCTTCTACTTTTATTGGCTCCACATTTTCGACTGGAGAAGGGATCCTAGCATTTTCGAAAGACTCTTTATCCATGGCGAGTATTTCTTCTATATTTCTGGAAGTGGCCGACTGAAGAGGTTTAGACTTGTGCTTCTTTCGAGAAGGCCCTTCATCTACCATCTTATCCTTGTCTTGTCTTGCAGATTTATCAACTTCTTTCCTCTTTCTCGAGTTGGCAGCATCTGTTGGTTCACCTCCACGAGATGCACCGGCGTTTGAAGAATAGGACTCTGTATCGCCCATCAATTCGTAGGTGAATTGCACATTTCTTTGTCTTAGGACTTCTACTTGCCGATCTATCCACCACTGAGAATACTTGAAAACAGGTCGCATGAAAGTTGCTAGGTCACCCATCTCAGGTTCAAACCATCTTATAGGGGGAAGTGGCTCATTCTCATTGAAGCCTGACTGCACGTATATTCCATCATCTTGTAGTTGATCGGGTATTTTGAAGAGCTCTGTTGCCCTTATCATGCTTAATGGTAATCTTGACCACAACCTCCTCCTTACGTCATATTTGTCTGCTGCGTTGGCCCATAAGTCCTTTAAGTCAACCCGATGCTTGTACCTCTCTTCGTCCACAGTTCTGATGTGATGGAGCGGATCAAAGTTGTTCCTGGATTTATATGATATGAATGGGTATTGTTGTATCTCCAGTCGAGCAACCTCTGCTGCTTGTGCCGTCGGACATGACTCCTCCATATTGCCGATGAAAAAAGGAAAGGTGATAGTCGCTTTCTGCTTTGGCCTTTGAATATTCTGATACGCCTCTAATTGCCTCAACACTTCTAGCAATACCATCTTGTTGGTCGGATAGATGGGAAGTCTGTAAGGATTTCCGGAGAATCCTTGGATTCTGATGTAGGTGAACTTAGGATACTGAATGAACTAGAATCCATACCGACTGATTAAGCTTTTGGCCTCATATGAGAGTCTTTGGTGCGTTCCGCCTTGAAGAAGCCGGGTGATGTACATCAAGAAGGCATCATGAGCTCGTCGGAAATGAGACTTCTCTTTCAATTGTAGCTGCAGATAACAATCGTAGGCTTTGAATTGCCCTTGGCCATTGCCAACCACGCCTTTGTAGGTCAAGCCAGGATACTTGTAATATCTTGCAAGTGAATATACGATGTATGAGCTCATGTGAAAAGTTTTGGTCTCCTCAAAGTTGACTAACTGCTCGTGCAGGCTATCACTAATCATTCTGGACCAATTGAACATCTTGACTCCAATGATTATTTCATCAATAAAATAGTACATCTAGTTTTCGAAAGGTGCACCGTGGGAATTGCCTACAATTTTGTTTAGTAGCAAAACGATGTCGCCATATTCTTCTTTGAAATGGGTTCTGATCAATTTGTTTGGCATCTTGCCTACAGTAGGCTTGGGTTTTAGTAACCAGTTCTTGTTTATGTTGGATGCACAGAGATCCTGCTGGCTCTGGTAAAGCTTGAGTGCATCTTGCTTGGTGCGGTAGGATGTTCGGTTGTACACTGGAATTCCAAAAGTTTCTTGGATTGCTGACTCGGACAAGTAGGCAAGGACCCTTTCGTCAGGAGCTTCTATCTGTCTGTCTCGTGCATTGTAGTGTAGTGCGCATTCTACCATAAGCTTCGGACATTCTTTTGCTGGTGGAAATCCAGCTGCGTGGACGATTCCATTGCGCATCATCCTCATGGCAATTGGTGTAGGCAGACGTCCATCAGTCCCGTACATTCTTTTTTTGAAGTCTTCAAGGTCAACGTGGCCAAGATCGGTGTCTACAACGTGCTCCCACTTGGACTTGATTTTCGACTTGTGTTTGCACACCTTTGCTAGCAAACTTCATCTTTACCGTTTCGAAAATCTGCAAGAAAAAGTAGAGAGAATAATCATAATTCAAAATTTAAATTACTTCGAAGACATTCCAGCTAGTTATCAATTTAGACTTCGTAAAAAAAGAAAAAAAAAATCAAGCTGGAAAGAAAATAAACGATGAAGTTTCACGTCAAAGTGAAGTGGACAAAGTAAATCTGCCTGTGACTTCTGGAGAAGTGATCGCAATGCACGATGCAAGCTGGTAAAATTCTATTTCTTTCACTTTGCCGCAAATTTCCTCAACAAGTTTCTTCTCACACCTTCAAAAATCGAATGATTGCACAAATGAGAAGTGAAATCACTTATAGAGGTGAGAAGATCGACCCTTTTGGCAAATTTCAAATGTTTCCTTTGAATTGAGTTTAAACTCATCTTTCACTTCGCTTCCGTGTGGCAAGTTTTATCCTCAACGATCTTGTCCGGGAAAGTTTCCAATTTCATCGCTAGTTCAATAAGGCTCTTTTGTTCTTTTTCCAATTTCGAATTTTTTAAGACTTATCCCTTTGGGTTCGAAAAATGAATAATTAAAATAATTAAGATAATTATTCCATGTGTCATTTCCAACCCATTCGTTTTATGGCGAATTATTTTTGTCCAAGGCAATTTGATTTTCGGAATTTTCTTGTCGATGCCTTAGGCAAATTTTCATTTTGTCCAATTTTCTTGCCATAATCTCTATTGTCTAATTTCATTTGGCCATGATTTTTTTGATCGTTTTTTCAAAATCTATCTCGCCATGTCCAATTTTATTTGGCCATAAATCTTTTCGTCCAAAATTATTTTGCCAAAATTTATTTCGCCATATTTTTCAATCGTCCAAAATTTATTTCATCATCTGGCATGATTTTAAGTCATTGGCAAAATTTTCTCTAGACACTTAGGCGAATTTTCAAAGTGCCAAGCATATTTTAACATTTTCCAAAGGTTTATACTTAGGCAAAAATTTCAAATTTTCACTTTCCTAAACATGGCGGACTTGCTTCATTTCTTCGCCATTCAACTTTTGCCTTGACTATGCCTTAGACTTTTCATCTCTTGCCTTGGGGCGGACTTCAGCACTTCTTAAGCCACTTCTTTCATGCCTAAGGCAGACTTTGCTAGTTTCCTTGCCAATTCATCATTATGGTGGGCGGACTTGGTAACTTGGCTTGCCATTTGCTTTCTAAGGCTAGGCGGACTTTCTCTTTTTGCTTGCCACTTATCCTTTTGCTAAGGCGGACTTCACTACATTTCATGCCACTAAAACATTCCTCAAGGGCGGACTTTGGCTTTTGTCTAGCCACTTAACTTTAGACATGGGCGGACTTGATCAAATGCTTGGCCATTTGCATAAGGGCGGACTTGCTTGATGGTCTTGCCATTGGACACTTGAATATAGGCGGACTTCATACTTTTCCTAGCCACTTCAGCTTTTGCTAAGACGGACTTGGCTCTATGGCAAGCCATTGGAAGGCGGACTTCATCAGATTTGTTGCCAACTCCTTTATATTGCTGAGGGCGGACTTCATCATAGTGATTGCCATTCAAGGCGGACTTCATTGAATATCTGGCCATTTCATCTTATGTCTAGGGCGGACTTGCTTGATTGTTTAGCCAGTGACATCTTAGCTGAAGCTTCTTGACATTACCTTACATGCTTAGGCAAATTTCTCACAAACTTCAGTCTTCTCCATGAATGAATGTTCAGATTTCTCATGAGTTTCTTAGATTTTTTCCATGAATTGCTCAGATTTCTTGATGAATTTCCCGATTTTTCATCAATTTGTTGACGAATACATCATCTTATTCACCATTTTCTGTGCTTTTCACTAGATTTCTCACCATTTTCGAGCAAATTATCCAGATTTTTTAACTTTTTCTATGATTTTCCAGAATTTTACCAAAATTTCAAAAAAAATTTGAATCGATTTTCTGAGCATTTCGTTGATCTTTTCAAACTTCTGAGTGGATTTTTGAAACTCGAGCTTTTTCCAAATATAGAAACTTTTAAAATAGAAATTTTCCAAAAATAGCAACTTTCCAAAAATAGACCCTAAAAATAGGGATCCGAGAATTGCCCAAAAGTGCCAAAAGTAGGTCCTAAAAATAGGGGCCGGGGTGAGAAACCCTAAAAACTTGGAGGTGTCGGAATTGACCGAAATGACAGTCGATCTTTGTCTCCCAGGGCCTCTAAGCGTGATGGCGACGTTTATACAGTGATCTAGGCTAAAACTCATTTGCTTGACTCAGGTGACCATTCAAAATTCAGACTCAAAACCCCCAAACGAAGAGTAGACAAAAGAGGCACACGAAAGCAAAACCCTAAAAAGCAAACAACAAGGGTCCCCATTTGCAATGGGGCGAGGTGTGAATTACGTCACAACAGGACCCCCTTCAGATGGTGATTTAGTGGCTAACTGATTTACTGTATCTTTGGATGT
Organism: Sequoia sempervirens; assembly: GCA_007258455.2. Taxonomy (NCBI): domain Eukaryota; kingdom Viridiplantae; phylum Streptophyta; class Pinopsida; order Cupressales; family Cupressaceae; genus Sequoia; species Sequoia sempervirens. The sequence continues at coordinate 5,352 of VDFB02373304.1, forward strand.
GATGCTTCCTCTCACCCAGCCGCATGTAAAAAAATGGAGTGTGCAGTAGTGACTACTGACTAGTATGTGACCTAGTCACTACAACTGGCTGTTGGTTGCCTCGCCAAAGCACTCGGACTGCTGAGTGGATGCACAATGATGAAGCAATTTCAGCTTCTGGCATTGGTTGGCCCCTCTCAAGGTGGTGCAACAGTAAAAAGATATCGATGACCACTAGGCTTCCTGGAAACAATAGATTGCTGGCAAAACTCCAGTGCTGACCTGAGAAAATTGAACCAAATTCAATTTAACATAGCAGTCCCAGAGAGGAATGGTTTAAACAAGAGGAAAGGATTTCTGTTCTGACCTTAGATGCTGCAGTGGAGGGGTTTCATCCTCAAATGCATGATCAGTTGAATTCAAACGAGCAAATTGTGAAATGAAAGTTGGATGGAACATTACGAAAGAATAGGTTGATACATGTATCTTCCATGGATTTGGGCCCATGGGCCAATTTGGTGCCCAGATTTGAATTTGAATATATATATATATATATATGTCAATAATCACTTTTTAATGGAGGGCATGTGGTGTTGAAGTTGGCTGAAAGGAGGAGACATGACATGTACAAAAGCACTGGCATATTCATTTTTTATTCTAGCTCACATCCGAATTTTTCATTCTTGTTTGTTTTATGATATGATTCCATTTCCATATATTATTTTGCTGTTGACCACACTTTTGGTTTATAAATTACACTTATGATTTATAAATTCAAATCTACAATAGTGGCAGCACTGTGAACCCAAATCGAGCTTATAAAAGTTTACTACCTCAGAACAGTCTTAACACAACTAACATCTAGCAAAAGATGCGCATAGATTACCATAAATATAAAATATATACAAGTTGCATTTTAGAACAACAAAATTTATTATATATCTGCCAAAAAAATTGCTCGTCATGTCCATACTGAGCTGGTGCAACCAGAATCTAAGTGAAAACAAAAATACAGGGGAACATCAGAAAAATGCCATCAATGGACTCAAGTTGTAATGTTCCATTTTCGAAGTTAGTGGATAACATTACGTTTGACATATTAGTGGCAAATAATATCATTATTGCTGGGAACATATCGATTTTCAAACATTTGCATAGTCATTTGGTAACGTTGGGATTGTATGGTATCAAAGATTGGAATTATAGTCTAGCACCGCCGATTGATGTTCACTAAAGCCTTCCTATATTGGAAGATAATATATAATAATAAATCGATACTATTGGCTTTTAATGGATATGAGGGGATCGACATAATACGTTAATGCATAAGGACAGCGTGGAGTATGTGTCACGGGGGCACCATTATATTCCCGACTATTCAATTGCTGGACATGGTAACGATTAAAGGATGCCTAGATTCCGCCGTAACCATTGTGCTTCATCGTAGTTGATAATGTATGTTCTAACGAAAGCAACAGATGATTATCTGATGTCAACCTCTTCGTTTAAGAGTGCGGAGAAGAGTGGAAGATGTAATTAAGTCCATTCGTAGTATATTAACCCTCTCCACAGTATGGGTATCGACAACTTTTCCAAATACTGAGAATAATAATACGGAGACCACGATATAGAGATGCAACCATGGATGGATCGATTCATCATGGCGATACTACAGAGGTTTGATATATAACTTATTATCAATGATGTGGAAGTCTGTTAAAGTCATTGAATTGCTACGGGTATGAATGTATCTGTTCTTCAATGAATATCGATGCTCTCCACCATTCTGAATATATACAAGGAACGATTAATGAAGCAGCCGTATAATATAAAACAAAGGGCAACGAATTTGATTACTATAAAAGTGCGATTAGCATAAGCAGCAGCAGTATTCTTAATAATCATCTTTAAAAAAAAAAAATACTAAGTACAATGATTATGTAAGAAGAGGGCAGCGATTGTATTTGTAAAAAAATAAATGAAAGGCAACGATGGGAAGAGTCATAGCTCTTTGGAAAGGTATCAATTATGAAAGGGAATGCACCTCTTCAATCAGAGAGAATCTTTAAGAATGGTAAGAAGTGAATAGCAAAGGACATCGAATCATGGAATTATAGAATTGGCACTCAGATATTTCTGAAGATCTGAAAGCTCTTTTGAGAGCCAATGATCCATCTCTAAATGATGCATGAACACTTGGACAATTATCAGAAAAGACGTCCCTTAATTATTGCATGTATGTAAAGCTATATTCAGAAACAACACATTAAAGAGGTCCAACCTCTTATGTATTTCAAATGCATGAATTTAAAGTTAATTCAGAAACAGCTATGAAATCTATTTGCATTATTTAATTTTACTTTATTAATTCTGGAAACACAATAAACGTTAATAATATTGAATGACAATTTGTGTCAATTCAATAACAAGTAATCAGAAAATCGAATGATCTGAACCCCGGGTCATTACACAAGTATCCATCATTCCAACTTAATCATCTAAGTACCTTTGGTGGAGGATATATGTGCATCAGAGTTATCTGATACTTACCCTTCCCTGACCAATCAACCAACCAGCCAGCCAGCTAGTCGACAAACCAGGCAGCCAACTGACTGTTCATATGTAAAAGAAAATATTCAAAATTTGCCATAGCAGTTTCTGTTTCTATGCAACTCTGCTGGGCATAGACGAAGATACATTTAACTGTTGCTAGGTTCCAAGTGCTTTCTGGACAAGGTGTATATTCCCTATACGATAGCATGGTTGATAGTGATTTCAAAGTGAAGGTTTGGGCCATGTTCCACAATACAAGCTGATTTCTCTTAATTCACAACTGTTGAAGACATTCAATGATAAACGTGGCCAAAATGTTTCCAAAATTTTTGATTTCTTATATTCGAACTTCAAAGTCTGGTATCGTTCCAGTTTATTTTTGCACTATTTTTTTTTCACAAGCCAGCAAATGCAAAGTTAAAAAGGACAATGCTTAATAGAGAGAAAGTTGCTAAAAGTTGTAAAACAACACAATACGTGATGAAGAGAAGACCAGTTTTATTATTCAAAGTTCAAAGCTTAAATCAGATTTCTTTGGGTTTAGAAATATAATCTTCCACAAGGACAGCCCATGACCAGTTCTCAAAGAAATTTAATTATAGAGATTTAGGAGTGATCATAAATTTAGCTCTATTGGACTATATAAACACTTGTTAATAATAAAACAAAGGTACCAACTTGGGCATGTCAGGAGAGAGTTGATTGTCTGAACAAGAATGTCGTGGTTATCTCTTTTAACAGCTAGCCAAGTGGCTTTTTAGGTTTATCCAAAGAAGCTCTACAATGAGAGTACAATGATTTGGGACACGAGAAATTGTTGATGCTGCTTGAATCTTATAAATACGGATGACAAAAGACTTAAAAAGGCATGGCATTATCTGCTTGAATCTTTAAATAAGGAAAACAAAAGACTTAAAAAGACATGGCATTATGTAAAATTTAAGTAGAATTCAACAGTTTTTTGCTTTATTGCTTGACAAGCTTCTGAAATTGACTTGAATACAGGTAATAAAACACAATCTTGTAACAAAATATGACGTGGGTAGCACCTTCCATTTTTAATTCTTTCTTGGGTATCTCTCTAATATTTGTATCTTATTAATGTATTCCAAGCGTGATAACTATGAAATAACTATGAATTACATTCAAATCCCATTTTCTGGCAAAAGGAATGGATTGTTGCCTTAATTTTTTTGAAGTCCAATTTTACATTCGACCAATAATGATAAGCAAATAAATAGTTAATAATTACATGCCTAATAGAATGAATATTGCCACAAGTTTAAACCAAGGCAATTTAGGCTATAAGAAATGTCAAGCTTCATTACCGAACCTTGGAAAAAAATGCCCTCGTAAATATATTACTTTTCATTGGAAGATTATTTGTGAAGATATCAATAAGCTGCCTAGGAGAGGAAACATTTTGAAAATCCACAATTTGTTTAATGTTGAAAATTGCATCAATTGCAATTTCACGTTATGTTTTGAGCTCGCTTTAGTGTTTGTAAATGTTAATGCGTTTGTCTCATTTGACATGTGCTTTAGCCTTTTTTGTCCTTGTGCCAAGTTATGTCTTATGTTTTTGTGTTTCCTTAGTTTTTGTGTAAGGTATTGTTTTTGATTAACTATGCAGGCAAACAAGCATCTCGATTGTTTACAAAAACTGCCCCAAGGCATGACAAAATAGGCCCAAACCAGCTAGACACAACAAGTGAACAACACAAATAGCTAACCAAAAACACTAGAGAGACCAAACTTCATCTAACAAAAAGTTAGACAACCACAAAATTGTAGCTGACCTACCTCCCAACAATGACTAGCTTTTGAAAGGACTTGAAACCTTTTACACTTTTGAAGCCAAGCTTACAACACAACAGACTAGTAAGGAAACCTGCACAATCCTTAGTCCCTTTCTAGCATTCTGAGCACCTTTTACTAGGGTGTGGGAGACACAAGCATCTTTAGGAAGACCTCTCTTCCTTTTTTGAACAATCTTCCACAAACCATAATCCTCCAAAGGATCATAATGAGGGGAAAGAGGAGAGCTAGCCTCAATAGAAGATCAACACTGTGTCCTCACAGAAGGTAAAAGAATTATTGAAGGAAACACTAAAGCTTCCAACATAGCCTCAACGCTTGGCACTAAGGGGTCCAAAGGTGGAATAGCCAAAATTTAGCCTTGAGAAGATGTTTGGGAAAAATAAATCTTTGAAGTTTCGATGACCTTAGGAGCAAGGTCCTTGGTTGACTCATCATCCTCAAAAATTAAAATCACCAACTATCAAATGCTCACATAGGGCATTCCTCCACCAGGTTACCTCATCCCTATTGTAGCAAGAGCTCAAACAATCAGAAGCAAGGTGACCAACAACAAAGCATCTCCGTTGTTTGTTTGTGTGCTTAGCCCATTTTTTTGGCATATTAAAACTTTAAAAAACCTATTGTGCTCATATGCTATTGCGACGTACAAATGTTTGCATGACATGCTAGCATCCATTGATAGTCAGTTGTCCATCATTCGTTTCTATGAGCTTTTGCTACCAGATCTTGAAACTTTTAGCACAATACAGCTTGTAGATACCCTAAATTGTCCTGACTTGCGAGCAATACCTTTTTACTAATTTTCACAGTTTTTTCCTAATGATTAAATAATACCTTATTATTTGATTATTATCAATTTCCATTTTCTCCTATTAATTAAGTAATTTTACATTATTTAATTAATTCATTTTAATTCATCATTTCTGACTAATTAAATAAATCCTATTTATTTAATAATGTCCTAATTAAACATTATTCTTCTTGATTAATTAAATAAATTTATTTATTTAATTATATCGCTAACTTCACTTATTCTTCTATTTTAATTAAATAGTTATTAGTAATTATTTAATTAACATCAAACACTCTTTTTATATTAAATAATTGTTATTAATTATTTAATTAAACCACTTTCCCACTTCTAGATTAAATAATTAAATTCTCCAATTTTAACTCAACATGATCCATTAATAAAAAGACTTTTATTTATTAATTCAATCTTTACTTGCACATTCCTCCAAAGATTAATTAATTATCCTCACATATTGACTCATCAATCATTCCCATTGATTATTCAATCAAATCCATTGACTAACAAATCAATTCCACTAATTGATCAATCAATCCCATTGATTAATCAATCAATTTCCACTAATTATCCAATCAATTCCTTTGATTGAATCAATAAAGCCAATTAACTCTCCAATCTATTTCCTCTCAACGGGCCTCAATTGTTGATCCTAATTTTTCATCTTTGAATCCAGATCGTTCATTTGAAACAAGCATTTCTATAAAAGCAAGCCTTCATAGCATGTTGATGGCTAACCACGAATTCTTAAACTTCGATGTTTGCATCATTGCAATTATCACATATACTTGAAGCTTATAGCAAAAGAGTAGCATACCCATTTTTGAGAGCGAAGCATACAAAGAAGGAACAATGGAAGTCATCCATGGCAATATGGTGAAGGTGAAGGTGTCATTTGCTTGAAATCTAGTTTTATCTATTATTGCATCTTTTCCATTGATTAGATTGGATCTTATTGAGTTTAGTATTTGTAGATTGTGGTTGTTTGCATTATTTCTTATTATCTCTATGACCCAAGGGTCGATTTTTTAGTTTACATTTTGGTGAACCCGACGTGAATCTTCACGTTTTTAACAAATTATCTACAGATTAAGTTTTTTGTGAAGCTATAGGAATGACACAATCGTAGAAAACGACGACACAATTGTGGAAAACTACTACGCAATCATGGGGTCCTGAACTACAGTCACTTGATTGTTCAACACAATCCCTGATCCAAGTGACACAAACGTAGTTTGTTGTGTCATACCTGTCACTGCTCTTTTCTATTTCTTTTGTAGGTTTTTGACAATCTGTTGCATCCGTGCCTTCATACATTGCAATTGACGAACAGAACGTCGCAGTCGCTTTCCAGTACATTGCATTCGAGGCTTCCTGCAACACATTCGCTTCTTTGTATGCATTTGAGCCGTCCTACACCACAAGTGATTGTTAAAACCATAAAGGTAAATTGATGATGAATAGAGTACCGTTTTTTTATTTTTATTAGTAGAGTAAGGTTTGCGTGTTACTGATCTTTTTCTTCCAGCTTGTGGTGTTTTCAGATTATCTCACACATTTCAATTTTGGTGCTTAAAAAGGACATGGTTTTTACACATTTCAATTTTGGTGCTTAAAATGAACACAATCTCCCACATTTGATTTTTGGTGCTCTTAAAAAGGACAACACAATCTCATTTTGCTATTTGGGTTTAAAAAGAATAGTGTGTTTGAACATGCCATCTTTCATTTGGGTTAAAATTAACAAACAAATGGCACACTTCATATGGTGTAATTAAAAAGAACCAATGATAACTGTCTCTTGTGTGCTTGCACATGAAAGTGTGTTGTTCATAGTATCCTCTCCCCTTGTGCACTTGTGCGATCCTAGGTGACGAGAAATAACAGCATTAACCTTCACCATTTTTTGAAGTAGGAGGCCTACCTTGAGATACATCCTAATGGAAAACTCAAGGGTTTGACCTCAAGCGATGTTTTTGGGCACACTATATAAATTGGCTGTGAGTGAAGGCTCTAAGTCCATCTGTGCATGTAGCGCTCCAGACTTGCATCAGGGACTACCGTTTTCTGGTTTCTCGAGGTGATGTTTGAGAAGTTGATGGTGTTCACCAATATTCTACCCACTAAAAACCATTTGTTTTAGAGGCCATTAAAGTCCTTCAAACATAACTAATAAAGTGGTGCAAGGGATATAGATCGTACCTTGAAGCTACTCACCATGTACTTTCCTAGGTCAAGATAGATCTTGCTAGATTGCTAGCAGTAACCTCTCGGTAAGTGAATGAAGGTGTGCCTGTGGCATTTATCGATGACCCTAACATTGAAAGTCTATTATCTGCCTCTATATAGAGAAGGTGTTTTAACAATTGATTTAATTGTTCAAATACTTAATCTTTCAAGTATTTACCCCTTAAATGGGAGGTGGACCCATCTACAGTTACACCTGTTCTACTACTACATTAGGTTGTGCTTGTTTGATTCTTGTTATCACCAAAGTGTAATTGTTCTTATCATTTGATACAAAACTATCACAAAATCAAACTAATCACTTATCAAGCATATGTTTTCTGTGTTTTCCAAATTGAATTATATCTAAAAATAAAAAAATTTAAATAAAGATTAGGGTTCCTAGAGGTCATTTGTTTTCCTAAACTTATGCACTACATTTGTCAGCTTGTGCGTCACAACTGTGTATCTACACCACAAAAACAACACAACACATCAATTGTCGATTGTGACATTCATTTGGTAAAACACTGCATCACTCTGTCAGTCAAAATCTGGTCTTAGTGAACAAAATTGAACTGCATCTATGTGCAACACATTTGAATGGTTTTGCAATGCATACGTTGTTGACTACACCACAGTCGTAATATTTTGCATCACATCTGTGGCTCTCTCTATTGTATTTGTCTGACAAGAAAAGCATAGCTTATTTACAAAGGTTGCTTAAAACCTCATCTTTTTACACATAAATCCACAATCTAAAACAATCACTTTTCACTACATATTCAACATTGCCAACTTTCATAGGTTATAACATCATCATTTTAACATCATTATCATAAAGTCCTTAAACCATCTTGTCTTGAAAATCTTGAAAATTGAATACCAAAAACAAGTTTAGAAGTCAGGCTAGAGTTGTCATTTGGAGAATATCAAAAACCTCGTCATTTACAATCTACCCCATCAACAAAATTTGAAACCCAACTCATTAGTCTAGTTGTGGAATCACTTTTTTTTTTAAAACCATCACCATCACTTAGAGGTTTAGGATTTTACATGTGGTTGTGCTAGTCCCAAAATTGAAAAAGTTGTCAAAGTTATCATCTCTTAGGGTCCAAAGTGAAGGTAACAAAGGTCTCTTGCATTTAGCAAAATATTATAAAAAAGAATCGAAAAATCATAGTTTTCATTTTTTCCCAAAATCAGAAAATACCAAAAACCTAAAGTAAATTCATCTTAGTTGCATTCATACCAAAACTTCACAAAAAACAAAAAAAATACAATAATCTAGAAAAGGACAAAGTTCTAACACCATCACTTTTATGGTTGTCACACAATTAGAAATCAAAAGAAAAGAGATGAACTCATCTTCTAATCTAATGTACAACCCAACTAGTGATATGAACTTTGGCAAAAATCCTAGTAGTCACACGAACTCACAAAATCAGACTCTTACCCCTTTTGAGGATTTCACTTTGAAGGAGGTAAACCAAAGGCTCATGCCCAAGGAAATCGAAAACGCATCTCAAGATCCAAGGATCTTGAAAATTATTGGCGAAATTGTGTCAGTAGACCCCAACCAGTATTTCATGCAATTAATGCAACATGGAGCTAAGCTATTGTATGACTTCAACATAAACTCCATCATAGGGGAGATTCCTAAGATTGTGACACTAGGATTTGGTGCCACGAATAGACCTCCACCATCACTTACATCTACCCCATCACAACCCGCATCATAGTTGAACATAGGCATGCCGCCTGCCCAAACGTCTCATTACATATCAACTATGAATGCTACACCACCACTTATATCCACTAAACTCATGGAAAATCCATTTGCCTCTACATCTACAATTGCAACACCAACTCACACTACGACTGCAACCCAAACTTCCACTCAGTCAAATACATCAAGTAAGATATGAAAGACCAACCCTTCGTATCAAGGACTACAAGTGGGTACCACATCCACTTCACAAAACATAAATACATCGTTGACAAGGACTCAATCCTTTTTCAGTATAGGTCCCATCATCATTCCACCCCAACAACAACCAATCTTTGTGCACAATCTACATTTGGATTTTCTCAACCCCTACCTCCACAACAACCCAACAATCTGGGTTTGCCATCATTATTCAGGTTTAATCAACCCTCACCACTGCAACAACCAAACAATCATGGTTCTGCGTATATGTTTGGGTTTTCTCAACCCCCACCTCCACTCCAACCAAACAATCCTAGTTCACACTCCACATTTGGGTTTTCTCAAACCCTTTCATAAAAACCAAACTATCATGGTTCTACATACACGGTTGGGTTTACTCAACCCCCTCCACAACAACCAAAAAATTTTGGTACATCATTCACAACTGGTGTTAATGTTCCTCCACCATCATCATCGTTTACTTGAAATCCCCCATACACCTCACAATATCACCACCACATTCCACCCATGCATCAACATCAAAACATGCATGGACTCAATCCACAACACAACACAAACCCATTCGGGAACCCCTCACAATGTTCCACACAATACATCACACCCACCTCGGTCCTAGCAGCACCGTCGCCCATGGACCTAATGGCTCAACAGTTACAAATATTGCAAAATCAAATGACTAACATGCATGTAACTAATAGTCAAAAAATGTACTTGATGGAGGACCTATGTGCTTACCTCGTGGAGGACCTATATTGTTCCAAAATTGGTTAATACAAGGGAAAGGGTGACCCTGTTGAACACATACAGGAGTTCCATGCATCATCCTAAGAAGTGGCACATGAGCATACATATATCATGAGACTTTTTCCACAAAGTCTAAGGGGACAAGCCCTCGAATGGTTTGCACACTTACCTTTAGGTATACAAATTTTGAGTGAACTAATGGACAATTTCATTGCACACTTTTCATACAACATATCAATAGATATCGACATTACCCATTTGTGTGCTGAGAAACAAGGAGGTGGCGAGACCTTGTCATTCTTACAAAGATGGCGAAGCTTAGCTAGTAAATGTGATTGCCATATACCAAAGAAGCAATTGGTCCAAATCTTTGTGGAGAACCTCAACAAGGAGGTAATGTTCCACTTGCAAAGTCATTATTTTAACACGTTTGAGGATGTGATAGAAATGGGGTTGTCCATCGAGAAAACCCTCATCACCAAAGAGCTTGTGATTTTTTTTAAGGAGAATAAAAAATATTCTTCTCATAGTTTGAAACCAAATGAGAATAAATTTTGGTCACGAAACAAAAACGTGAAAAATGACGACATTGTAGACACAAAGCTCATAAATAAACCACATCTTGTGCTCAATTTGAAAGGATCATCTTTTCCAAACAACAATAATCCACCTTAGAAACAAGAGCTAATAGTAAATGCAATACCTAATACTAAACAATGTGGTCCTCCAAGGACTAACCAACCATGCAAAACATACATTGGTGGAACGATGACGACTTTTGTGAGTACCATCGGAATAAAGGGCATAAAACTTCAAAATGTTTCAAGCTTAAGAATACCATACATGATCTTATTGAATAAGGAACAATAGAAATTGATGACCAACTCAGATCCTCTAACAAAGATCATACAATCTTTAAGGATCCTATCCAAAACCATCGGAAGGGAAAATCCTTGACTTTCAGAACAAGTGAAAAAGTCGAAGCAAATTACACCAGTGTCGCCTACGAGTACATGGTAAACAACTTCCATTTACCTAACAAAAGATCCTCATCCACACTCGCCAAGCACAACAATTCTAAGAGTCTCATTAAATTTTCTAAGGACATGCCTATGCAAAACCCTTACCATATCGATGCACTCCATATTGAAGCCTTTATCCTGAGATATCGAATTAGACGAGTCTTGATAGATGGGGGAGTAGGGCTAAATATTTGTAGTTCAAGTCTTGTTAAAAAATTGTGATATTCAAATGATGTTGATCATAATGCAGGAATAAAAATTAAAGCATATGATGATGCCGAATGAGAATCAATAGGCATTATCATATTGCCTATATAGGTGGGACCTCTTACAATTGATATTGTCTATCAAATCATAGATCTAACCCTGTATAACATTTTCCTTAGGCGTCCATGGATCCATTCCATGCAAGTTGTGCCATCTAGTTTACACTAATGCATGAAGTTCCCATACAATGAAATTGTGGTGACCATACCGGTGGATTTGAGTCCCTATATGCCTCATTGACCCTCCTCAAGCAGTCCTGGCCTCCCAAAGCATTGCCTTGCTACTACTGCCATCCCATCTTCCTTTGTAGTGATTGAGCCTTCCGTATCACATACTTCTCCCACCCCTCAATCTCGATAAATGTTACAAACCTTGGAGTCAGGGAATATGCATAACAAGCATACCTTCCAAAGGTTGAACCACTATCTTCCACATCTCAATCATTTGATGTCCATGATAACCTTGTATTTCATCAGGACATCTATGCTAATCCACTCTTCCAAGATGATCTTATGGAGTATGTCCTTGAAAATCCTACTTCATTCTCAGATTGCATCCCCTCTAGTCCACTACCATCTATCATTTCTTTATCTGATTCCATCCATAATAACCCAAGCATATGCTCTTTCATAATAAAACCTTTCTCACTCCTCTCATAGCCTGAGATTGATTAAATATTTAGCGTCAAACTGCTTATCATATTCGTCCCTTCATAACAGCTAGTTCTGTTTCAAACTGGGGCCAATCCTCGACCTATGGGTCTCAAAAGGATCTTACACATGGTATTTGAGGACGTTATCACAAAAATACAAAAAAATCACAGCATTCAACAAAACATAAAAGCATTCAAATATCCTTTGAAAAATCCAAAAACAGTCATAAACTATAAAAAATTAAAAACGATGTTAGTTCATGGTATTGAACTATGTTGTCTCTACAAGTGTACATAGGCAAGGCGAGTCAGTGATGAGCCCCTAAGGAATTAGGTATGTCCTTTAGGGTTTGTTGCAGTCAAACCTTCATCATAATCCATATGTCATAATAAACCACCACTTGTCATGGTTAGTCAAACTACATTTGTCTATGCATTTTCACATAGGCAAAGTCATCATCAATGAGCCCCCAAAGCATTAGGTCAGTCCCCTTAGGTTCCATTACAATAACATTTTCATCACAATCTAAATTGCATAATAAAACTATCCCTTGTAGAGAATGAACATGTTTGACACAAAATATTATCCTACACAGGAACCGACCTTAACAAATCATGAAACAAAAGATGACTGTACCCAAACTAGTTCTCAATTAGGTGGATCAATTGTTTACAAAATGTTACTTATCAGAAACTATTTGTCTTCTAGGGTGTTGCATTATTGAAACCAAACCACGTGTCTTACATAAAATGTCTCACTCCTAAAATAGATATAATCTTTTGAAAACACATCAAACACTTATCAATGAACATAAAGATCTACATAGTTGTTGACTCATTTGGTCTAGTATTAGTCTTATCTTATCTGATTTATCTTATGCCATACTACTAAGTTGCTCAATGATATCCACAAGTGATTAGAGTGATAATGATGGAGGATGACATTTCTTTTTGTTGATTTCTGTTTGTGGTTTGTCTTGGTAACATGACTGGGGCAACTAAGGTCCTTGTATGTGATTGAGATTCTATATAGCATAATCAAACATCCTATGCAAGTCAAAGATCAACTAAAGCTTTCTTGTAACAAGATTATCATGCTTTATAGTAATTTCCTCACATATTCCTACAAGGTTCTATTGTCACTAATCTAAATTAGGACACTCCTTGTCTGACGTGTCTTAATCTTTGACAAATAGATACTTAATGTCACCAAGGTTTGTCTCAACTTGGTGTACACTATCCACTTGTCCATACATCATATCTTTACAATAGACAAAAACAAAAGGTGCTTTCACAATTCATGCTTAGGTATGCATATATCTGCTTGTTCCATAAACATAAAAACACTCTATGATGATAAAACATGCACTATTGAAAACTCAAGTAATTCAATCATTACATCAAATCTTAATTTGGATGAACGGTCTATCTAAAAGTTTCTTCACTCCTTACTATTTCTTTTATTTGCACTAACAGTTCTTCTGACAATCTCGCAGTCATCTCGGTGGCATGCTATGACACACAAAAATAAATATATGAGCTACATCATCCTGCATCCATAATCATGTTAGAATATCATAAATAATCATGTGCATATGTCATACATACTGCATAAGAAAAATACAAAAAGATAGATAATATTACATCACATTTAGAAACATCATCATCCATATAACATACATGGCATAAACATGTTTTAAACATATAATGTCATCATCATATAGAACACATAAACATTAAATATCCATACATCACATCATAGATCATAAGCATTAAAAATCTATACATCATGTCAGACATATAAGCGTAAATCATATATCATGTGCATCCATCCATAAATAAAATCATACATAAACATCATATGCACCCATAAACATCCATCATATAGAAATATGCATAACAATAACACATCATATAATCGCCTCCAAAAAATGATGCATCTCATATATATATGTATCCAAAATATGTCATAGTACAATATCAAATGATTATAAAAAATGTGGATCTCGTAGGCTCGATAAAAAATATATATGTCTATATACAAACAGGGCTAGCCTATGTTGCCCCTATCATCGAATGAAGGCTTATCCTCTCTATGGCCTGACCCTAATGGTCATGATCTATCTTTGTGCGAATACTGAGTTGAATGATATGGAGATGTCTTGGGTTGGGACACTCCTCCACTGCACCACGATCTCTATGAATGAGATCTACTCAGTCTCTTTGCAAAACTAGGTGCC
>VDFB02373305.1:0-30071 GCA_007258455.2 Sequoia sempervirens
GGATTTTTGATTTTGGTGCTTGGCTTTTCAAGAAATTACAGATTCTCATAGGTGTTGCTGAGCAGTTGTCGTTTTTGGGATCTTTCGAGCTCTGTTCTTGCTCATCATCCTTCTTCCCACATCTTCCTTTCAGGAATGGGAAGACATTCTGCATACCATCTTGTTCTTGTTTCATCCCAAAGGGTAACATGTTTGATGGTCTTGGATCATCTTTAGCATTCAATGTTAAGCTTCTACCACCAGTGCAAGAGACTCAACATTGAGGGGGGTTGCATGTGTAATGACTCGTGCTCTGGATCAATCAATTTACAATTTATTTCTCATTGGATTGACAAAGATTGTCATCCAATATTTATGTAAAGTTGTCAAATTTGCCAATAACCTTAAAGATAGTAAAGATGATGTACTTTGGTTTATTTAAGAGCAACTGATAAACACTAGTATATTGATATGCTTACGATATGAATTAAGAATCTTGAAATAAATATTATTTTAATAATGGCAAATGTGCCATGTAAATATAATGTTGTTTCTGATATGTTAAGTTGGAATCATGCATTGCTTATGGAAGAGGTTTAGACCTCTTTTCAGAGAGTTGTTTCTGACTTTATCTTTATATTCATGCAACTTGTAAGTGGTGTTGTATCTGAATTCTTCTTATTATTCATGCATCCTTATTTAGAGGATCTTGGGCTCCTATGAGCACTTCAATCTGCTATGTTAAATGTATATATATCTCTCTGAAAATTCTATTCCCTCTCTTCTTCCTCATTAACTTTTATATCCTTATATTTAGCTGAAGCGATACATCTTCTTTTGAAAGGATACGTTTATTTAAAAGACATCACCTTTTAATGACCTTTAACCAATTGTTGTCTTCATCTAGTGTAATCTTTGTCCACATTATTGATGTCTTTTAATTGCTACTTCTCTAATATCATATAGGCTTATAATGGTGGTATCAACTAAGGATGGTTCCACGTTAACTTTTGAATTTCCACAGTAGTCCACCAGTACTTGAATATTAGCGGCATTCTCTTGTTCGTGCTGTCACCTGATATTCTCAGTTGGTTCGGCCTAAGAATATAACTTGATGATGCCGATGCAGGATTTAGTGTCGCAGTAGGGAGGCATCCCTGATAGTCAATGAAAGCAACAGAGATGATGATTGCCAGACCTGAGATGCTATGTGAATTCTCCAGAACAATCAATCTCCACATAATAATGAGTATGGGTGTCAAGTTGTATTTACAAGGCACACTAGGCAAGGATTCAGACTTCCCTAATAACATTCCTTCCTTATAAGTCACGATATTAAGAGTTCCTTGTCTTATATGTGACATCGGCTTCTCCATAGTTGACTACGTTGTGACTTGACCTCCCTTTCTGTTGGCGTTTCAATTCACACCTCTATAGTGCATATTAGAAACAGACAACTATGCACAGATAAACTGCTCTTCAAATTCAAAGTGGAAGCTCCCTCTTTGTTGATTATGCTTTCTAAAAGAAACAACTAAACTAATGGTCGATCTTTTTGTTTTTAGCTTAAGAGCACAAGGTTTATAAAACTCTCCATGTTGTAGCTAATAAGATTTTCCCCGGTTTCGTAAATCCAACTACAACTAAGCCTATGCTAAAACACTTCTAATTTCTCAAGTAAATTTAGAGCAAGAGAAACTAAAAGTAAACAAGTATGATTTTCTGACACAAAAACTCAAATAAACTTGCATCCAACATTCACTCGAAGACTCATTGTACTTTTGGTTGTAAGCTGAAATAAAGATTACGGAAGCAATTTACTGAAAGAAATGAGACATTGGATCAAAGCACAAAGGTGTGAGATTTATTTACTCAAAGCTTTCTTGAACAACAATAGTACATCTGGGACAGCAAATTGTATGATGAAACAAACAAACAATAGACGATCAAACCAGCTTTATAACATGACATTAAACAATAAACTGAACAACGATTTGCAGCCACAAGTATACACTCTTGTTCTTACACAATGTGAACCAACACTGAATAGCAATATTGCAGGCGAAAGTGGCACAACAATTTGTTATCACAAGCAAAAGTTAAAATACAATGAGCAAGGTTGCTCTTATTTATAGAATCTCAAAGGAGTAGGGAACCCTAAAATCTCCTTGAGTTAACATTCAGTCTTGCCAACATGCAAGATTTATTCCTATGTCTAAACAAAGATAACCTAACAGTTAACTGGAAAGACTACCTCAGTTAAGTGGTCTAAAACTAAAACTAATTGGACTTGGCAATATGCAAGTCTTATTGATATGAGAGTCAACTGATAACTGACATCAGTTAACTAAAACCTAACTGAAAGTTCCAACTCCACCAACATATATTCCCAAGAAGAGATAAACATGCATGAAATCAACAATCTGAACTCAAGAGTGATGTTAAGTTAACTACTGCCTTTGACTCTATCCTTGGAGAAAATCGTGAGATCTAACTGGTTGTTTACTCCAAGCCATCTTGAGCAATCATATCCTCCAGGAAATTGTTAACTGCATCTTCTTCAAGCACTTTGATACTGTCCAAAATAATCGACTGTTTGCTCAAGGTCTTCTCTCCATATGTGATCAATTTCAAACATTCTTTGACCTCCTCAGCTGCCTTGTCAAATTTTGTTGACATCACGAAAAAATGATTCAACTTGGACGCCACAGAATCACCATCAAAACCATCACAAACCAAACTCTGGAATTCTGCTTGCACGACACCGAGATTGATGTAGGTACCATCATCATGAAGATAATGGCATGGGATCTGTGATGAATCCACTTACAAGCTTGAGAGCACCGGCAACATTTTGTTTAATTTCAGCCATCTTTGCTGGTTGTTCTCATTGACTTGTGTTTCCTTTCAAATTCTTCGTCTTTCCGCTAACCATGACACCTTCGGGGGATTGCTTATGGTCTTGACTCTGGATTTTCCCTTGGAAGAGGAAGGTAGTGAAGGATGTACAATTGGTGGCTCTGAAACTGGGACTACCTTCCGCATCCTCTTGGTGTCCAAGAAAAGCATACTGGTCTTGACAATTCGGCTTGAGGCTACAAACAACTCGCCCATCTACTAATTGAATTTGTCGTGTAGAAGGGTTGTAATGCTTGATGCATGCAATGACAAACTCGAGATTTGACAGTGTGATGGGAATAGAAGTTGCTGCCAACAATCAGGAGCGATCAAGATGCTTGATTGTAGTACTGTCTATGCCTTCCAAAGTGCTCAATTTAATCATTGGATGAACATGGCACAAGTCAGTGTCAAAAGTTTTCAAAAAGTCAAGAATCAAGACTGATTTGGTTTTGTATTCAATTGGATTGAATTGCATTGTGAAAAACTAGACTTTTGATTGTAAACTTGGATATGTTTGGACGAACTTCTGAAAAAGCTAAAAATAGCTTCTTTAGAGGCAAAATTTTGGAAAAATTTCTAAAATGTGGGTTTTGTTGAGAATGTTGTGTTGATCAAACCCAAATCGTCTGTTTTCGAAAAAGATGATTTTTTGACCACCATGTAAAGGAAACTTCAAAAAGAGGGAAGCATCGAGGCAATTTTCCTAAAAAATTCTGGAACATAGATTTTGTTGCCAACGCTGTGCTGAACGAGATGACCAAATTTTGAAAAATATGTCTTTTTGACCACCATGCAAAGCCTTCAACTTTTAGCCCGAAGTGACTAAAAAATTCTAGAACATAGGTTTTCTAGCCAATTTTGTATAGAGTAAACCCAATTGATCAATTTTAGAAAAAGAAAAAAGAAAGAGAAAATCCTAAAATTTAGGATAGAAGCTTCGAAGAAAAAGTTGCTGATTTTCAATAGAAGCCGAATATATGAGGACCCAAATTGCTGAAAACTGAAGAAAAGAGAATTTGTTCTTGAAAATTGCTCTGGAAAAATCAATGTTGCCAATGCATTCTTCTATGCAATCTGATCATAAATTCTCCAAACAAATCTGAAAAATTTCTCTTTTAGTGCCTCCAAATCCTATTTGCATGAGAAAAGATGAACTCGTCTTCAACTGTAATGGAGAAAATGGACACCCAAATGTTTAATTAAATAATTTTACATGAATAGAGGCATCTCATGCAATTAAATCCTAAATTTAGGATGAAGTGACCTCATTGGACCTCCATTTAGTCAACAGAATGAAGACTAATCCTTCAATAGGCGCCAAAAATCATGCATAAGAGAAAGGACGTAGCATGCAAGAAAAATGGAGCAGTTCAAAGTTCAGTTTGGAGTTGTTAACTAAAGACTGCTCATTAGTTTGAGTTCAGTTCTCAAATCCCTAAATTTTAGGGCGGCCAAAGCATGCACATTCACTTCAAAAATATCTTCAAGTCAAAGTTGACTTTGGATGCCAACTTTTCCAGACTTAGAAACTTTTTTTGAAATTTTCCATTTTTTAGCCTTTGCAAACGTCACCGAAGCCTCTGTTTGATCACTATTTCTGAATGACTGATAGATCCAGTAGACTGACTACAGTGTCGTTGAAGAGCAAGATCAAAACTGTAAAGGAACTTCTTGAGGTTGCAAACCCTAATTTTAACTTATGGATCATCAAAACTCTGGGCGCCCCTGGCCAACAGGGGCGCTTTTCCTCATCAAACATAGAAAATTTTCAAGGATTTTCACCATCTCAAACTTGATTTTCACCTCCCTTCAGTCTACATTTCCCGGCAGTTGACAATTCTCCAAAGCTAGCTGACAGGTTGACTGCGGAGCTGGATCAAAACTGAACATGATCTTTTAGGGGGCATAAACCTTAAAAACTGCATGTTGCATGTTAAAATCTTGGGCACCCCTGGCCAGCAGGGGTGCTTCTATTGCCAGACAACCATTTTTACAACTTTCTAATTTTGTCCTTCATGCTCCGTTCTTCGTTCAATCTCTAGCTGCCAACTACTGGCAATTCTTCTAATCAGGCTGAGATATTCGATGGAAAGCTTGAAGAATTATGTACAGGATGAATATTTTAGCAAACCCTAGCAACTGCATTTGGGGGCTCAAAACCCTAGGCGCCCCTGGCCAGCAAGGGCGCTTTTGTGCTCTGAACTCACAATTTGACTTTGACTTCCATGACTAAATCCTTCTGTTTGACTCCTAATTTCGGCTTTGGCAACTCCGATTAATTCACTAACGAACTCAATACGAACCCTGATCAAGTCTGAGACAAACATCTTACATGTCATTTGCTCAAAAAGTTACATTTGGTGCCCCAAAAGTTTGGGCACCCCTAGCCAGCAGGGGTGCTTTTCCCCATCAATGTTAGTCAAATTTTGACTAACTTCATTTCCCTTTGTCTTTCTCCATTCTTCATTTGATCGTCAAATTCGGGCGTTAGATAGATCTCCTAGACTGGCTAGCAAGTTCATCGCAAAGTTGGAAGAATTCTGGAAAGGACTTCTTGGAAGTGACAAACCCCGAAAAGTTGACCTATGCCTTTGAAACCTTGAGCGCCCTTGGCTAGCAGGGGTGCTTTTATGCTCTGAACTCACATTTGACTTTGGCTTCCATGACTAAATCCTTTTGTTTGACTCCTAATTCTGGTAGTTTGGCAACACTGATTAATCCGCTGACAGACTCGTTGCAAAGCCTAATCAAGTCTGAGACAAACATCTTGGATGTCATTTTCTCAAAAAGTTGCATTTGGCGCTGTTGGTGTACGTTTTATCATCCACCAAACACACAAAATAAAATGTCCAAAGACACTCTATCCTCTCTTGAAAAACCACCGCATATGCTAAGATTGCGAGAAGATCATATGGCGATTCCAAGGTTTCTTTAGTCAGGTCTTGACGTGTGGATAAGCTCAATGGGCGTTGTGATTTGCTGGTAATAAACAAGGGGACTTACGTTAAAGAACTTTTCACAAGTTTGGGACTTAGGCGGATTTATCATTAAAGGCTTCTCAATTAGGACTTCAATGTGGATTTCAAAAAAAAAAAATGGCAAAAGGATAAGGGTTCAGAGAATCTATTATATGCCTAAGAATTCAAGAGACAATAAGATTCGGTGAAGGGAATAAACCACACTTTGTTTCACCTCCTGCAGGACAACATACGCAAAGTGGGTGCAATCTTCTAGGGGTGTGATAATAATTTTCAAACCTTGAATGGGGCTGAAGTTAAGCTTCCACGATTACAAGCTCAGGCTAACTTTACGCATCAAATGCAAATCATCCATTCGAAGAAAGTATGAGCATGACTTCACCATTGAATCAGTACTATCAATCTCTCATTCACTTAACCAACTTTCGAAAGCAAATTCTATTTAGCTTAATTCTAACTTTAATCTATGGCAGAAGAAGATATGCAACCTCGCTTACTATTTGACAATAAAAGTTATTCAAAGCAAATCATGCATAAGAGGTTTTATTATTCGAAATAGTCTCAATGCAACAATCTCATAATCTGTCTCCACACTTTACAAATGAGGGGTGAGCTCAATTTATAGGCTCCCCAATTACAATTCAATGGCCAAGATTGATTTAGGATCAACGGCTGAGATTACAGAATAAAACCCTAATTAGGGTTTGTCACTTTCGACCAATGAGAAAATTTCATTTGAGGACACTTGTCCTTTTTGCTAAATATAAATCAACAATAAAATAGAAAGTTGTTGCATGTTGATTCAGAACAATTTGATTGGTTGGAAGATGACGAGGCGCCACCTCAGCGCGCTGGATGCCTTCCTTGGTTGCTCCGTTTTTCTTCCACGCACTTGCCTTAGAATATTTTCCCTGTCGATGACTCTGTCCTTTGCGCTTGTTCCTTCCTAGCTTTGATCTTGGATTCCTTTTGAGACTTTGATTTCTTCTTCTTGCCTGTACTGGAATCTTTGAGTCTGGAAGTCTCCCCTTGGAGCAGGTGTCTGGACTTGAAGTTGGTTGCTTTGAACTTCCTCCTGCTTGAACTGGGTTGATGTTATTCCTTTGGATTTCCTCTCTGAATTCTCCAATTTGTGTTGAGAAATTGTCTAAGTAGGAAGATATGTTTTGGAACACTCTCCTTGTCACCATCTGATTCTGATTGGAAGCTTGTCTTTAATTCTTCAGGAGATGAAACCCTTCAAAAAGTTGCCCGGATTGCTTGAATAGGTCTGGGATTGTAGATGAAATCCTTCTAAGATGTCTGAATATTCTTTCAAGTGCCTAGAATTTGGAGAAGAATGCCTCTGTGCTTTCGCCATGATGGGGGAAATTGGAATTTCCTCTGTGAAGTATTTCCCAAACTTAGCCAAATTTTGGCTACTTTGTAACACCTTCATGTGGACCATTCAGCATTTAGCCAAGGTTTTGGCCATCTCCATGCTCGAACGAACTTTGCCTGTGGATTTTCCTTCAATTCCGAATTTGGCTTGACAAATTCCATCTCTGGACAAGGATTTTATCCATTTCCTCTTTACTCCTCTTCATCCTTCCTGTTTTTTGTCCAACACTTAGTGAATTCTTCTCCCCAAGGTATCAACACTCAGCCAATTTTCTGAGTTTTAGCCAATTTTCTCATCCTCTCCTTGGGCGGACTTCACATGAGCTTGGACGTTTTCTCTCTCGGCCTAAGTCGGACTTCAAGCCACTTTGGACAAACATCCCTGGGAATAAGTCGAACTTTCTCTAGTGCTTACCATTTTTTCTCTTACACTGGAGCGAACTTTCTCAACACTTTGACATTTCTTTTTTTGGTCTAGGTCAGACTTTGCATCATGTTTGCCATTGTACTTGGCGGATCTTATGGATGTTCGGACATACCTTCTCCAAGCAAAGTCGAACTTTGTAAAGGTTTGGACATGATGTGCTTGGGAAAAGTCAGACTTTCTTGTGCCGTCCACCCATTGAGCAAGGTCGGACTTCACTGGTGCCTTTCCAAATTTTTGAATTTTTACTTAGCCAATTCTTTGAGTTTCCTTGGTTGGGCGGACTTCATCAAGCCTGGGACAAGTGCATGGCGGACTTAGAGATTTCTTGCCAAGAGATAGGTCAGGCTTTCCACTAAGCTCGCCATTTTTCATCTCCCTTCTAGGCACTTCATGCCTTAGAATATTTTCCACTATGATTGAGGGCGGATTTTGGACTATCTTGGACACTTCTCCAGGTGGACTTTGCACTTGTCTTGGACATCCATCCTTGGGCAGACTTTGCTTCATGCTGGACATCTCCACCTTGGGCGGACTTGAAGCTTGCCTTTCCATCCATTATTTTGTCCAAGGCATTTCATATTTTTAAGTATTTGGAAATAAATTATTAAAATATTAAAATATTTTAATTTAATTCCAACTCGTTCATTTTGGACCCATGGCTATTTCAATTTTCTCTTCATTTTCTCTGGCTAAAAGTTTATTTTCCAATTTTATTCCCAATTTCGTCTAGCCAAGTCAAAATTCTAGCCATTTCGTCGACAATTGTTATGCCAGATCCTTATTTTTCCCTGCCATGGTGAACTTTTAGTTGCACTGGGCACATTTTCCTATGCCAAAGTCAAATTTTCTCTCGCTCAAACGAATTTTTCTAAGCAAAATCTTTGTCTGGATGTCTTTGTTAGGCGCAATTTTGTGATGCTTGATAAATTTTATTCCTTCTAGCCAAGGGCGAGCTTTCCTACCTCTTTTCCTTGTGCATTTTTCTCTGGCCAAAGTTGTCAATTTTTATAACATTTTCTCCAAACATCCGCACTTAGGCAATTTAATTTCTCTTCCATTTTCATACTAGGCACACTTCATTTTTTCTTTGCCTTGGCCTAGGCGGATTTCCCAAAGTCTTTTCCACTTTCCACATGCCATAGCGAATTTTCTTTAGCACTCTCCCTTCAAACTCTAACACTTTTCCTCTTGAAAATGCCACAACACTTAGCCAAAAATCTCACTTTTTCATCCTCTATACTTAGGCAAATTTTCGAATTTCTCTTGACTAGGCACCAAACACTTAGCAAAAATTGTAATTTTCTCCCTTCATAGACCATGGCGGACTTTGCAAGTGCTTGGACAAGGTGAGGGCGGACTTTCTATGGTCTTGGACATCATCTCTTTGAACATGGCGGACTTCCAAATCTTTTGGCACTTTGCTTAACCCTTTGTCTCTTGGAAATCCTACAATACTTAGTCAAAATTTTGATTCTCCACCTTTCTAGGCTATTACACTTAGGCAAAAATTTCGAAATTTTCCTTGCTAGGCACCAATACTTAGTGAAATTTTTGATTTTTTTTCTCTCCCATGTGCCTAGGCGGACTTTAAAGAATGTTTTCTTAGCCTTTCAAGGCTTGGGCGGAGTTCACCAACATCTTGCCTAAGGTTAGGCGGACTTTAGATAGTCTTAGACATGCTTCCTCTTGATCATGGCAGACTTCCTAATCTTTTGGCACTTACCTCCTTGAAGATGGCGGACTTTAAACTTTAAAGGCATCCTTCCGTAAGCATGGCGGACTTCACAAGCATCTAGACAAGTGAGGGCAGACTTTGAAGAGTCTTGGCACTTCTCCCTTATGGCTGGGCGGAATTTGGATAGTCCTTGCCATCCTTTCTTTAGTGCTGGGCAGACTTTGGATGGGTCTAGACATTTTTCTCTTAAAGCTGGGCGGACTTCAGATAGTTTTGGACATTCCTCTCTTGTGGCAGGGCGGACTTTCCTTAGTGTCTGACATTCCTTCCATTTTTCCGTCCCACATTTCAAGGACCATCCTTCTTATGGCGAATTCTTCAGACTTAACCAGATTTTCATGAATTCCATTCTTTTTGAGCTGATTTTCTGTGATTTTGCTTCAGATCTGATTGATTTTGGACTGATTTTTCCAGAATTTTATGTTTTTTTGGGTCTGATTTTTCATGCTTTTTACTTGCTTTTCCATATTTTTCAATGATTTTCAATTTTCTCTTTGATTTTCTGAGAGTTCTATCGAGTTTTTCGAACTTCTGAGTGGATTTTTGGAATTCGAAACCTTTCCAAATATAGAAACTTTCTAAAAATAGAAAAAGCAAAACCCTAAAAAATAGGGAACCCCGTTTGGTCCAAAAATGCCAAAAATGAAAAAGCGAAAAAAGCAAATTTCCCTAAAAAATAGGAAGTGTCAGAATTGGCCGAATGAACAGGCGATCCTCGTCTCCCGGGCCTTCTGAGCGCTTCCATGACGTCTATGCGCTGATTCAAGCATGGATTATTGACTTGGCTCGGGTAACTCTCGGCAAACTGACCTGAAACTCTCAAAATGATGACCTCATTGTAAAAAGACAAGTGATAAGAAGTTGCGACGCCAAGGCAAAAAAAGCAAAAACAGGGGGTCCCCATTTGTAATGGGGCGATGTGTGAAAAGGTCACAACAGGCGCCTCAAAAGTTTGGACACCCCTGGCTAGCAGGGGCGCTTTTCCCTATCAAAGATAGTCAAATTTTGACTTACTTCGTTTCCTCCGTTCTTCGCTTGATCTTCAAATTCGGGTGTTAAACAGGTCCCGTGGATTGGCTAACAAGTTCATTGCAAAGCTGGGTTGAATCTGAAATGAATCTACTGGAGTAGTTAACCCAAAAAATGACTTTTGAGCTCTTTAATTTCTAGGCCCCGTTGGCCTGCAGAGGCACTTTTTTCCTTGATAGACTGCCATTTTATGAGTTTCTCATTTTCAGCATTTTCCCTCTTGATCCTCGTTTGTCGATGTTTAATGAATTTGTTGAACGAGTCATTGGATTCATTGGAAAGCCTGAGAAATTTGAAGAAGATCCATAACACTGCAAATTCTAACAACTGCCTTTGACCTCTTGAATTCATGGGCGCCCCTGGCTAGCAGGGGCGCTTTTTAGCTCCAGAGTTTAAAAAATTTCAAGCATTTTCACCTTTCGAAAATCCCCTGTATCGCGAAGCATCTTTCGCCATAGAATCTTCTGTGATGCATTTGAGGCTTAGATTTCAACACTTGGTATCTAGCCATCTACCATTGTTGACCTGAGAGGTCCTAACTTTTCTTTTGAAAAAGTGAAATAGACCCACTAGAGCAAAACTAACTTTTCTTGATTCTAACTTGACTAGTGTGATCGTGAAGTGAAATAAGCCAATCAAAATTATTTTCATTCAATTCTAGAAAGATCCTATTTTTTAGGGTTTTTCCTAAAAATAGGGTTCCAGAAACTCTAATTTTCAAAATTTTCCAGTATCCTCTGGACAATAAACCCACAAAAAGCCCATGCTTTATTTGACCTAAAACTGACTTTTGACGACAATTTAACAAGATTTAGACCATTTTATCAATGCCTCATTGAAGCAAAAATTTTACTTTGGGTACAACATTAGGCTCCATTTGGTGACCATGTCGGATACCTATACCATAGGAGAACCGAGAATCTCTTGAAAAAAAGTAGACCGGTGTGATATCAGTTGGGTATGGGAGTCAGGATCTTTCCTAATCACCTAAGTTGGAAACTTTCCTAAAATCACCTAAAAACAAGACTACCTAAATCACCTAAAAACACGACGAAACTTTACGAAACAGGAAATACATTACTACATAACGTTAAAAGAAAATTACTCCACCCCTGAAGGGATGAAGTACTTTGGATATCGTTCGTTGTATGACAACGGTAAGAGCCTTCCATCAATGCCATTTATGCCTAAAAGGCTTCACTTCTCTTCTGATGGGAATCACAGGAGGAAATCCTTCTGGGATGAAGACTCTCAGGTATTCATATATCCAAGCAAAGGTACTCTGAAAAAATTCAGAATATGGTGCAAATGGGAAAGATGATACCCCTGAGGCATTAGTTTTGTTATTGTCCATCCTCAGGATGTTGAACTCTTCAAACCAATCAATCAAGTTCCAAACTTAATTTCTATAATGCCATAGGTGATCTTTTCTGACCTGAAAATATCCTTCGACTGGTTCATTGATCAGCTCAATATCACCTTTAACACATAGGAGTTTGATTCCCATGTCTTCAGCATTTTTGAGACCTAACAAAAGCGTCTCTTGTTCAGCTTTACTGAATTCCAATTGCAAGCCATATGCAACTGGGTACAACTGTCTTTTAGGGGATATGATCATTTCCCCTGCTTCTGAACTTGTATTGGAACAACCTCCATCGAACTGTATTGCCCATGACCTTGTATCCTCTATCAGTCTCTTTTCAGAACAAGCAATGTTCTGGTCTTCAGTTTCTATTTCTAATAGAGTTACATAATTACCGAAACCCATTCCAGGCTATTCTTCTACTGGAACTGATGACTTGAGCAATGTAGGATGAATCACAACCTACTTCTTTACAACCTTACGAGAATCTAATCTATTTGTTCTGGATGGTCTTGAAGATATTCCAATTGAGAGATTTGTACCTTGGTCTTCATCATGGAAGTCACGATATCAAAGTTTGCTGAAGACGGATCTTGAGCAACTATCATAGTGTTCTCCTATGAAGATCTGGGATTGGAAGCGAACGGCACTTTTTTTCCTTTTTCATTTGATTTTCATCTTTCTTCTTCTTTCTGTGCTTTGAAATGTTGAGCATGTGTGAACACAGGCGTTGAAACATTCTCATGATTCATTGCAGGAGCGTACTAATGGTATTCTTCTTGTTTTTGATTGACGAGTTCCTTATCAAAGTATCCCGCAGCGGAGTTTCCATCGAAGTTGTCCGTCTTTGGTAAGACAACATTCGAACTTGGCGTTGGTACAAAACTAGAACTAGGAGCAGCTTCAGTGTATCCCATGATTTGGTTCATTCTCAGATTCTCAAGACATGTGGATCCGATATGTGCATCAATGTCATGGAAACAACAAAATACTGCATTGTGTGCAGCTTTAACTGTTGGTCTTGATGGAGATGTTGGCAACCGTGGCTGAAGATTATCTCTCTTTGGCTGTACAGTTGCTAAACTAGAGATCTGATAGAATTTGTTTTCATCATGTCAGAAGTAATCATATCATCCTCCAACTTGATGGCGTGTTCTTGCACACTCTTCAACTCTGTTTCTTTTGTCGTCTTGAGGAAGAAGGCTATCTCTGATAGAAGAGCATTTATGAAACAGCTCATTAGAATCTCCGGTGATGGATCAAATGTAGAAGAAAGTCTTGTAACAAGACCATTAAATCTTGCTACAAATTCTCTCATGCGTTTGTTGTGCGCCATCTTTGAATTTGTAAGTTGGGCAAACAACAGGTGACTGTCTTCTGCGAGCTTGAATCTTGCCAAAAACTTCTCGCTCATAGTTGCCCAGCTTGTGATACTGCCTAGCGCCAGGTGATTGAACCAGTTGGTAGCATTTCCCGCAAGAGTCTCGACAAAGAAACGCACTGCAATGTCTTCATATGCCACGTGCAAGACAGCGCAAGCCGTTGTGAATGCAAAAAAATGTTCATCTGGGTGTTGGCTTCCATCGCTGTGAAATCAGGGAAAATGTTTCCTTGATTCTTTAAGTAACTCATGATTTACCTGAAAAGCCAAAGGTCCAATATTATTACTCCAAGGTAATGGGGGTGGACATCATTGATTTCTATCAGCATTGCCAGCATTATTGTTGTTATCATCCATTGCTTATATGTGGATCAT
Source organism: Sequoia sempervirens (assembly GCA_007258455.2). NCBI lineage: Eukaryota > Viridiplantae > Streptophyta > Pinopsida > Cupressales > Cupressaceae > Sequoia > Sequoia sempervirens. The sequence goes on from VDFB02373305.1 coordinate 13,549, forward strand.
GCAATAGGATGCTAAAGGGTCATTCCCATGTCATAAAAGCGTTAGCTTTTCTTGAAGTTTTATGTGTTAATGATATAGCAACTTCGGTAGCTCCTTCCAGCTCAGCTCCTTCATGGAAACATAAATTGAATGATAGCTGTTGGCTATTCAATTTATATTTATTGTTATTGTTTATCTTCACATTGTATGGCCGACATAAGAAGATACGAATTCACCTTGATCTGTTATCAAGAAGACATTTAATACATGTTTATTTAGAGCCGACCTCATTCTCCTTGGGACACGTTTTCTTAAAGGTGGCCGACCTCTTGTGAAGAGGCGTGTATATTCATTCAGGCCGACATATAATATTTATCTAGGCCGACTTCATTTAACAAGATACGCAATCTCTTAAGAGGCTGACATGAAGGATTTGTCTCTCCATTCATTTGTATATATATACCATAGTAACGAGACGCGAACGCGGCTCAGACTCGGCGAGGGCGACTCGGCGCGAGACTCGGCGACTCCGGACGCGGACGCAGCGCAGACGCGGCAAAATGAAAAAAAGTTGAAAAACCCTAGAAATTTAGAGATTTTTAAGGATTTAAAACTTGTTTCAAGCACCCTTTATTGAATACAACACAAATAAAAGCAAATTTGATCACATGCATAAGTATACAACGATTACATAAGTATAAGGTACACATTGTAGTTGCGTTGCTGAAGGAAATAACATACTTAGATATATAAAATTAGTCAAATGTATACAAAACTCATGGAATATGAAATCCATGACATCAAATGTTCCATACAAATATGAAATATGAAATATGACATCAAATCAAAATGTTCTATGACTCTATGCCCTATGGCATAGTGGAGCCAGCATCCTTCCTACGAAGGCATCTAAAGGGCCTGGATGATGTTGCAGCTGCAGCCATAGTCTCTGCCTGTGTCTGACTCTCCATGCCACGCTCACCAACAACATCTATGCCTCCTCGTGCTCTAGCCTCCTCCTCAGCCATGGCTACAACCTCGGCCTCTCTCTCTGCCTGGTCCACCCAATCAAGGTCCTCGTCACTAAAGACTGCATCTGTAGCCTCAGTGGTCCACTCAGACTGTGGATCAACCTCCTCTAGATTGATCGGGGTTTTGTCATGGTCAAAAAGCTTCCTGTATCTGAGCCGAAGATTGTAATGAACATATACCAAGTCGTTCATCCTCTCCACTGTCCATCTATTGCGCTTCTTGGAGTGTATGTGCTCAAACATACTCCAATTGCGCTCACAACCAGATGAACTGCATGGCTGGCTCAATATACGAATGGCAATATTTTGCAGGTTCGGTGTATCAGAACCAAACATATTCTACCAGCTATCTGAGATGAGAAAAAGAAACAAAATCAATCTCATTTTAAGTTTCAAGTTCAAGTTCAACATTTAATAATAAATTATAATATAAAGAGATGAAAATTATGCCCTTAAATATATTTTTACCTGGTAGTAATGTTGTCCTATTATCTTTGCACATTTGACGTGCAAAGAAGTCTCCTTGTGCCTTAGTGAAGGCATCTATCTCCTGCACCACCTGTGTAGTAACAGCAGGCAACATCTGCTCCAATGTCGTGTAGAGCCCACTAAGAATTTCTCTATCTGCACGGAGATCGCGGTGGAATTGGAAGGCCGGATTCAGGAAACATGCGGCTGCATGGATGGGCCTATGAAGTTGGTTTTGCCATCTCCTATCAATGATATCCCAAATGGGACGATACTTCTCTCAACTCCACCATAGACTGACCTAATGGCCTCTTTGGCCCTATCCATGCCCTCATATATGTAGCCCATTGCGGGCTTCTCCCCATCTGCAACTCGTAGGAGAACTAGCAAGGGCTCAATAAACTGCAAAGTGCAAACATGTTGCACAAATAAGTGTGAATGAAAATAAACAAATAAAAGTAAGATATGATTAAGAATTAGAACATAATAAAGAATTAAATTTTACCTTCACAATCTCATCCATTGGTGTCCAAAAACCTTGCTCATCAAAAATGCAATCAGCCACAGCAATCCCTGCGGTGCTTGTAGAAAAGGATGAGGAAGACCACTCCTCACTAGTAAACATGCGCCTCAAAGCTGCCCTTGACCGAATCAAGGATTGCATCGTGATAAAATTTGTTGCAAACCTGGTGATGCCAGGACGAGACAACTCCCTCAACCCCGTCTATTGCCTCATAAGGTTAAGCACCCATGTGTGGTTGTATACAAATTTGCAAACGTTTTTTGCTGCTTCCACACATGTTTTGATCCATGGGAGCTTCCCAAGATCCTCCAACATGAGGTCAATGCAATGGGCGGCACATGGAGTCCAAAATATAGTAGGGTGCCTCTCCATCAATAGTCTACCAACAGCAACATAATTTGCTGCATTGTCTGTCACCACTTGCACTACATTTTCTTCCCCCACATCAGCTATCACGTCCTCTATAGCCTCACACAGGTATGTGGCATTTTTGATTTGGCCAGAAGCATCAATGGACTTAATGAAGACGGTGTCACCTGAAAAAAAAAAGCAAAACCAATTATTCAATAAATTAAAAAACATAAATCAGCCATATTAAATTATGTGATTCACTAAATAAAATTCAAATTCCAATGCATTGAAGGAAGTACAATTACCTCCGGAGAAAACTAGGAAATTAAGCAACGTCCTATTTCTCCTATCAGTCCAACCATCAGTCATGATGGTGCAACCAATCATGCTCCAGTACTTGCGTTGCTCCTCTAATTGTGCTTTCACATCTGCCACCTTTTGAGTCAAAAGTGGGCCCTTTAATTCATCTTCACTAGGGGCTTTGAACCCCGCCCCACATATAGTTATCGCATCAACCATGTTTTGCCAGAAAGGTGACCTATAACATGTCATAAATAAATTGATAAGTTACATAAGTATTGTAAAATTTGAATTCGATAATGAGATAATGAGATACATCTAGATTCTAAAATTTAAATATAAATTTTAAAACAATTAAACGAAAAAAAATTCCCTGGCTACATGGAAGGGAATGGTGCAGTAGTAGCAAAAGTTTGCAATTGCCTTTTTGGTTGCATCATGTGCGTCCTTGTTCCAACCCATGCTTTCAAGCGACGGTTGGGAACCAGGGGTAGTGCGTGGTACAAAATATGAGTCCACCCTAGATTTACGAACTCTAGGGCCAATGCTAACACTGCCACTACCACTAGCAGTAGCAGCGCCACCAGCACTAGGAGTACACATAGGCATTGCTGATGCAGAAACAAAAGCACTACCACAAGCACTAGCACTAGGACGGTATGGAGGCATGGAAGAAGCATCTCCAACAGCACCAAGTCCCTGTCCAACTCCAACACTCAACAACTCCTGCTTCTGTTTCTTTTTCAATTCTTTTTGCATTTCAAAAGTTTCTAATTGCACTTGTACTTCACGAACAACCTCAAGAGGTGCTATAGGGCAACCCACTGCATCATGGGCGGGTATGCGTGCAAGATGATATTTTAATCGATTTATGCCTCCATGATATATTGTTTTGCAATAGAAACATTTGGCGTCTCCTTTTTTCATTCCGGGAAAGATTTCAGCATGTTTCCAAGTAGGGTCTTTTCTGACTGGGGTATGAGACATTGTGAAAATAATAATATGGTATGATTTACAAATGAATGTGGCTGCACAAAATAGGGTTTCTAAAATTATTTAAGTTGCAAGTAGGGTTTGTAAAAAAAATATGCAAACTCAAAAGAATAGTGATTTTACAAATTACAATGAAATATTTGTTAAAAAAACACAAAAAAATCAATTAAAATCGAACTTACCTCTTAGATTTAGCTTGGAATGCAATAGAAACTCCTCCAAATCACTGGTAATGAGCTTTCAATGCACCTCCTTGCTGGTATGAAGCTCCCCAAATGATATATGCCCTTGGATTTGTCTTCAACAAGTTGCTGGTTGCCCTTTCTTCTCCTCCTATTTTTCTTCACAACTCTCTTCTCCTCCTATTTTGCCAAATGAATGAAATGAGTGCCCTTTTAGGGTGAAATAGAAGATATAAATCAAAAAACAGATTAAAAAAATGTTGTGTTTTAATTGTTTTGGCGTTTCTTATTCTTGTGCGTCCTGATCCGGGACTTCGCCAGCGTCGGCGTCCGTCTGGTGGCGGCGCCAGCGTCCGGCAGCGCTTGAGGGCCAGCGGCAAGGCCGCTTCGCCCATGAGGACTCGCTGGCGATAAGGCGCCGAGGCGAGTCTCGGGACTATGGTTATCATGAACTTACACACGAACTTCAGAAGATAAGGTACAATTGTGTATAGATGATACTGATCATCATCACTCCTTTGATCTGCTCCTTTAACAGCATCACTCAGTTGACATCAATGACAACATATACAACACTATGTGCAAACACCCTGTTAGGAATAGGAGGAATTTAAGTACCTCTGAAAGCCTAAATCCCCTCTAAAATTGATTGGTTAGAGAAGCTTTATCAACTTGGCAATTCACAATCCGATCTTGTGATTTAGCTTCCTTCCACCAGGATGTCTTACTAGAAGGATACATGTTTTTTACCTAGACATGCATCCCATGAATGGCCAAGGCCAAAACAGTTTCTACATCTAATTGCCAGCCCTCCATAATCGTGTTGTTTCCAGATCTTACTGCCTACTTTCAACCATTTTTCTACTAGAAGACCAGGGGATAAATCCTTTTCTATCAAAGACGAGCAAAAGTAGGATGTGAGTGACCCAAAGTTTCCAAAGAAATAGACACAAACTTTCCCAGGGATTTATCTATATTTTCCAAAGTTGAGTCGACCTAGAAGTGCAATGGAAGATTGGGCAGCCACACCCATACCAGTAAAACCAAGAAAATTTTGGTCATTGGGTTAAAATCCGGTAGTAACGGTTTGACAAATAAAGATGTATTCCCCCAGTATCATGGTCCCTTAGCCAAAATAAAATCATTGTCCTCCTTGGCTTCACAAGAGATTAAGAGATACAAGAAAGCGTTTCAAGGTTAGAGTTACCCATTTATCAAGCTTTGGCAAACTGGGCCATAGGCTGCTTCATAGTGCTCTGCTTCCTCCTTCACTTTAGATCCCATTTCCAATAATGGGATCTTTTGTGCAATTTGAACAGGCCTCACATAAGCTTCCACTGCCCAAAGGAGCAATTCTTGCATTAGCAAAATATTTTTGCTTTTTCCCAAACCATTGATGCTATGCTTTCTTCAAAAGGCCTTTATCACCCCCGACAACTTCTGAATACTTTTGCCTCCTCCACTTCCTTCATCACTTCTCCATCCTCATCTCCAGACCTTGATACTTATGCTTCTTCTCCCTTGCTAGGTGTGACATGGGAAGTAGCTCCCTTCTTACTCCCATTCGCTACAGTCTGACCATATGCAGCAATATCCACACCACTTAAGGGCTTACAGCAGCAGTAGTTGCTTTTATTACCCCTTTCACTCAATTAAAAGTAGCATGCATAGATCTTCTTATGTAGAGACAATGTGCAAAAGCGTTGCATCATGGGTTACAATCCACAGCACCGCATGATCCACATTATATATATAGACTTGTCATTCTATTATTACCCAAATAATGATTTATAATTATCTACTATTGTTTTTCCCAGTTAAATGTAGTGTTACTATAATGGTCTACACATTTGGATAAAGGCAAATTGACAATTTCAGGACATTGTATTGTAAAACAGAGGACAAAGGACACAAAATATGACATATTTTTGATGTGAAACTTCATATCTTGGTCACCCATCGATGCTGACTTTTTTGGAAACCAGAAAGAATGTTGCCAGTCAATCCACGCTTAGAAGAGCATTTCAGCAATTGAATAATGCCTGTATCTAGAGATTTGTATTTTCAGCAAAACATGCTATTTCTTAAAGTTTTCCCAGGTACTGCTATTAGTCTGAAATTTTTATGGAAAAGGTTGCTTTCCTTTTGCTTGTTATCGAAATTTTATAGAGGTTATTGGCCTCAAATACTTGAAGTTGATGGATATCTGGGATTCTTTTGATTGCTTTTTGTAGAACATATCATACGCTTGGAATTCATCCATACTAGCAGCTTTTATCAAATGCATCATGTATATTAACTGTTACATCTTCATTATTTCCTTCCTTTCCCTAAGTTTACTATAATAGAAGCTTCTTTGTTTTTTAATGTTTGCAATACCTTGTGTTTTACTTGTTCCCCGTAGAGCATTCCAAGGTGTATGTCTTTGTGAAAGATTTATTGATAAACTTAGAAAATTCTGTTGTGAAGATATATACAGACCATTCTTTGATTGTCTTAGATGGTGTTTCTTGATCTCCTATTTTTGTGGCCTTTTGGGAGAACTCACTCTACCTGATTGTGAAGACAATGAATTTTGTTCTTGAAGTTAGCTTGGCTAAGGCTTGAACATATAGTTTAAATCTATTAACTTTTAAGCAGAGCCTTTTTATCTTTACTTTTTAAAGCTGTTGCTTTCCCCAGTTTCTTCTTGAATTGTTGTAAGATGTTCGTTGTGCTGATTATTTATTCTTGATTTGAGATATTTCCCCCTGTTAATTTTTCTGTGTGAAGTCCCCAGCCATGAATTTTACAGTACCATAGTTCAAACTGATTTTGTTTTTGAAGTGCTCCATGTTGCTTGGAATTTTAGATTCTTCATTAATCTAAAGGATAGATTTGAAGGGCAGTCTTGCCACATGGTCATTTCTAGGTAACATTTGGTACACCAATAATCTATGATGCATAGGACTAGCAAAGCCACATTGTGTTTGCCATAGTTTTCTGTTATGCTCCTAAAACCAATTTATCCCCTGCTTAATTATGCTATGAACACTCTAAATCAATAATAACTCCATCCGTATTATCTTACATCATTTGCTGTCTTGCAGACATGCAGACTTGCCACATTCTGTAAGCCTAACAGTTCACGGGAAGAATATTTTAGTTGAGTAAGTATACTCTCATTTACAAATTACTGCAACTTTTTTCTTAGAAACGTATTTATATATGCTTTAAACAACGGTTATGTAATTCTTCGTTTGTGCGAAATTGATAGGCATATATGTGGTTTCCCTCCAAAGAAAGAATTTGAAGAACGTGTAATTGCAAGTTGTATTGATATCGTGGTGTTTGGACACTCACATGTTCCTGGTGTATGGCGGCATAATAATGTTTTGTATGTGAATCGTAAGTTAAAAGACAACTTTGATGGACCTATGTTATTCCTTATTAATTCCTGAACTGACCTCTTTCAAATTTTCAAATGTAAACCATGCAGCTGGCAGTGCCGGCCCAAGACGATTCAAACTTCCACGTTGTATTGCATTTCTGACGATCCATTCAACAGGTGATATTGAAGTAGAATTCACACCAATTGATTCTCTTCCACAAGACACGCTTGGACTTCCATCACCATTTAAAATTTCCACAAAGTCCCATGACAAATCAGATAAAAGAAAGGAAGTAAAAGAAATAGCTAAAGATCATAATAAACGACGTAGGTAATCTTGCTATATTCCTTTTTGAATTGTTTTCTGAATTTTGAGCTTAGATTTCTGATGATAGTTAGCACTTAATTTTTCCTTTTTTGTGCTAGATTTTTGTATTTCGAGGTCAGGTTTCTCATAGCATGTTAATAGAGGGTTTTATACATGGGCTGTTTATTGAGGAATGAATCCTCAATGAACGTTAAATGAAATATCTTTGCTATCTGATAAATGGTTTGGCTCAATGTCAAATAAATCGTTTTGGTAAGCCCTTTCTTTGTCAAAAGTTACTTGCAATACACACATTTTCATTTTGTGCTTTTCCAATTTCATTTAGAAATATTTAGTTCTAATGCTCAGCTTGCTTCTCTCTTTTCATCTAACATATTCCTTATTTTCTTATTCTAAACAATTTTTAGTTTGGTTTCATTTCTTGTAAAACTGGTTCACCTATGGTTATATGCGTATTAAATGCAATTATTAACTCTTTGGAAGCAGGCATTAGGAGGGGATGATAGAGGAAATCCATTTTAAGCAATCTCCCTTTACCTCCCTTAAAAAGAAAGAAACTTAAAAACCAGCTAGGCCAATTAAATTTATAACATCATACATATCATTTTCTTCTTTGCATGCATGTCAAATTGTTTATATGTTTATTTATTTTTATTAAGTAATTATGAAGGCTTTATGACCTGCTAGTTTTTTTTATGGGAAAGTTTAAGGTTGTGTATATTCCTTTTTGAAAGCATTTTATTACAGTTTTGAATCAAATTGCTTTTCTTTTGAGTTGGATTAAACTCCCGAAGCCTTTGTTTTTTTTATTAACTGTAATCGAAACTTTATTGTAGTTGTGAAAATTTAATCCATTTGAGAATTTTTAAGATTAGGCGGAATCCTTTTCTCCCGATTGTCTTTTTAAAGGTAAATAAACACCGTTTACCATATTCTTTTTTCTTGTACACTTTGTACATCATTGACAAAATTTCAGCAACTTACCATGTAGCATGATGTATCTGATTTTATGGGAAGAAGACAATGCCTTCAAAATTTATGTGAAAATATTATAATCTATATTTGGTTCTTAAACTCAAATTTCTTGATTTAAGGGTGATTTTAGGTTATTCCATTTTGCAATGTATGAAAAAAGAGAGCTACAGTTGAAGAGAAAGACAACTTTAAATGTTACAAATAGACCTCCTTTGATAAAATTATATGACTATAAAGGTGCCTTTCTCAAAGCTTGGTCTAGGTTTTATTACACAAAGTGATTAGCTCAACCATTTAAAATAGAGTCAAATGTGGAGAAGTTTTACAAAATATTTTTTAACATTGTACTTTTTATTATGACATGTAACAACTTCAATAATTGTACCCAACTAAAAGCTCTACCTTGTATGCAACAAACAAGCATTTTAGGAAACGAGGGGGATGAAATAAAGTTTCATCAAAGATATATCAATAATCAAAGAATGAATAAGGGTCTAAAAGAAAGGAAAGAAGAGAAAAAGTTCTACCAAATAAATAAGCTATGAAAGATTTAGCATTTAGAAATCTTAAGTTTGTAGTATCACTCTTGAAAGAGAGATAGTACAAAGCTCCTTCAACAAATGGAAAAGAAGCACATTGTCTTCACATACAATTCCTTGAAGGGTTGAGTGTTTGATCAAAACATATGCCATCCGTTTAGACCACAAGGTTTCTACTATCATCATTAAAGGAGGCATGCATCTAGGGTGAAGAAAGTGGTCTAAATGCCCTAAGAATTTCTTTTTATAGAATTTAAATATTGTTTATGTTAGAATACAAAGGCATTTTCCTAATTAATTGTTTAATTATTAGGTCCATTTTTATACTAGGATTCTTAAGCTTACTTAGGTCGTGTTTTTTTGCCTCAAGTAATAAGATTGGGAAACATGTCATGATCTAATTTAGTCCTCACCTAAGATTTCATCTAAGGTTTCTTTATCCTTTATCAAGGGTAATTCATCGTATTATTACAATTTATTTATTCTTAATTCATGCTTTTTGTATCAAGAGTCCCTTTTGCCTCCATAGTAATTCTTTTGTTTTTTCTTTATTTCTATGATGGGTGTTTGATTGTAGATGATCTTTGGGAGCTATAGGATTGAGGATTCAATACCAACATGGTATTAGAGCTCAAGATCTATAATTCCCTATAAGAGATTTGGTCTTGAGCAATCAAATGGTGCATCCTAGAGTAAAATAGATCTCACGGTTGTGTCTAGAACACCCCAAAACTCTAAGACTGATTATCAATTTGTTGAAATTCAAAGTAGAAAAGTTGAGTCATTATTTTTGTGGGAACCATATTCAAGGCATTGAAACCCATAGTCGTATGATGTTGTACACATCACTAATATTGCATAGGCTCTATGTAGAAATTTGATTCTATTTGGTATAAATTTAAGCAATTTCTACATTTGATGGTGGCTTTTTTATGTTTTGAGGCAAAAATTTAAATTTTCTAGTAGGGTTTTTTTTTTTTTCAAATTGTAGGAATTGAGTAGCCCCCTATAAACTACAGTGTGCCTGGTAAACTTTTTTCACATGACTGATGACGTTGGTGCGACACGCCCTCTCATACCATGGGGATAGGGGGGAGACTAGACCTTGTGACCTCTTGCCTGCAACAGGATGCTTTAGCTAATTGAGTTGGCCCCCCCGCCCCAAATTTTCTAGTAGGGTTCTAGGTTTCCAAAAAAATCATTATTTTGGCATCTTTTTTTATTGTTGGAGGTGAATTTTCTAGCCATTGTTGCTCATTGCCCCCCTCCCCTGATTGGTCTTCCTCTCATACCATAGGTGGCATCCACCGATCAATCAATTGTAGAGTAAATTATCAACAATTATTGACTGACAACCATTTGTGATAGTCAATATCCTAGTTGAAAGACATTGCCAAACAATCATTCATTCCCTCAAAACCATATCATGTTTGTTGAAAGTAATTTTCAATTATTAGATAGACAATTTCCAAATTTAAAAGTAGTTTTCTAGCCATCATGATAGTTTTAGTCCCTTGACCGATGGTTTTTTTTATCTGAATTAACAATTTTATGGTATGTAGGGAATATTTTGGTGTATAGGGTATATTTCAAAAGCTGTTTTTTGTTGACGTTAGTGCAATACCTCGCAAAAAGTCTCGACCCTAGCCCTAATTTACCCTAAAGGAGCTATTTTTTAATTTTTGGTTTAACCTGGGCATACAATGTTGAAATTTTGCAAACAAGATATCATTATAAATCTTGTTCTAAGCACTTTTTGTTGTAGGTATTTTTCTCATATTTTAGTTTTGGTATATTTTGTTGCTTGTTGAAGTCAAATCTTCATTTTTGGTTACCAAGGCCATAAATGTTTGCTTGGATCTCCAATTTTTATGATTCTTATAGTGTTAAAAAATTATTTTAGAGCTCTTCACATCTATCCATGTAGTTTTCCATTATTTTCCTTAGGTATCTTTTATTTAGTTTGTTGGTAAAAGTTTGTTTGCATGAGATGACTTCATTTTAGCTAATCTACATGTCTTTTTAGTATTTGGTCTTTTTTGGGCATCGTAAGCATCTACTGAATGCCTTTTTTCATTTATAAAAACACTAAGACAAAGTGCCACTATTGTACATGTATTTTTGGGATCTTGCACATCATGTTTTTCCATTTTTTTTACTTGCATTGCTTTATAAAGTGCATTGGGGTTTTGTTGTGTGCATTTTTGTTAAATATAATTACAACCTTGTCTACCCTCATGTGTGTGTACCTTGTTTTACACACCCTTTTTTAGTTGCAAGTACTATTTTGTACATGTTCTGATAAAGTTTCTTCTCCTTCATGCACTACATTATGACACAGTCTCAATGGAACTATCACACCTCTCCCTTGTCAACGTTATATAGGGTCTCATACTGTTGGTGTTAATGCTTCTTTTCTTTTGGAGTGATCTATGTATCTAGTTTTTTATCATATATGCTAGGTGGATGTAGTAGTTGGTTAACCATGCATTTTAGTGAGATGGAACACATACCATATATGCACTCTTGCATTTCTATTACGTGCAACCGACCTTATATATTTAGTTCAATTTCTTGAGACTATTAGCACTTGCATTTTCAACTTGTAGTATACTTTGCATTGGTTGAGTAGTTTCATTGAGGTCACTCATAAAGATTGATGTGCCATATGTAACTTCGATTATTATGTCGTCTTATTTTTCTATATGATCATTGTTCAAGTAGTGTTGTTGGAGTTACTCATGCAAAATTTGGTCTCTTTGATTTTGATCTTCATTTTGATTTTAGAGGAGATTCTTTAGTTTCAACGTTATAACAGTCATTTTTTATAGTTATTTGTAGCTTCTTCGTGCGTTAGTGGTGTTCATGTTCACCTTCAGGATGTCGTTTTGGAGGCTTCTTAGTCCTTATGTTTTCTCTCTTATTCAGAGCAATATCTATTGTATTTGTGATGGAAGTTGTCCTTGGGTTCTCATATTGAACTCTCCACTTTTTCATGTCTTTTTTCTTTTTCGGAGAGGAATTTTTTCCACAGTTTTTTCTCCTTTTTTTTTTCAATTATGGGAGATCCTTTTCTTTTGTACATGGATACTTAATCAAACCTAGTTGTCAAGACCCATTTTATTCCTTTTTATGCATTTGTTATTAAATATTTTAGCTTCTCCCTAAGTTGCACTTAATGGGGGGTGTTAAATTAAAAATATTTTTTTCATAATTAATTATTTAATTATTAGACCCCTTTTTAGACTAGCATACATAAGTTTATTTAGGTCATGTGTTTTTTTGTTTCAAGTCATATGATGGGCACACGTGTCATGATCTAACTTAATCCTCACCTAGAGTTTCATCTAGGGTTTCTTTATCCTTTATTAAGAGTAATTCATTATATTATTACAATTCATTCATTCTTAATTCATTTTTTTCTTTGCATCAAGAGTCTCTTTGGCCTCTATAGAAATTCTATTACTTTTTCTCTTTTCTATGGTAGGTGTTTGATTGCAAGTGATCTTTGCAAGTTGAAGTTGTAGGGTTGAGAATTAAACTCCAATAGTTTAGTCCTTAAACACTTGTATGATTGAGAAATACTTGCTTACTCAAATCTATTAGGATGCATACATGTCCATCCATTGAGAAGGTATTGTCAATTTGATAAGCCTTCTTTTTTTTGACACCTTCATTATTATGGTTTGTATGTGTAATTCTATCTATGTTTTTTATCTACTAGAAGGGTCCATTTGGGTTTAAGAGGTCATCTATACAAATGCTCATGCCCATTTATTGGCATTCTTTTGTGATGGGATTCATCTATGATCAACTATTTGGTTAAATGGCCCATCTATGTGGGACATCGAGAAATGTTTTAACTTGACATGACAAACTCTATAAGTAAATGTGATCTTTCTTTTAAGAGAAAGAGGGCTTTTAGGTTCTCCCTCAATAAATTACTAGGGCTATACAAGAGACTTTAGTGAATCAATTGATAATTTTTTATGATTTGATATGGGTAAATGACCTTATTGAATGGATAAATGGATTGCTTTTGTTTTTGGTTCCCTTCAAGGAATTATACTTCACATTTGAAATTGAGAAATAGTTAACATTGCATTACCAATCATTATATAGATTAGTGTCAATTTTAAAGGAATTCTACCTTGTCACAACTTGAATATACATATATTCTATATGTACCTAACAATTGTTTTTAAATTTTCATTCCTTTCTAAATTTACTATCATACAATAATATCATGTCATTAATTTAAAATATTTTCTACCATAAATTTGTGTCATGCAATTTTTTCTGTCGCTTTTTCTCTAGATTTCTACTATAAACTACTAGAAGCCTTTTTCATCTATTTTTTCAAGTCTCTCAACCTTTCATGTAGATATTCATCATCATTCAATCACAAAGTAGTGTACATCTTTATATTTGGTCCAATGTATTGCATGGGTAAGGAGGCATTAGTTCCACACACCAATTCAAACGAGAAAAATCTAGTTAATCTTTTATAATTTGTTCTATAAGTTGATAGGACAATTTGTATTTTGATGTCCTAGTCTATAATGTTGTTGCACATCTCGGTGAATGTGGTGCCTATAATTTTATTCAATGATTCACTTATGCCATTTGCTTGAGGATGATAAGGATTACTTCTGTTATGAGTGATCATAAACCTATCTAGTAGTTCTAGAATTTTTTTGTTTACAAAATACTTTCCTTGGTAACCCGATAGACAAAGAGGGCAGTCAAATTTAGTTATAATATTTTGATATATTAATCTTGTAGAAAGTTTAATAGTACAATCCTTTGTTGCTTCAAGTTCAACCCATTTAGTAAGGCATTGCACTTTTATTATGACATTTTTTGCTTTTGATTTCTTTGTAGGGGGATCAATAGGTCCAATAAAGTCAAATTTTCAAATGGGATTTGTGCCATTATACAAAAGGGGAATTTCATCTCTTCTGGTAGGTTTCCCTACTTTGTGCCATACATCACAATGTTTTGTGTATTTTTTTGCATCCTTGAAAGCAGGGGCCACCATAAATTTTCTAACATAACATTAATTACAAAATCTTCTCTAGAGTTATGCCCTCTTGATATGCCCTCATGAGCTTCTTTTAAGACGTTTTCTCTTTCATGTTGAAACATAACCCTTTTTATAATTTTGTCCCTCCCTATAATATGAAGTTCTCTTTTAATCAATGAATAAGGTAGTGGCCTTTGCAAAAGTTAGTTCCTTTAATTTTTAGAGCTATTCTCTAGAAATTTTCTAATTGAGAGGAGTTGGGCTATTTTAGTAAGTTCTTCTAGTACTATAGTAATTGTAGATAAGTTTGCATTGAGTAATTCTTTCTTAATACACCTTAGGTCTTCCCTTGTATCAATTCTAGATAAGAAATCTAGTCCTTGTTTAGTTTTTCTCAGCTTTATCATAATTATAAATTTAAACTCCTAAAATAGAAACAACCATCTATAGATTCTACCTTGTACAACTAGTTTGTTCATTAAGTATTTTAGTGGCTCATGGTTTGTGAAGAATGTGGATAGAGTCACAAGTAGGAAATGTCTAAATTTTTGCATTACTAGAGCCTCCCTCTCAATTGTGGTATATTTTCTTTTTTATTGAGATAGTTTGCAACTAGTAAACACAATTGGTTGATCCTTATTTCCTCTTGGTTGGGATGATATTACTCTAATTGTTGTATTTGAAACATCCATATGTACATGAAAAAGGGTATTCTAAATATGGAAACATTAGGATTAAAGATTCTACTATTTTCCTCTTAAGTGTGTTAATGCTTATGGCATTGATCTATCCATTGAAAGGTCTCTTTCTTTTCTTTTAATAGCTCTTCTATTGTCCCACCAACTACTACATAGTCTTCATTGAATTTTCTATGATAGGTAGTGTAACCAAAAGTATCTTTACTTTACTAATTGTCTTTGGGGATGGGAGGTTTAGAATTATTATTACTTTTAATGGATTCACCATTGAGCCTTCTTTGCATATAGCATGACCAAATAATGTACCAAATGGTATTACAAATATATTTTTCTTCAAATTCAATGAAATTTGTAAGCTTATACATCATTCCAATATCATCCAAAGCACTTGAACATGGTATTTGTTTAGTCCATACATAGTCCAATCATCAAAGTATACCTCTAAGAAATAATGAATAAAATATTTGAATATATTGATCATTATTTTGATAAATATCTTAGGTGTTATTTAGTACAAATGACATCATTGTATACGTAAACCACCCCCATTTCGTTGCAAATGTTGTTTTAGGTTGATATTCTTTCTAAATTTTCATTTGATGGTACCCTAAGAATTTTTCTATGAAGGAATCAACTTCCCTACCTACTACTGATTCAAGCACATCTTCTATAAATGGAGTGGGGAAGGGATCATGTAGATGGGTCATATTGAGTTACTTAAATTCAATACACCATTATTTTTCTTGTTTTCATGTGTCGTACCACCATAGGACTTATCCACTAAGTGTCCTCTACTAGTTTGATTATGCCACCAACCATCATTTTGACTAATTTATTCTTGACTTTGCATCATGATTGAGTGTATGGGTTCTTTTCCTTTATGGTTTTGTGCCCTCTTTCAAATAATATTTAATTATTCTAGCTTCCTCATTAATTCTCTTAAGATTAATGAAATTTTTAGGAAATTGATATTTATATTCTCTTAGTATCTCTACAACTTACATGACTTGCTTCTCACCATAATAGTAGTTAATTTTAGCAATTTAAGGGAATCCTTTGTGATATTTTCCTCTTTTGTGCTTAAAGGTTGATTAAGGCATTCATTTTTTGGCACATTGGTAGTAGCTACCTCTCTTTCTCCCTTTTTGAATTCTATTTCCAAGTTTTTAGGATCTTCATCCTCATCCTCATCTTCTCTTATTTTCCTTTTAGTATAGCATAACTTTTGTGGAATATCTATCTTATCCATACACTCTATAGGTTTTTAGATGCCTTTTTCTTATTGTGGTATTGTCTAATATTTGCTATCTCCACATATATTTCTAACTTATTTAATTGGTGATAAAATTATTCCCTTCATCTTTTGTAGTGCATTATTTGTAATTTTGTTGGGGCTATATAATCAATAAGTTTTGCAAAAAACATCGTGTATTATATTCCATTCTCTAGTTTCTCCTCTCTTCTCTTGGCTAATATACCTTTTTAAGATGGGTGACAAGGTCCAATAAAATACTTGAGCATAGAGTCTGCGATCATCTTCTCTTTTATTAGTACACTCCTTAATACAATTCTCTAAATGTGTCAAGTTTAATTTCAACACTATATCAAGGCTAAGCTTCCAATCTCCTTCCTCGAGTAGGTATCTGGTTTTTATCAGGATTGTAAATTCTTTCCAATCAAGATGTTTGGTTTATAGGTATTTTGAGACTCAATCCGACAATTTCAATTTTCATTTGAGTCCATTCCCTTTTGTGCACATC
>VDFB02373306.1:0-24584 GCA_007258455.2 Sequoia sempervirens
GGCACTGCTCAATGACCAGAACTTTGTGGTCTTTCTGCAACCAAGCAATCTGATATGGATGTGGATGTCTTTCCCTTTTTAGCTTCAACTTCATAACCATCTCTTATGACACTAGATTATCGATGCTCCCACTGTCAATAATGACCTCACAACATTTGTCTTCACACTTACACCTTGTGTGGAACAGATTCTTCCTTTGTTATGGCTCCTTCTCTTCAGTCACTAGGGCTCTTCTAACGACTAGGGCTTCTCCCCTTTTTGCATCATTTGAATGTTCAGACTGCGCCTCCTCATCTGCATGTGCAACCCTTCCACAACCTTCTGGCCTTCTGTCTATTCTTCCTTGGTGTTGTGGACATTCATAGGCCCGATGCCCTTCTTCACCACAATGGAAACAAGTTCCTCTGAAACCACCTCTTCCAGGCCCTAGCCCAGATCTTCCTTGTCCTCTACCTCTTTGATCACCACTGTTTTGATCACGAGGGTAGTAGAAGTTATCATTCCTCTGGCTTCGACTGGTACCCACATCTTCATTTTTCCTTTCATCCTCATTCGGCTCCCAAAAGATCTTCCACTACCCCTTCCGCTTTGACCTCCTCGACCTTTTTGCTTGCTGTCAAATCTTTTATTCAGCTTCTCCTCAACTTTCAGAGAAAACTGGTATACATCCTCAATGGTGGTCATTCTGACCAGGCTTAGCTCCTCCTGAATGCTCGATCGTAACCCATTAAGGTAACAGGCTACCTTCTCCTTGTTGGCCTCTGCATGGCCCGTTCTGATGATCATCTTGTGAAAATCTTCTGTGTATTCTTTCACAGATCTACTTCCTTGCTTCAACCCTTGCAATTTCTTTAGCAGATGTAACTCATAGTCCACTGGTATGAACTGCTTCTTCAGTTTCTCCACCATGTGATCCCAATTGTTGATCTTTCCTTTTCCTCTTCGATTTATCTCCAATTGGACCTCTTTCCACCAAATATTGGCATGGCCCTTTAACTTCATTTTTGCAAACTTAACCCAATCTGGGTCCTCTACTTCTTCATATTCAAAATACTCTTCTAGCTCGTTGATCCAGTCGATCAACTCTTCTAGGTTCAGACTTCCGGAATAACTAGGGACTTCTATTCTGGGCTTTTTCCTATCTTCTAAATGGCCCTAATCAGCCGCATTTGATCTCGATCAATAGCTTCTTCTTCCTCTTCTACATCTGTATCATCCACCTCTTCTTCATCCTCGCTTTCTCCTCTCCTTCCCGGGTCTAACCCTCTTCTCATTTGTTCCTGCAATGCTTCGATTTGTCTCTGGAGGGCTCTGAAACCCTCGGCAGCCAATGAATATCTTCCACCAGCATTTCTGCCACCTTTTCCACCACTACGCCTACCAGGCATCACTCTTAGAGGCATCTTGAATACCTCGAACCTACAACTACGGTCCTGGTGCGAACTACCTCACGATCGACAATCTGTCCACACGCTCAAGAAAACCTGCTTTGATACCACCTGACGAGGGAGCAAACCTGAGACACAAAATAACACTCACAAAATAGAGAATAATATTTTCTATTAAAATATGAAACTCTTACATGCAGAGAATCTCAAATCCCCAAGCTCTGTATTACATGCAAATTATAGACTTACAGAAAATTACCCAGATCCCCCTTTCGTAGCATGCGAACTTCTTTCCCCAAAAAGTTACCCAAAAATCAGAAACTAGCCCATAAATAGCCCCTCTTTGGTTTGGAGCCAAAAACAACATTCAAAATATGAGTTTTGGCGGTTTGGCGCCAAAATTATAATTTGAAATTCAAGTTTAAATTCACAGTAAAAAATTAGCACATTTCTAAAATATGCACCAACTTCTGGCAGCCATAACTTTTAATCCGACCGTCAGATCTTCAATGATAATACCTTTTTAGAAAGCTCTCGAAAAGAAAATTTTCTGCAAAGTAGGAATTTAGCAAACAATTTTGGCATTTTCGCAAATTTTCAGGCCCATCCGGGACCATTTAGTGCCTCAAACTGAGCTCGGAAGGTTTTTCAAGGCAAAAAGTAGAAACTGGAACTTGAATAACTTTCAAATCGTGAATGATCTTGACCTGATTCTTTCGCCAGAGTGTGTATTTTTCCATCCCGAACCTTCCCATAAATTTCTGTCTTCCCACGACTTCAAATTCAAACTTGCTAAAAATAGTAGTTGAGTAGAAAAAATAGAAAAACAGTTCTGAAAGTTGGAAACTCTTATTCGACGAAAAGGGTATTCAAAAATGCAAAAACATCTACAAAAAGAAAACAACAGGAACAAAAATGGAAATCATCTTTTTTTGGGTGATGCAAGATTGCGCTCACACCACTAGATGCTTCTGCATCAATGTGTAAATTAGTAATCTATGAAATGAAAATATCTGAACATGTTGTATTGATTAGTTCCCTTTCATTTGGTTGACAAGTTTGACTTTCTCTTTTATAAATCTCTTCATCTATTTTAGGACTTAAATTTATCTCTATTTTTTTTATAGTCTAACTTAGGTATTGTATCATACTTTTATTTGGCTTTATCATTTTGATATCACAATCTCTAGCTAGGTTCATAATCATGGTTGGATCCATAATGCATTGTTCACAAGAGTTTTTCAAAATATCATATCTATATAGCACTTCATTCAAATAGTGGTCATAAATTATATTCATATATAAATCTATATGTAACTCTAATATGGATGAAATTGTGGCAAGAGAAGATTGTGTCATTCTTCATTCATTAGTAGTCACTAATCATTATCAATATGAGGTTTTGTGAGACTTCTCATTATAACTATGTGAACTAATAACCCCAAAGTTCACTTTAGTCATGAATGTAAATAAATTTGTGACTATGAGTTTGTCTACATATTTAGTTGTTCCAACTATGATTCTTCTACCTTTTCTATATCTAGTAAACCTTTACTACATGATAATCGATGTAGATTTCTAGCTTTGACATATATAGATTAAAGACATTGGGAGAGTGCCGAAGTGCTTGCTTATAGTGTGGTTGATTGATTTCAAAACAGTGTCTCAATCTTAGATCCCACAACAATAGTTTGATTTTTCAATTGTTCATTGATCTAACAATATACGCTCAATTATCTCAACAATTAATAGCTCTCATATGAATATTCTTCCTTAATATAAAATTGATACACATCAAAAAAATAATTTTGTTTTTACCATAACTAGATAAATTAATTATTTGAATATGTTAGACATCACATTGATGTGATTTTCTTTAAAATATCTGATATTAAGGCTCCAAAGTGCTTGGTAATCACGCTGATGAACTACAACCACTAAGAAAGTGTCACATTTCTTCTAGACAACTCTTAATTTATAAAGGCAATAAATCTCGAACTCAATATGTAGTTCTAAAAACTTGTCCTCATATCAAGACTTAGTAGGTTGCGACTTAAAAATTTCAATTGTTAATAGAATGATGACCCACTATTTTTGATCTCACGTGTGGCTTAATCTCAACCCTTTAAGAATTTCACTCAATGCTAACTTCACCTTCATTAAATTGATGGTCTAGGATGTTTTCCTAATCGATCAACGATAATGATGTAATGAGAGGGAACAAAATATAAGATAATTCATCTGGCTGGTGGGTTAGTATTATCAAATTCATGCCACACATCCGATTAAATTTATGGAATAATAAATGAGACATCTCTTAAAGAAATAACCACTCATCTATTTCGTTTTAAATTCATTAATATTAGAGCATATTCAAAGGTAAATGGTAAATATTTGTTCTTCCTAACATGAATGGTATTAAGGATAGATGACTTCCAATATAGATGAATGATAGGATAGATGATTTTGAAGGCTAGACAATGGTCATTAAATATCACTAATGTGTACAAGATTTGGGCATGCCAATGGTCATAACATGTAATCATAGGATCTATAGGTATGATAAGGATTATAAGATATGGAATCACAAGACAAAGACATGGTAATGATCATAATATGTAATTTAATAAGATCTAATCATGATAAGGATTATATAGATGGAATCAAAAGATCTAAGCATGATAAAGACCATACTATATAATTATAGAATCTGAGCATGATAAAGATCATAAACATGGAATTAAAATATGTAAAATGATGAGGATCAATATATATAATAATAGGATCTATACCTGATAAGAAGCATACACATGAAATCAAAAGATACATGCATGCTATGTAATCATATAATCTAAGCATGATAAGGATCATAGACATCTACTCAAAATATATAAGCATGATAAATATAGCACCATAACCAAGGAACATAAGATATATGGTAATTTCATAAATTGGGTCTAGCATGGTGAAATAACGAGGAAAATATGATAACTAAGGTGGTAATGTAGAACATAAAAGCATAAGGACCTAGTAACATACAAAGCAACAAGGAAACACACAAAAATGTAGATGACAAATATGGAGCATAGAAGGATATGAGATTCAAAGAAGATATATAAGAAAGCATGAAAAAATAACAAAGAAACAGAGGCAAGGATATGAGCTCATCATGAAACATAAGAAAAACATACAAGTAATACAAAAAATATTCCCCCAATCGAGGAATCAAAGCATAAAACATAATATAGAAGGTGAAATGAGAATAAAAGATGCACAATAAGAATTGCATGAACAATGTAGAAGGTGAAATAGGAATAGGAGAAACATAACAATCATGCATTAATAATGTAGACCAGACAAAATGAGAATAGAATAAACATAACAATCATGACATGAACAAAAAGACTAAAGTGTAACAACACATATAAAATATGAAATAATTAGGCCAGTATAACCAAATAGATAAATAAAGCACAACAATGCATAATGCCTCAGGAAACATATTTAAGGAGACAATCCTCCAAGAGGTCAATTCTCTCCTAAATTAGAATCATATTATTCTTCCTCAAGTGCATGACTTATTCAATTACACGTGTTTCCTCTTAATAGGAGTTGACTCTTTTGGTGAACATATTAGTTCACCAAAATAGAAACAAATAAATAAATAAAATCTAAATTATCTTAGAATAATTAATTAAATCACTAGGATAAATAAATTTATCTTAAGGGTAATGAGCTATAATTAACAATCGAGAATATTGTTCAAATTAATTGTCTGACTTAAATAAATTGAAATTGGTACTTAGCTCAATAGTTGATGATGGAAAAGTGATGTGTCAAGTCCCAAGAGCCAATTCACCAATGTTTTGGCTTTTTAGGGTTGATCTAGACAAAGGTATTTGATTTTGTAAATTGGTTATTGCTTACCTCAATTCACCTCCATGTAAGTATAGATATGACCTCTACATGTGTGCACCTTATCTTCATCATGGACCTCAATTGATGTGAGAAAATCTAAACTAGTAGGAGGTGGCTTGATATAATTCACTCACCTTAAATTTTATTTTTTTCTTGTTGTAAGGAAGATGGTGTTCACAAACAACTTTGGAGAATTTGTTAGATTGTGAAGGTCATGTTATCCTTAGTCAAATCCTTGATAGGCTGACTTTTCAACTTTAAGTGAAATGATTGAGAATAACATGCTAACTTGCAATAGTCATATGATAATGTGCTTTGATGTAAATGCTAAGTTAGATTTTTTTTATTCTCCAAAAAGCCAAACTCCATATGTACTCAATGAGAATGCCCTTGGATGTCCTAAATGATTTTCAACTGAGTAAATGAATGATCTTAATGTAACAACCAATCACACAAATTAACATGATAAGCGCTCAATTGGCTCACAATGGCCAATAAGAACATATAAATTTTAATTTTTAATTTTAAAAGTGGAAGGTTGAAATCAATGCCTATGGAAGCGACCTAGATTAACTCTACACCCACAAATTAAACCAAGGTGATAAATAATTAGTATGTGGATAAGGGATATAAAATTGAAGATCAATAATAAAAGAGATTGAAATATGAGATATCATGAGTTGATTTCATGTGTGATACCACTTATAAATTAATTATTACATTTACAACTCTCTAATCAAAATAAACCTTAAAAAGATATAAATATACAATTTTCACCATTACACATATTCATTCATACAATATAATACAAAATCTAAAACAAATCAAATTTTATTCCAAGCTAATATCATTCTAGCTTGCATTCCCTTACATAAGATAGAACCCATGTAATGCATGCATCCACACATTACGTTGCAAAATCCAAACTCCAAAACAACACTGTTGATTGACTCAAATATCAACCTAATCAACATGCCCAAAGGCTACCTATATATTCTCTACATCATGAATAGCTATTACATACTATCATGCTTCAGCTGCACACAAGTGAATCCAATATTCTCCTAGAAAGCATGCACGCAGCTTTCAACGACTCTTCAAACCCATTAATGAAGGTGACAAGTGCTCAGCCTTGTATTTGGCTGTATTTATTCTAGTACCTTGTACACCAACTGAAAGGAACAAACAAAACATTAAGTGATTGTCTCTGAACCCTGTTGGAGACAACTTGCTTCCATGCATAGACTTTACCAAAAGGCCTGTAGAAATTATTGACATTGCTTATCAACAAAGTTGATTTGCACTCCCTTGAGAAAAAAATTCTCAATCTTCTCCTTGGCCACTAATATAGATGAATGCTAGATTCATCCAGCTCAATCTCTCCTCTAAGAATTGAGCAAGACAGCAGTCACAACACAGTAATGGAGGAATTGAATCATAACAGCCAACAGGCTGCAACTTACAAACCATTGAGGCTGGTAAGATTTCCTCCTACATTAAATCCATAGAAAACCCAATTGTTGGAAAAAAGCCCTCTAATGCCTTTTCAGATGAATTTGAACGAATGCTATCATCTGAGGAAAAGCCACAAAACTTAGAAGAAACGAGAATCTGCAGCATCTAAATTACCTTGAACCTTTCTTGTTTCCATGCTGAGAAGAAACAAAAATCTGCAGCATCTAAAGTATCTTGAATCTTTCTTGTTTCCAATCCCATGCATGCTTAAAAATAATATGCATGGGATGACTGAGTTAATCTACATTGAAGTGAAAAAAGGCTAATGCTGCTACTTCTATTTGCCTGGCTATACTCCTGAACAATTCACTGCACCTGTTTGTCTTGCAAGGTTTGTAAAAATACAATGCAAGACATGGATAAGCATATTTACATCCTAATTGATATTTTACATGTTATGATGTCTGATCTGGTGGTTGTCCAAACACAATAAAAGGCCCTTCTATTACCTAGGCCGGTTGCTCTGTTCACTAGCTTAGCTCTGTTATACTGTAGAAGCCATCCTGCGTAGAATAAAAAGTACTAGAAGTTACTACTAAGAGATACAAGCTCCTGATTTGTAATGAAGAGAGAACAATCATATTTGAACATCTAAAATACCTGGAAAACCTTGAACAACAGACAATCATCCTACATTACTGAATAGTCAATAAAGAATATATTGACAAGCCAAAAAGAGAACCTACCTTCTGGGAATAGTCAAATGAGTTTGCAAATGGTTGTGAATATTTGTATTGCATTCCGCAGAAATTGGTCATCTCCCTATGCAAAGCTGCTGACCCAGTGTCTCCTAGAGCTGTTTGAGTTTGACTTGGCAAAATTTCTGGGCATATGTACCATTGAGGGCAATCCTCAAATCCGGCTCCATCTTCACAAAGTGCCCCTTCCAGCTCCTCCACTATAAACTGTTCATAATTGTTCCCCATACAAGTTACAGAATTGTCAAGTAGAGATTCTCTGATAAAAAATCCAGCAGAACCATCTAAAGACAAAGAATGCTCAAGATAAATATCACAATCCGGAGATGCCTCTGCATCTTTCAAAATTTCTTCTAAAATATCTGATTCTTGATAGGGATCGTTTGGTTTCTTATTTAGTGGAGATCCATTCATAGCTCCAGGCATGCTCAAGTTTACAACACCTAAACACTCTGTAAAATTCTCTGCTTTTAATATTGGGTGTGCAGAGTCCAGCTGAATTCTTACTCCCTCTGATGTAGAATCGACCTGTAAAATAATTAAATAGTGAGTTGAATTTACAAAATTTAGCTTATACTATCCAGATCAATTGTTTGAATACCCTTCTAAAACTAACAAGAAAAAGAGCAGGCATTACACTCTAAAGTCAACATTATTACAAACAAACACACCATTTGATCATTTCTGAAATTGGCAGGGAATCGGAAATTGCAATTTTGATTTGTATCATCCCTCTCAGAATCCAGAAGCCAATTGAGAGCATCATGACAATCCATTCTATTATCTAGAGTCCCCGAGGGCAATGCCAAATTTTCTTGTATGCCACCCTCCTCTTCCCTGACTTGTGAGGAACTGTTTACTGCCCAGCATTGAACATCACCAAATGAGGTCATTTTCTCAGAGAAGGAATTATTCATTGAAGAAGATAAAACTGTCTTGTCTATTTCCGCCCCTTGCTGTTCTGCATTCTTTTGCTCTATTGCACTTTTCTTGAAAACGCGGCATAAGACAAAGGCATCCTGAAAATGCACAGTAAGTTATCATTAATAGGCATACCAGGCAAAGATTCCATGTTTCCAACAAAATGGAAATATCAGAATTGAAATACTTCTGAAAATCATTGCTTAATCATTTATTTATTATTAGATAAGTTTGGAAGAGGAAGTGGGAATCTTTAACATGAACTATGAACATGATTCCTAGAAAAACAATATGCTTCCACTGTAAACTAAAACAATCATTACCTTTTTTTGCCAAGAAGGATTGGAAAAATTTAGGAGTCATTATAAGAGTTTTTGTTCTAAACCAATAGAGGTTAAACCCTACACTTTAAGTAAGGATATAAAGTCAAATGTACTTAAGTGTTTCATCAGGAACCTGGCTTTGTTTTATACTTTACAATGCAAGTTACACACGTTTTTCTTAAAGTGGACATTCTTTCTGGCTAATGTATGCTTAATCAAGTGCAACTTTCCTAGCTTGCTTCAATAAATGGTATAATTGAATTCAATTCAAACAGGGTACCTGCAAACCAGCTGCACCTTGACACTGCATTTCATCTAGACGATATTCATGCATCACCCAATCTGTTCTTTTCCCTTGTGGAGCACGGCCTGTGTAGAAGACTAGGGTCTTCTTCATTCCCAGCACACCCAACTGCGAGTTAACTTTACGGTCTTTACCAGTAGCTTTCCAGTAACCAGCTTCAGTGGCTCTGTTTGTGCGTGAACCATTGGGATATTTTCTGTCACGTGGACTGAAGAAATACCATTCTAAATCTCTATTAGGCAAGAAAGACTTATCTGCAAAAACACAAGAAATCCGAATCAGTCAGCTATACCGATAACAGCCTGAAGTAGAATTGAATATCTGAACATAATAGCCAATTACATTTGGTGTTATGGCGGCTAAAGTAGTTGTATTGATGTTTACTCCATTTGGGTAGACAATACTGTAATTGAAAGTTTGAACCTGAAGTTTACCCAACATTTACCAATGTCTGAAGATTAACCAACCCACGACTTACGTATTCAATGATTCATGCATGTTACAGTCCAAGTTGCATCCAGTATAATTAGGCTATTCTTAAATATTAAACAGTTCAACAGTAAAAAGTTCATCCTTTTTTACAATTAGTTATCACTTTTAAGCATGGAAATTGTCATTTATTGTTTAATTGTTTAATCATTTAATGTTTATGTAGATTATATTAAGCAGTTCAACAGTCAAAAGTTTGTCCTTACCAAAAAACAACTAAAAACAACTAGTTACCACTTTTAAGCATGGAAATTGTAATCTAATCATTGAATCATTTAATGTTTAACAAGATTAGGCTATTCTTAATTATTAAGCAATTCAACAGTGAAAAGTTTTATCTTAATAAAAAAAGAACAAATCACTTTTAAGTATAGAAATTATCATTAACTGTAATTGTTGAACCATTTTCTGTTAAAGATTCTTAAATATTAAGCAATGCATCAATTAAAAGTCTATCTAAATTTAAAAAAACATCCAATAATCACTTTTTAAGCATGGAAATTACCATTGATGTTGAACCATTCAACGTTTTAAGTATATTAGACTATTCTTAAATAGTAAGCAATTTAATAGTCAAAAGTTTATGCTAATAAAAAAGAACTAGTTATCACTTCTAAGCATGGAAATTGCCATTGACTGTTTAATCCTTGAACAACTTAATATTTAAGTAGAGCGATATAAGCATGTTCTCTAGAACAAAAGAGATTGCTGTATAATTGTCTTCCTGATGGTTTAGTTTCCCCCCTTCTGTCACTGGAAGACTGCTCTGCAAACCAATCTCTATCTCCAGTCACAAGTGACTCAACACACTTAAGTTTGCAAGCCATTGTGAGTGTATTTACAATCTGTTATTGTTTGCAAAATAACACCCTTTCCCAACCATTTATTAAACACGGTGGTTATAATTAGGCTGAATTTCCACATCCGCTTATGGTAAAGCTGATTCAGTAATGGCTGAGGCTGGTGCCTCATAAACCATGAAATGTCTCCAGAATCAAACTTGAAGTATCGTCACAAAGCAAGCAAAGGCTAATTCCATGCAAGGAAGAGGGCCTTAAGAACTTGTAGAGTAGATTACTTAATTTCTTCTTGATTGAACTATGATTGCTCTTTGTAATTGGGTTAATTTTTAGAATACTATCAGGCATATTAAAAAATTGAAGCTTGAACAAGCTTTTCAATTGCTAAACAGACATACAAAGTAGCAAGTTTCAGGCACTTAGTCTTCACATATTACAGAAATTTTGTATCCAAAGAAAGTGATAACTGTATCCAAACAAAGTGATAACTGACTTCCTATATTGAATGTGGGATTCGACCTGTTCAGTCTAGTTTCAAAAACAGGGATGCAGATGGGTTTCAAAATGATCATAATACAACCTACTTTGCTTGGTTGCAACTCTAGCGTTTATGAGAAGAAAGCATTGTATAAGTCTAAATACGAAACAGAGTAAACAAGACCGCAGAAAAACATGTCAAAACTAAAGCACGGGACTTAAAATGACCACCAACATAACCGTCAGCATGAATCCTATTTTCTCCAACTGTAACTAACACCAAAACTGGTATGAATCCTATTTTCTCAAACTGTAACTAACACCATGTTTGGGTAATATGGTTAACATAATTGAAACTGAAAATGAAAGCTTAACCATTCCACTTAAAAAGCATATGCAATTAAATGATAAACCATTTAAGGCTAAGAAAAGAATGAAAATCCAAAAGGCCTATAACATACTTGGTAGATCCCAAGGCTCAGACTTGTACAAATCAACCTCAGGTATAATGTCCAGCTCTATCTTATGTCCATGTATTTTCCTCTTCAAATAATAACTCAACAGTTCTTCATCACTAGGATGAAACCTGAAACCAGGAGGCAAGGACACAGGTGCCATGATAATAAAACAAAATCTCAAAAAACTACTATATTATGCAATGTACAACACATGAAAAATGAATGTACTGAATTGAATTATTGTAGAAATTGAACATGCCCATCTCTCAAATATAGACAAATGGTCTGCTAAAGTGGCAAAACACCGAAAGTTGATCATCTGATTTGACAAAAAGCACACAAAGTGCAAAAGCGCAGCAGAAATTATTACACCCTATTCACACAATATTTTCATGGCTAAATTAAATGCTTAAGCAGAAAGAAGTGGAGTTTTTTTGGAATATAAATGTGCTTAACGACTTCTTGTGCTTTGGATAAATGCAATTCCCGACAATTGCAAAAAGAAATGTGGACGGTACGAATTCTTTAATATTCCTGGTTAACAGCCGTTGTTTTTATTTTCATTTTTTCTCAAAAAAAATGATGTTATTCTATGAACTTGTTTGCTCGTTCTGGAAAGCAAGAGTTGATGAACAGTTGAAAGAGACAAAAGGAAAAACCATGCCGGCTGTTCTTTTGACCTTGAGAACACCACCTTAGAATGAAAACGAATTATGCTCTCTTTTTCCTCTGGAAACATTATTGAGGGGGATACCCCAAATTTGATGGCAGTATCATTGCATTTATGCTTTTTCTCATAGAAAACTAAAATTTTAAGGATTGTGGATTCAGAAGTTGTGGAGGTGGCGGCTCCCTCTGGGGTGATGGTGGGATCTGTGAAAAAAATAGTAAGAATGGTCTTGGTTGAGTTTGTTTCAGTTTTTTTTTTTTAGTTTCTAGGGTTTTTGGTCATGGTCTGGAGGTTGTATGGTCAGGTTGGTTTGTTGTCTGTATGGAATTTTTGAGTTAATGATTGGTTCTTAATCTTGATGAGACGTGTTTTCTTTGGACAATTTTATTTCAGGTAGTCTTCTTATAAATTGCAGTGCACTTCTAAACTTTTTTCATGTGTTTGGTGACTCTGGCGGGACACACCCTCCAATACCATGATGATGGAAGGAGACTAGACCTCATGACCACTTGCCTGCAACACAGCATCCAATACCATGATGATGGAGGGAGACTGGACCTCATGACCACTTACCTACAACAGAAAGTCAATACCTCGACCCCTTATTCATTTCTAAATTATTACTATATAACAATTTAGATTTAATAACAATTATTTATATATATTTTTTTAAATAAAATATATTGTAATGATAATTATGAAAAATAAACCATTACAAAAGATTTTGAAACAAGTACATATGGTCCCTCGAGCTCTCCAATCCCATTACTCTTCTTGACCATCATTCAAAGATTCATATGATGGCATTAATCGCATATTCTTGTACTTAATCACCACCTTTATTATTATAATATTTTTTAACTTTTGCAAATGGGACTGAATGTGAGGGACCACATATAGTCAGTAAACATGGGTAAGCTTGAATTAACTTCGGTTTGTATTCTTTGAGTTAAGTTACCTTTGGGTCCTTTCCTCTTTTTTATAATTATTAATATGTACATTTTTGACTTGGACTCTATATAGTCTTAAAATGGATGATTTCCATGTTATTTTATGGTGGTATATTATTCACAATTTCCTTGTGTAGTCTGTTTTGTGTGTGACATAGGATATTTTATTTTGTCAGGACATGACTCCAAAATAGTCATTAACTAATCTACGGCTATGGTTCATCATTATCCACAAATAATCAATAGTTGTGAATAGTGATTGGTGGAAGCTTTTTATTATTTTCTTTATAATGGATAAGGTTAATTGTATTAGGAGGAGTCTTATGTTGGTCAATATAAAACAATTTTAATAATCATTTATATATTAAATAATTATTTTTTAATAGAAAATATAATATTAATATTTAAAAATCTAATTTCATCTTATATTATCATTATAAAAAATAAAAATAAAAATGTGTGTAAATAAAAAGAAATAGATCACACAAATCATCTTATAGTCAAGGAGATATGATGAATCTTAATTTCTTTTTAAGTGGATGTAGAAAGCTTTAATTTCCTTCATTTATATAATTTTATTTCTTTATGACAATGTTAGGTTGAAAATATGCTTGAAATCTATATAACATTTGAAATAAAATAAGATAACTAAGTAGAGACAATAGCTCCTTCAGGCTCTGATAGGTTGTATAGTCACCAATTTATAGAGACAATAGCTCCATGGTCATTCATGCATAAAGTAACATAGTGATCATTTTGGTGAATCAAAAATCCAAATAATGGTCATCCTAGTAGAGATGGGATATTTTATATCTCTATTACAAGTTGAATAGCATGTCTTTCCATAGTGAGGTGTTGCTTTGATTATCAAGGTGTTCTTAGGACGATTGCTACATTTGTTTAAGGTTGGATAGTGTTGATTTGGTATAGCAAGGTGTTACATTGTGATCAAGGTATTTCCTTGTTAATATGTGTTAGGGCCCATTGGAGTGGTTGTAACCCCCCAAATTATGTTGAATGTAATTGTGACTCAAATGTTTAGAGACATTTTTGTGTCTATATGTATGCATGCTTGTGTATATGTCAATTGGTCAACCTAGTGATATTGAGTTCTAGATTGGCTAATGGGTGGATGTCATAATTTTCCTAAATTGGCTAATGGGTGGATGTCATAATTTTCCTAGATTGGTTAAGTGGTGGATTCCATGGTTCTCTTGGATTGGTTCTAGAAATTAGCTACAAAATTGCTTAAATTCTAGAATCACTATACCTTGATCAAATGGGTTGAAGACCTCTAAAAGGCCACACACCTCAATAAAATCCTTATGAAGTTGAACATGTCATTGTAATGGTGCATAGGAGGAAAAGCAGGCATTATACTTGGGTTAGCACCCAATCAAAGTACTCTACACTCTAATAATAAATTGATAACACATATTCCTACATTATATGAATCAATGAATAACTTTTGTTACAATAAAGATGAACACATATTATCTCTAAATTCATGAATCTATCTGCAATTATATTTAACTATTGTAATGAACTTTGCGATATGTGTTTACCCAATATGTTTATAGGAGAAAGGGATAGATTTGCTTAAGGACTCCATCAAAGATGTGTAGTAGCAAGCATTAAGGATTGTTGGGTGACAATTGAAAATCATCAAATTATTGGTTAAGAATCAAGAGGTACTTGTTATTAATTTTTTCTAAAGGCATTAAGTTGTAATGTCTAGAGAATTGTAAGGGATATGTTAATAGTTAAAGATTATAATACTTTGTGTAAACTATCTATGTAAAATTTGAACCATCGCCTCAAAGATAGAGTTAGTTTTTTAATTCTATGATTCTATTGTGTGATATATATTACTTAAGGCTTGTATGAGCTTCCTAGAAGGCTTAATTAGTACAAGGCTTATGTGATATTATTATTTGGGTTAATCTATAAGACAAGTGACATGATTCCATAATGTTCTAGTTAGTGAGCCTAGCTACTTAAGTGTACTTGAACTAGAGGGCATGATCTAGACAATTGGAGCCATGGATGGTTAGATGCTAAAGTGTAGTATTTATGTAATTCCTAAATTTGGTAAGTAATTCTCTTATGTCATAAATTGAGCATATACCCTAGATATCAATCAAGTATTGTAAATTATCAAGATTTGTTAAGAGATAATTGTATAAAACCTATGGATAAATCATAAAAGGAAGTGTTACCATAAGTCTTTGAGGAAAATTCTAATAGCATAGACTAAATCCATTATCATGTGGCTCTTTACAAGATTCAATGATCTAAAGTCTAAATAATTTAAGAATTGGAGATTTTTTCTTGAATTAATTATAATAAGTCTTTGAGTCCATTCATGATAATTTCTCTATCAATCCTATCCTTTGATACTAGATTCCTTTGTAATATTGAAGCCTAATCTTGTTTCCAAGTCTTAATAACTACTAACCATCAATTCCTCAAGAAAATTGTTGACTATGGATGTCTTAGAGTAAATATCTAATGGAAACATTTCCCTAAGAGGAAATAATCCTAGGTCAAGAAAAATCCCTATTCATTATTCTATTGAGTGAAATCTAAGTCATCAATTGACTACTACTAGAGTTAAACGTGCACTTAAGACTATCCTCTAAGTGGGAATTTGAATGTTGCCCCTATAAAAAAAAAAAGAATTTCAGTTATGTTAACATCAAAAGGATCCTCACATCCACTAGGAGTTTTAGGAACAAAAAAGTGTCAAATCTAAACTTGAGATCTTGAGTAAAATCAAATTTATAAATACCCACATCTATAGAAAATTTAAATATAATCACATGTCTAGATTAAAATTAAGAACTCTTTAATTTCTGATGGCACTCCTTTTTTATTTAGATCTTAAAAATGTTGTGATTTATGTTATGCTCTCAAATGTATATATAAAAGTGGGCAAGTGGCATGAGGTTCAAATGGTAAGGAGATTGATGAAAGATAAAGGAATTAAACAAAACCTCGAATGTAGTTGGTTTGAAGGCCATAAAATGGTATGTTATTTTTATGTAGGAAATATATTATATTCATGGACATAATAGATCTATATGCAAATTTTGAGACATCGTTTGGGAGATGAAGGCAATAGGGTGTTTTCGAGATTCAAGACATTTACTTAGTGATATGGAAAAGGAAGAAAAACAATCATTTCTTTGCCACCATAGTGAAAATTTAGAAATTATTTTTGGTTTGTGGGACACAACCCTTAGAATAACTATTAGAGCTATGAAGAACCTCTGAGTATGTGTTGATTGCCACATTGCAAAAAAAATTATCTCCAAGATGATTGCAATAGTTCAGTTGTGAGGGATATCAACTACACCCATCATTTTAAATATGGATAATTTCCATGTGGAGATTATTGGTCACACTAAATGAAGTGATACAAAAAATAGGAGTCACTATTTAATAATGTGCACTATGTTAGACTTGCATGAGGGAACAAGGATTTATTTCTATTTTCAAGAAAATTTTATTAGTTTTATTTTTTATTTGAGTTTTTGGCAATCTAGAATATCATGTTGGCTTTATAAAATTAGATGCATAGAGTGCAATGGATATCACTTCTAATATTCTTTTCTTTATTAGATTAAAATGGGAAGGGCTTGTACCCATTACAAAATGGCCATAGAGGAAAAACGAGGGGATCATGAGAAGTGAAAGATCCATAAAGCAAAAACAAAAGAAATAGCTACCAACCAACCAACAAGAGAAACAAAAATAGCACACAAAGCAAAACCAATAGGGGACCAAAATTGCTACTAGTCTCCTAGAAGCCTGAGACTACTAATTGCTTGTCACTCCTTAGCCAAGAATTGGAGCTTCTCGTCAAATGACAGGGGTCCCCTTTGAATAGACTGGGTCTCCATGGTAGTGTTTAGAGCTGAACTTCCCACCAACTTTCCTTTTTTCTACTTGTGACTATCATCAAGACCACCCTCAACCACCCTTTTATCATGACTGTTCCTTAGCTCTTGTTGAAAGACCTGGATGGTCGCAGTGGTTTTCTTCATAGTCTCCTTGTTGTAATCAACAATCTCTTAAAGGAATTGCATAATTTTGTCTTTGTTGTTGTGAATAGTAGTAATCTCCTCCTATAATTTTATTTTATCCTCCTTTGTGCCTACAAGGGCTCTGAGCTCTTCCACATCCTTGTTCCAATTATCTCATTTGTTAAACGATTTGGCAAGGGAGGAAATCATATCCCAACACCCACCATCTTCCTCACCTGACCATTGAGCTAGTTTATTAAGCACCTAGATTCTTTCCTTTGCAATAATGAGTTGGCCAAGAGCCACTTTAGGATGTCATTTTGGATGTATTGAAATTTGTTAAAATTTCATTCATTTTATGTTGAAGGGGATCACTGGAGGCATAAATATCATTACCCACATTGGGTTCAACAGAGGTTCCATCCAAATCAATGCAATTTTTTTGGGATTTTTGGGGAATAGAAGGGTTAATGACAAGAGGGGTATTGGGGACATTGAAGACACCTCATCATGACTAGGGAAGTGCATGGGAGAATTGCTAGGGGTAGGTTTACATGAATCGTATAAGGAGTTATCTAAATTATCAGAGCTAGAGGTAGAAATAGGAGTGGTCTCAAGCAAATGCACTTTTAATGGTGTTAGGAAGGGTTTCCTCATTAACAAGCATTTTCTCCAAGGCTCTAGTGATATGACAAGTGGTGGAAGGGATTTCACCAAGGGTAAAATTAGAAATGGGGCCCTTAGGGGGTTGGCAGGATTGTGGATAACCAAAGTGCTCCTCTTGACGGTGATTAGGGAGGGTAAAAGAGTGGTTTCCTGATGGAAAAGGTAGAAAATTGAGCCCTGATGTATGGGGATATTTTTACTTTTACCCTAGACATTGTTAATTGAGCCATTTTAGGAGTTAGTAAACTTAACAGACAACTTGGGGTCATGCCCCTTCATGCCATACACATATGAGGCCAATTTACCTCGTTGAATAATAGGCCAAACCTCCCTATCTTGCTTCCACACCTCACAAGTGGTGGGTTCATCCTAGACCAGCTTTCCCCTAAGGAAAAATTCGTAGACAACAAAGCAAGAGAAAGAGTTCTATAGAAATGTCAAGAAGAATACCAAAGCCAAGAATAGAAAGGCTTATGAAAAGACTGCTTAGAGAGGGTAATTTCCCATAATTGTAAGTCGTGACAAATGACTAAGGGAGTTGGCAAGAGATCTAGCTCAATCTCTCTCTTTTTAGTACTTTGACATCATTATTAATTAACTCACACATTCCCATGGATATGAGAGATATTATCCCAAATAACTAAATTTGGAGTAAAAGCACCAAGGTTAGCTAGTGCATCCTCTACTTTGTTGCCATTTCTATACATGTGAGTAGATCTGCTATTCCCAAGAGTAATCATGAGATTGCAAGCTGATAGGATGGGGGCCTAGAGGGACCAACAGGGTTTAGTCATCCCAGTCAACAAAAGAATAGTGTTTCCAGAGTCTCCTTCAATGACTAGGTTGGAAAAGCCAACATTCATGGCAATTCGAATACCATGGAATACTAATCTTCATTGTTGGGATACCTATCAAAGACTTATTTTATGATAACATGGATGTTTAATTAAATGATTTTTATAAAAAAAATCCTAATGTATGAAATAAAAATTTGAAGTAGGAGGTAGAGAAAGAGAAAATAAAATGTGAAGAAAACTCCAAAGTAAATGAAAAGATGCTCGACCAATAGGAAATGGGAGAGGATGACTGGAAATTACTATTCCTATTTTGTATATTTTTTGTTTAGACTAATTGTATTATCTTTTGTCTATGTTATGTTAACTATTTAATTGCACATTATAGAATAATTGTATTATCTTTTGTATATGTTAGGTAATTGGTAAAGAAGAAACAATTCAAAATTAATTGGACACTATAGTATCATCTAAATGCTCAAGAATATTGCACTCATATTCTAGAGAAATTATTCAAAATTTAACATGTGATTTTATGTCAGTAAGAAGAACCAAAATGCGATAGAAAATTTGGTAATGTGGTGAAGGAAAAATGACCAAGGTTGAGGTTAAAACGATCCCTAAATATGATATGTGAATGATCACTAAAGAAAGCCTAAAATAAAATGTGAAATTGTTAGGGTATTCAATTTTTGATGTAACAAAGGGTTTATCATATATTAGGTCTAGTTGTTGATGAATTAAGTGTTATTTTTATCTCTTTTATTGTCCTATCAAAATACCTTTGGGAAAGCCTACCTTGATATAGAAGAGCCTAATGATGAAGCAAATATTTCCAATTCTTACATATAGTTTTTTGTTGTTTCTACTATCTAATCATAACTGTAGCCCACAAACCAATCTCAACATTCACTAGAATTAGGTTTTTTTGTTGTCTTTAGGATTTGTGGAGCCACAATTGTGATAAAAAATATAGTGAAAGTGAAATACATACACCAAATGTATTACTAATGTAATCTTTTCACTTTATATTATTTATTTGAAGCCTATATAAATTTTCACGTATTAAATAATTTTAAATAATTGGTAAGGATTGTTGGTCAAGGATGAAACATAGTGGTTGAAGTTACAATCCACTTGTTTAGCCAAATTTTCATTTCTTAAAAATATAGAACATGTCACACTCTCCTTTCCTTTCGCAAAGGATAACATCTAATAAATATAAATTCCACCAAACATAAATCATTGGGCCACTTGGCTATATTTGGAATTAATCCTTTATAACGCAAGCCCAATTAGGCATCCACCTACTTTCATCTTGACCAATAACTATTTGACCCTTAAGTCCATGACATCTAGAAAATAAAACTACAAACAACTCTTTTTTGAATGGATAAATGATAGAATTCACAACAAAGAATTCAACCATTTTTGTTCATGTATAGAGTAAAGAGAATACATGTGACTTTGTACAAATTTACTAATGTGCCAACACAAAAGTGAGAGTGTCTTGTTGAGCAAACACAAAAATATTTTTTCACCTATCATAAGTCAATGGTCAATTAGAAATAAACTACATGGGGAAAAGTAGGGACTTAGACATTGTTATAATATTGGACACCATCATTATAACACAAAATATTATCAAAATCATAAAATATTTAATAAACGTATATGGGGAAACAAATAAAAAAGGGCGTCAATCATATAGCTAGGTAAAGACATAAGGATGAAACCCTAATTTGAATTTTTGGATTGATTGTCAATGTTAAGCATGCCAAAACACTATAAAGAGATAGAAATAGGTTATTCCAAGAATGGATGTCAACAACACCTCTTGTTAGGGACTTAAATCTCCAAAAGGTACAACAAGAATCTAGAAGTCTCTAATAGAGCATACCAAATCAAGAAGATAGGGAGAAGAATAAAATAAGGCCACAAACTAAAATGCACAAGAATTATGTACAAATATAAATTAAACATAAAAGAAAGAGAAACTTAAAACTTAAAGGCTTGCAATGAACACCATTCCCCACATATTAGAGACATGCAATTGTAAATAAGAAGATTCTAGCGTACATATGAAGCTAAAATGGCCCATACAAAAAATGTGATACACTACCCTTTACAAGGACCTCTTGTTCCTAAAGGTTATAGGAAAACATACAACTAATACTTCCTTAAATCAAAAACAAAAATTTAGACTAATTATCCCATTCTTTTCATTATAATGCAATTACTACCTAGCTAAAATATAAATATTCGCATACAATCAAGAATGTACACATGGGCATATTTTGGCTGAAGAACAATGATAAAAATTAACTTTTAGGCCCTTATATAAATCAAATAACTCGCTATGCAACACATAGAAATCATGCATATTAACATTACCATAGTTGCATCTAGTATTTATGCTAATATTACATGGTTCATCATTATTGGAAAGTGAATCTATCCCAACACATAGGAAAATAAAATTCTTCATAATTTAATGTCTTGGAATTGTCATAAATCCAAACCATGTTAGATATATTAATATCAAAATTAAATTCCTCATATTCACATGTTACAAAATGACATACTAGGCTACCTGATTTTTATAAAGAAAACTTTTTATTAGGAAATCCCAATGAAAACTCTCAAATATAGGAAAATTCTCTAAGTAAACTATATTGGGTTAATTCTATAGGTCACCTAAAATGTGTAGCTTATCTTCTTCTTCATTTTCACAAATATCCAAATATTACTTCTACTATTAATTTAGTTAGATTTAAATTAATGTTTGTAAAATATTATTGGAACAAGAAAAACTAATGCTATGATCAAAATAGAAAAAAATCATATACACTTGAGTCATATAGACCTAGCCCAAACCATCATTTAGATCATTAAAGCTAATATGGAAAGTTGAGACACCACATGTGA
The DNA here is from genome assembly GCA_007258455.2 of Sequoia sempervirens. NCBI lineage: Eukaryota > Viridiplantae > Streptophyta > Pinopsida > Cupressales > Cupressaceae > Sequoia > Sequoia sempervirens. The sequence continues at coordinate 21,328 of VDFB02373306.1, forward strand.
AGGACCTAGATTTTCCTATTGAAGGCTCTCTAATTTTTTTCACATTCATTATAACATGCTATATGAGACTCATTTCTATAACCAAATTCATTAATAAATCTACTAGCAAATTTATTGATAAACAATGCTAAGTTGACTTCATTATTAGTTTATTCATCTTCTTTTGTTATAACTTCTCTCTTAGCATATTTTGTATCTAATTTTTGGAATGCTACAAACCAAAGGAATGGGTCATCATATAATACAACTTGGTCAAGAGAATCACAAATATTTATAGCTAACTTATTAGACTAAACATCCAAATCTAAAGGATTATCAATAGAAATAATTTTGGATATAAAATGTAACATCATTGATATCGTAATGGTTTCATCAATGTGTTTACCTCAATAATAAGCCTATAAAATACTTATTAGATTCATCTCTTTTGAAAAAAAATATTATACTTAAGATCAAAGACTCCATGATAGAATCTCAAACATTCTTATATATCAAAGAACACATACCTAATAAGTGATAGCTTTTAATGAACACATGCAATAAAGAATAATAAGAACCTTAATAATTTGATGTCTTTAGATGCATTTTGGTAATATACTGCAACTAGGGAATTCCATGAGAACAACATTTCTTTGAGGCATTCTATCAAACAATTCTCGTGCCTTGTCTATGCTTCAACATTTTTGCATACATGTCTACCAGGGCAGTTGCAACTACAACATCTAACATAATTCCTCTATTCCTCTATGTCAATGCCATGTTCCAAAGCTCCCATTTTGGTGGAGGCTAGAGGAATACTAGCAAACGTTGTGAGGTCTGGCTTTACGACTGCCAATTGCATTTAGTTAAAAGTTTCTAAATCATTTTCAATGAACACATTTTTTATATCCTGCAATCATAGCATTCCATGAGACCGCTTTATTTGAGGCATCCACTCAAACAATTCACGTGCCCTGTCTGTGCTTCCACATTTTGATACATGTCTACCAGAGGATTTCAAACTGTAATATCTTATAATAATCCCTCTTTAGTTTGATGGATGTCCACACTCTATTCCAAAGCTCCCATCTTGGCACAAGCCAGGAGTACACCAAATCTGCTTTGAGTTTCTGTGACATGCTCTGCAGATGGAGTTTCTCTAGGAATCTTGCACTAGAAATCATCCTGTTGTTGCTTTTGCTTGAGTGAGAGGGGTAGATTCAAAATTTAAATTCAAACTTAACCCGTTGCTTTCATTATCAACGAGTGTGACAATATTGGGCAGAAGTTGTTGTGACTATGTATGTCAGAGAATCAAAGGAGTGTAGTGGAAAAGAAAACGGGAAACAAAAAGATGAGAATTTTCACGTCTCGAACTCTGATGTTGTTTGCTTTTGGTTTTGTGTGGATTTGTTATACGATATGACGTGTGTGGTACAGTAATAATGAATACTATGGTGCTTTGGTGTGATGAAATACGAAAGTGCTTACTTTAAATTATGAAAAGTTGAATAGTATTGAATGTGTCCTACTTTGAAAATTCAAAGCAAAATAGAATAAAAATATTTGAATTAATGTATTATATCATTTTGATTTATATCTTTATGGGATACTAATTCAGTTTATTGTTGTGTTCCTGAGTGCACTTGAGATGTAGGTGGTCGAAGACCAAGGGTGTGATTAAGGAGAGGAGGTTAGCCTCTTGATTGGATAAAGCAGGATGTCCTCTCGATCACACACCAGCATTTAGAATCACGTAGATTGCATTTAGGAATAATAGTTTTAGCTTTATTGTTTTGATTATTTGCAAATTAAATAAATAGTGAAATACAAGCATAATAAAGTAAAATAATTAATTTTAATTTAATTATAGATTTTGTTTTAAATAATTATGCATGGTAAAATTTGAGTGAGTATTCTATTTTTTTTAACTGTGTGTTAATTCTTTGAGATAATAAATTAACTTATAATTAAATGATATTTATTTGATGATTAGATAAATATTTACCTTGTAATTTAAAATTATTATTGGTAATTATCTCCGAAGAGGAGTTTAGAGGAACTAAAATTGAAAATTCTTTATATTTTCATCTAAGAATATAAGATGTATAAAGATAAGTTATATTTTAATTTTATTTTAAAAATCTTTTCAAGATTAGGTTTAGAAATGGAAAAAAGGAAAACTTTATTAGGGAAAAGAATACCCGAGAGGGGATAACTGTTCTTGGTATTCTTCTTGAAAATAATACTCTGCAAAATAACTTTAATGGCTGCCAAGTAAATTCTTTTCTTTCAAGAGTTTGAAAAGGTTTAAAATTAGTAGGAAAGGAGTTAAGAAAGTAACAGGAAAAGGAGAGGAGAAGAGGAAGCTCTTTAGAAATGAAGTTCCAGAAGAATAAAGAGAGTAGAATTGATTGGAGAGTAGCTACAACTGGAAGCAAAATATCCAAGTTTCTAATCTCTTCCCATGAATTTAACTCTCAAGTGTTTGAAATATAATAGTATTACTGAAAGAGTGAATCTCAAGTATTTGTTGTGTGAAGTTGTTTGCAACACTGTGAAATTTGTGGAAATTTTCCATTCTTTCGTGTATGTATGCATTTGTAAAAAAAATTGCACTAGATTACCCTATTACTAGATTGAGGTTTCTTTCCTTAGCAAATCTTTGTCAATAATCTTGTCTTAGATTATTAAATTTATATACATATATTCAAAAAATATATATACACCTATTTATATACACATACTCTCATGAATATGTATATATATATATAAATATATCCCATTTTGCAAGTTAATGAAAACACAGAACAAACAGAATGCTTTATTTTGAGTTTGGTATTTAACATAAAAAATAAAAGATATGAGGTTCGGGCTTAACTCCCAGCCACACCCATGATGGTGGGGGGGTTGCGTTGTGGAGGGACAACGCCTCCACATGCCATGGCTTGTGGAGGTGGTGCTACCCCCTCACATGCAACGCCTTCCCCACGAGAGTGGTGTCAACCTCTCATATAATATAAACTGTGTTTTGAACTCTTTCATTTGTTAATGTTTCCTCAGTAAACTCACGTATGAACTTTGACATTTCGTTGTTTTCAAAATTATGAATTATGTGTATATATATGTATGTAATATATATTTATATATATATTATGTATATATATATATATACATATAAATCTGGGAAGTAAAATACTTATATCTAAAATACTTGAATTTATGCAATATATATATATATATATATATATATATATATATATATATATATATATATA
>VDFB02373307.1:0-23735 GCA_007258455.2 Sequoia sempervirens
ATATTCAGTGGGAGACCAGGATTGACCTTCGTTGGACTCCGTTTGACACACTTACTATTTATAGTAAGTCACTTCCAGGGAGTCAGGGTTTCCATTTATAGTAGAGGCATCTGGTTAGTCTTCTGAGGCAGTGTCGATTTTGGTTTGAGTTCTGCAGTTGTCACTCGGCATATTCTGAGAGACTTACTATATATAGTATGTCAAGAGTAGGCAGTTACTATTTCAGGCAAGGCACCTGGTGACTAGGTATTTGCAGATATTCAGTGAATTATGAGTTGACTTCATTTGGATTTCATATTTATTAATGAAATCATTATTAAATGATATTTTAATATCTTATGTTATAATTTCACTTTATATCATTTAAGTGGGGCCATGGGGCCCTTCAATTAGTCATCACTTAAAAGAATTAAAATATTTGGGCCCCTTTTATAAAGTCAACTCAAAACAACAAAAGCAAATTATATTTAAATGATGCTATGAAGAGAAAATCGAACTTCTCATGAAAGTATTTAAAGCCCTTTTCACAAAATCGACCTCATTGTGATTGAGCATTTGATATTGTGAGTTTCTTGGGCTGTGTGCAAGTTTGCACAGGGGTTTCAGAATTTGACACCATTGAAGAATGCAAACTCTTCATTGGGGAAGCTGATTTGAGGTGGTGAAAGATCCACCGAATTTTGGCATGAAAGAGGCTTCAATTAGGAGTCTCATTTGGGCATCATTGAAGGACTTTTCATGTGATTTTCAGAGGGTTTTTCATCTCAGTCAGTGGTTTGATCAGAGCAGCAAATAACATTACCCATTCGTCATTTATGGAGGACAATAGATGAGTTTTATTAAACATGCAGTGCTGGATGAAGCCGTACAGCTGTAGGAAGGAGACGTCCTTCATCTAGATACAAATCGCCTTTCTTATTGAGCTGCTACTTCGTGCATTAGGGACGGCTGAGTCGGAGATTTACACAGCAGCAGCAAAAGAGTGGGGAAAAGTTAGTATAACAGCTGCAACGCCATCCAAGGGTTTCATCAATCAATATCTCCAAGTTCCTTTTGTTTGTAATGCATTTTTTGAAGGTTAATGAGCATTATCATTGAAATCATCAAGCCACATCAGCAATGTATCTCAGTTGTTTCAACTTGTTGCAAAACTAGTTTACATGACAACTGTTTGCTATAATGCTTAGATGCTGTAGTTGCATATTGGCTACCATTGAATGCATGGAAAGTGTTTGATATTATGTCAACTTGCTGTTGTATTGGCCCAGATTTAAATATAAAACAATCTCAGTCCTAGCTGGCACAAATCAGTCATAGAATCATCTTATTTTTAAGGTTACCCTGTTGTTAGCAGCCTTGGATAATGGGAAACTAGCTTATTTACATTGCTGGGCATAAGTTTGCAAAAGATCCTTGTGTCTAGAGTGCTGTGTAGAAAGTAAGGCGTATAAATTTCTGAGTTTATAGTCTTAGTTGTGTTTGGTAATACATGTTTAGAATATATGTATATTTCATACTATATGTATCGCATCAAACTCTAAACATCATACAAGCATTCCAAACCACCAAACAAGCCAAACTACAAACTCAGGAAAAATCCTAATAGCAAAGCAATAAATTCTGATTTTTAGACCAGCAAGGGCTTCAGTGTCATATTTGGCTTCAGTAGTGGTTACTTATCAACTTGAGAGACACCGGGTCTCTTACAAACAACATCCTTTTAGACCCTTTTCACCATGGTTGTATCTTTGAAGGTTTTGAAGCTTAGCTTTCAGCACCTTGTACTAGCCAATCTGCCATTAATGGCTGCGGAGCTCCTAACTTTGTTCCTGAAAAATAGAAATAGACCCACCAGAGTAAAATGTCTTTTGATGATTCTGACTTGATCAGTGTGATCGTGAAGTGGATTAACCCTATCAAAATCATTTTCAATCATTTTCGGGAAGGTCCTATTTTCGGGGGTTTCCCTGAAAATAGGGGCATGAAACCCTAATTTTCAATTTTTTGAAAATTTGCACATATGTTCCTTGACATAAACCCACAAAGACCTTATGTTTGGTTTGACCTAAAACAGGCTTTTGACGACATTTTTACATGATTTAGCTCAATTTATACAGAATGCCAAAAATTTATTTTGGGTACAACACATATCCTTCACAAACACCCTGGCTTAAATAAAAAACTAAAAAACCACAAATCATATTCAATGTCATTATCGAATAAATATTGCAATAATTGGTAGTTCCCAATTTCTCATGTTGCAATCTTCTAGTGTCATCACCATGCACAACAAGCACATGCGCTATGGTAGCCATATACCAATGGCTAACAGATTTGTATAATTTATTATGAACATCATGGGAAGCCACAATCCTATTATAATTGTTCTCCTTTGATTTTTAGGTATAGATCCAATTAGGCATCATCCCTTACAAATTTTAACCTTTTCATATTGAGTAATTTGGGTGTGTTACATGGGGATGCACCTCCACCCCTCAAACACCTATCCCCATCCCTTTAGCTGTTTTGGGGATGATAGGATGTTAAGGGACGTCCCCTTGCCAACCCCCCTCATTTGCAAAAAAATGGAAATATTTTGAAATGCATCTCGGAAATCAGGGATGTCCCGAAATGCAAAGGGGATGCTTGGCCATCCTTGGGATGGCTGGGGGACATCTTAGATGTCTCTTGACTGTCCCAGAGATGACTAGGCATCCCCTATGGAAAAGGCACTGTATTTCATAAAAAAAATAAGACAGCTAATACATGCACATTGGACTGTAAAGGGGTGTGGGGGTCCCACAAACCCTCCCATGCCCCTTATATGCCCTAATACGCCAAAGTAAAAGAAACATTATGTTTTTTTATGTCATGTCCCCTTTTTCAAACTAAAATAAATTAATAATATTTTTTAAGTTGGGCTTGACAATTCCTACTTTATGGGCAACTTAATAATATTATTATTAATTAATATAAAAGGTGTTTCTAAACACTAGTACTAAATATAAGTATTTTTAAATACTTAAAGTAAAATAAAATAAAATTTAAAAAGGTATTTTTAAATACTTGGAGAGAAATTTAAGACCCAAGGGCCCAATTCAAAAAGGGTATATCAAGGGCGTCTATCTTCATTTGGCAAGGAGGAAGTTACCTTTTTGCATCCAATTTTCAGATTTGAGCAGTTTGTTCAATCTAGGGCATCCAGGGACGAAAACTCTTGGCGTGTTCGAATTGTAGAGTGTCATGTCCCCGTTTTTACACGCTTTGTCGAGGAGTGAGCCTATTATTTCGATCCTCGTAGGCGCATAGGTGCGAGGATCATCGGAGGCAGTTGCTCGGTTTGGTAGCTCCAGTCAGAATCGAGCCCTATTTTTAGAAAGTTAGGTCAGCGAGTTTTTGTTGATCAGACGGAGAAATAAGGAGTATTTAATGAATTATTAAATATTTAATATTTTGACTTTATAATAAAGTCACTTTATTGAAATATTTAAATATTTAATTAATTGGCCTAAATTATAAAGTATTTATTATACTTTATAATAAAGTATTAAATGTTGACTTAATGAGTATTTTATATTCATTAAAATATGGACGCCAATAATTAATGATTTCTCCTAAGTTTAAAAGTGCAAATTAAATCATTTATTTAAATGATTTATTAAAAAGGAGATTGGGTCGAATTTCTTCAAGGGATATATATTTCCTCTCAAGGCAAAATCGAACTATTCTGATATTATTATTCAATTTTGTCTTTATTGCTCTGAGCATTGGAGTTTGCAAACCCTAGGGTTTCTGGCAGACGAACGTTTCTGGAGAACGAAAACTCTTCAGAGATCAGGCAGACTGAGGCTGTGAAATACCAGTTGAAGCTTGCACTTGGTGATTTCATCCAGAGATCACAGATTGGATTTACTGAGTTATTTATTCAGAGTCAGCAGAGAATCATCATCAGATAAATAAGGCGGCTTCATCAGAGGACTTTATTCAGTGATCTGGCATTATTTCTTGGAGTCCGTACCATTCTATTTGCTGCAGCAGACAGGCCGTACATTTCTGTACTTGCAGGCCGTACCTTTATTTCTTGGGAGACTCGCCTTCTGTCTTCAGATTCTGGCACTGGGATCTAGGCGTTTGGTTTCCTGGACTTTACCGGAGATCTTGCATTGTTATCGGAGATTGGAGATTCATTCTTTATTTCTGGCCGTACCATCTTCATTTATTGCAGCCGCCACCAGGTTCCTTAGAAATTTATTCATTTCTTGTTCATTTATCAAATTTTCATCATTGTAAAAGCTCTATAAAAATAATGAAATAGTGCGCCCATGTTCTCTGGCATATTTGAGCTTATTCTGAGAAGATTTAGAATTTATTTGAATTTATTAGCATTTATTGAGAAAATCGCAACTTTTAGAATTTGTCTGAAAATCTTCAAAAACACAAAAAAACCAAAAATTGCAAAAACAACAAAATATCAGTTAGGGTTTTGGAACAGAGAACCATCAGGGTTGACATAGAGGATGAAAACCCTCTTGGATTTCTCATTTTGGATGAAGGACAAAAACCCTTGTTTCCAATCTGAGTTGTTGCAAATTTTCAAGGTTTCAAACTTATTTCTGCAAGGACCTAATTTGAATTAAGCAAATATCCTTCAAAGGTGTTAAGGGCTTCAGCGCTGCCCAACTCCTTTCGGTCATTAAATTCAGTAGGGGGGGGGGGTCAGATTTGAGTAAAGTCAACCTGCTGTACACTTTCTTAACTGGCTGTATGGCATACCAGATCTGCATCATATACAGTTTGGACAAGGACAAAGTTTGCAAAGAGGCATTTTGAAGGTTTGAAGCAGCAAAAGATTAATTCATAATTTTTCGACTCGCCATACTATAGTAGGAACACCTAGAACTGTCCATAGTAGTCATACAACAGCTAAAAAACTGTAGCCGTATGGTCGTATGGATTCTGTGGTGAGTAAAAAAATTGAAAATTCCTGAAAATTGTATTTTGGCGTTACAAAAGGCTGTTCTGTCTTTTTGGAGATAAATAAAATATTTTGAAGGGTTTTTGAGCGATTTTCTTTCCGCCTAGGGTTTATTCTAAGTTTTGCAGTTGTTAGGGTTTATTTCAAAAATAAGAGAATTACATTTTTAAATTTAATATTGGCTGTCATATCCCAGTTTCAATGAAAAAATCAGATATAAAATTTGGGGTTTTTGAATTAAACTATTTGGATACATTGCAATGGTATCAGAGCTAGAATCTTGTGGATAATACTTTTGACAACCAATGTGGATCCGTTGGCATCTAAAAGAATGTCAAAGCTTCAAATCACAAAAGAGTAAATATTAACCAGCTTATCAATGGAACACACAGCTGCCTATGCCCATGTAGTAGCGAGAATGTTGTCGAACTGTTTGAAGCTTTTGAGTATAATTTTTTGAGCAGGGAATGGGTCATTATTCAGCGAAAAGATTTGAGGGAAGAATCAATGCAAGTGTTATATGGCAGAATTTCTCCATGGCCGGCAGCAGAGGAAATTCATATTCATTAAAATCAGTCAATAAATTTGCAACTAGATCAAAAAATAACCATAAAAATTGGAATTATCTATCTATTTGGCATGCATGCGAAAACGGCGATGTGAATACCATGGATAATATGCCAATCCTAGAGCGGTGACAAGAGGCTGAAAATAGTTTTTTTCTAAATTGGAAGACACAACCTACCAAATTTTCAGTTTCCATTGGTAGTAGACTAGACCAGCAAAAGCATGGTGGTGAGCACTTGACTGAACAAGAGTTTGAGGGTATCCTCAAGAATTGGGGAAAAAGCATCATCCATCATCAGATTAGAGAGGAGGGTATTGTAGGGTGGTTGCACTTTCTGCCTAATTCACAAAGGAAGGACACAATCAAGGATCTCATCATGAACTTCCCCAAGGGATTGCACAAAGATGTAGTGGATAAAGGGAAATGTAGACCTCATAGTGCTTTTCGGCAAGATTTTCATCATTTGACAGTCACAAGATCTAGGTTTTATGAACATTTTAGCATGATTCATCACATTGACACGGTAATACTTGACCATATGGGTTTGCACTTGCTTGAGGGAAAGCAATTCTGGGAAGGGTGGACTGTCATGTCCCCTTTTTCGGACTAAAATAAACTAATAATATTTTTTAAGTTGGGCCTGACAATTCCTACTTTAAGGGCAACTTAATAATATTATTATTAATTAAAATAAAAGGTGTTTCTAAACACTAGTACTAAAATATAAGTATTTTTAAATACTTAAAGTAAAATAAAATAAAATTTAAAAAGGTATTTTTAAATACTTGGAGGGAAATTTAGGACCCAAGAGCCCAATTTGAAAAGGGTATATCAAGGGCGTCTATCTTCATTTGGCAAGGAGGAAGTTACCTTTTTGCATCCAATTTTCAGATTTGAGTAGTTTGTTCAATTTAGGGCATCCAAGAACGAAAACTTTTAGCATGTTCAAATTCTAGAGGATGAAAACCCTCTTGGATTCCACATTTGGATCAAGGACGAAAAGTAAAACCCTTGTTTCCTATCTGAGTTGTTGAAGATTTTCAAGGTTTCAAACTTATTTCAGCAAGGACCTAATTTGAATTGCAAGCAAATATCCCCCAAAGGTGTTAAAGGTTTCAGTGCTGCCCAACTCCTTCCAGTCTTTAAATTCAGTAGGGGAGGTCAGATATGAGCAAAGTCAACCAGCTGTACACTTTCCTAACTGGCTGTATAGCATACCAGACCTGCATCATATATAGTTTAGACAAGGACAAAGTTTGCAAAGAGGCATTTTGAAGGTTTGAAACAGCAAAAATTAATTCTTAATTTTTCCAGCCGCCATACTATAGCAAGAACACCTACAGCTGTCCATACAACAACAAAACCCTATCCGTATGGTCATATGGATTCTGCAGTGAGTAAAAAAATTGAAAATTTCTGAAAATTGTATTTTGGTGTTACAAAAGGCTGTTCTGTCTTTTTGGAGATAAATAAAATATTTTGAAGGGTTTTTGAGCAATTTTCTATCCAACTAGGGTTTATTCTAAGTTACTGGTTCGGGTTTGGGGATGGGTGCGGGTACAAGAACCTGGTATGTGGGTACGTGATTTTTTTTTTTCAGGGTTTGGGTACGTATGGGTACGTGTGTGTGTGTGTGTGTATGTATTATATATACAAAAATAAGAGAAATATACAGAATTGTAAAACTAAATCATTTCATAGTATGATACTTGATAATGGATCAATGCCAAATGCCAAAGATAAATATTAAATGCCAATTGATAGTTGAAAAATATTCAAATAAACCATATCAAGTACCATGAGCGAACCCGAACCGGGTTGAGGCCTGTAGTCGAACCCTGCATCTATGGGTTTATTCTGAGTTTTGCAGCAGTTAGGGTTTATTTCAAAAATCAGAAAATTACATTTTTAAATTTAATATTGGCTGTCATATCCCAATTTCAATGAAAAAATCAGATATAAAATTTGGGATTTTTCCATTAAACTTTTTGGAGACATTGCATTTTACTTTGTATTGATTGCTGCTGTGCGGTGTGAAATTGCTGCTAGGGAAAATTCAAGAGTAGTTATTGGGAAGGGGGTTTGAGGGGTGGGGACACCTTCGCATGTGACACAAACTCAAAGCCTTAAACTTTACTTTGTGATTGTTTACAAATTTACAATGAATAATAGTTGAAAAATTGAAGCTTGGCTGCCCTAGTTGAAACTTGAAATGGTGAAGAAAGTTCAAAGATTATATAGAAGTGACCTCAAATAATTTATCACTGATTACAAACAAGTAAGAAACCTACAACTGAAAGATTCAAAGAAGCTTAGAAGACATCAACTAGTTCAGCTACAACCATTGCATCAAGGTATGTCATTTTGCCTTTTTTTATAGTTTTTTCATCTTGTTAGAGAGTGTTTGTAATTAGTTTATATTATAAACTTTTAAAATGTTTTGGTTTTAGTTTGATATCACAAAGAAACACCACAAAATGAGCACTAGTAGCAATGATGATAATGCGAATGAGGGCAATGAATAAATGAAGTAAACAAAATATACCTTTCTTTTCATTTTGAAAATCCACACATAGGATCTATTGGAACTTGACAAGACTGTTTTGCATGCCCTTCACGCTCTCTTCAAAAATTTGCAAAAGGCCCTTTCAACCTCAAAAAACCCTTGCTTCAATTTGCCACCAATTTAACCATCAATAAGTGTAAAAATATAGGGGGCAAAAAGCATTGTTTATGTCATATTTGGAAAACTGATTACCATGGGAGCTATAGTAGGGTTACACACCATCTATTGGGTGAGAGTGGACATGGGGTTAGAGTTTGTGCAGATATAACATTGGAACAATAAGTTGAAATGGCAAGGTTGGTTGGGTGAGTGAGGAAAAAATTACTACAACTACAAAGAGTTAGAAACATTCATCCAAAACATTGAAATCTATTGATCAATATGACTATCCCAATGTATTAGTTGGAGAGAGTTGTGATAGAGGGACGAGGAAGACCACTTCTATTGCAGGTGAAAAAAATACAGTAGTAGGGTTAATGAATATGCAAAAACACGAGCAAGCCGATGATTCAGTGGCTAATTTTTTTATGCCCATGCTATCCCATTTCATTTGGTAAGGTCTCCTTATTTCAAAGGTATGTTGAGAGATGCAATGGTAGTTGGACCCTCTTATGCTCTCCTATTGTCATGGATGGGTGGATTGATATTCAACATCGACCACTTATTAATATTATTGTTATATGCCCTATAGGTTCTTAATTTTTTAGAGCCATTGATTATTTTGGGAAACACAAGGATGTTGATTGCCGACTTGCCATTTTGAAGGAGGCCATAGAGGAGGCTGGGTCTTCTAACGTTGTGCAAGTTGTGACAAATTTAGCTCGTGTTTGTAAGTAAGTTGGTTTGATCGTTGAGAGCGTTTACAAACATATTTTTGGACTCCATGTTGTGTACATGCTTTAAATAATGCTTTGAAAGACATTGGAAAAATAAATTGGGTGAAGATAGTAGTGGTCGAAGCTAGAGATATACAAATGTTTGTATGTAACCATCACACGTCACTTGCACTATTCCGATCTTATTCAAAGAAAGAATTCCTCAAACCAGTTGAGACTAGATATGCTAGCTATTTTATTTTGGTGGAGAGGATGCTGGAGGTGCATGATGCTCAACAATCCATGGTCGTTTGTGGAGAGTGGAAAAAGTGGGCTCGATCAGAGATAGAAGGGAAGGTGGTGAGAGAAAGGGTGCTTAATGGCGCTTGGTGGTCCAATATCAAGTAAGAAAATGTTATTTAATAATTTAAATTAATATGTTTGAGTTTCTACTTTGTTTGACTTTTTATTTTCAAAATTTAATTTACATTATTAGTAGTGTCAGTGTCGTAATGTTTAAATGTTACTTGCAAATATATTTGCTCTATCATATCACTTGTTGTGGGGGTAATCAGGTATGTGGATATAGACTCTCCTAGCCCTGGAGAAATGTAATGTCCCCTTCACAATAGCACATCAGGAGGTCACTTAGCCTTTTGTTCCCGAGGCTAACGTTGGATTGAAGGGAACCATTTATTTAATTAGTTGTGTATCGCCTAATTTCAAATTCAGCTTGAGGTGATGCCAATTAATTAATTAAATATTTTGATAAAGTGACTTTACAAAAATAGGCAAGGTGATTCATTGAAATATTTATTTTATGAGGACTTTATAAAGTCACTTTCTTTTGGGTGTAAAAGTGACTTTGAGAAAGATTTAATAAAAAAATTACTTTATTAAAGTCACTCGAAATTTTTGAAGGAAAGAATACAAAAGAGAAATATGTGAGTTCATTCGCACTTTTTTTGAACATCTTTTGGAGAACATGAAGACTTCCTGTGGAAGACTGGCCGACCCTTCTGGTTAGGGTTTGAGAATCTCTGCAGCTCCATTTCGAGTGTGAAACTATCACTCCTAGTGGGGGAATCATTACACCATTACAGCTTATTTTGTGAAGAATCCGAGCAAAGAAAGGAAAGCGCATTTTTATTTGAGTGTTTTCTTTGAAGCATTACCAGTTGGACGAGTTTTTATGGAGGGTTAGAAGTAGCATACTGATTACCACTATCTGGGCGCGGTTTAAGAAGACGATTCATCAAGGCAAGGTTGGGTATAAGGGAGGTGCGATTCCTAACACCTTCAGCACGGCTATTAGAAGGCTGAAGTGGAGGCATTTGCATATAGAACCCAAAACAACTCTGGGAAAGGCAGAAACGTGGGTGTAAGAAGAGTTATCTGGCCGGCTCTGGGAAAAACGTGATTTCTAGAGGTGGATACGTGGGTCTGTGAAGCATTCTGGGCGCTGCTCTTTCAGTCGAGTTGAGCTTAAATCATTTCCTTCTATTGTTTGGAGCACAGGCAGCCTGCTGGGAGATTCAAGGCATCATTCCTTGCTGCAGTTGTTTGGGCAGAGTCATCACCAAAGACAACTAATCAGGTTCTCATTTAATGTTAAATTTTGTATTTGGAAATGTATTTGATCATAGACAACTCCATCTGTTGTAGTGACTGTCACAACAGTGATGAGAAATGCATTTGGGTTAACTGTTAATGAAATATAAACACTCACAGTAGCATAGTATACATTTTGTTAGTCACAGCTACTTGTGGATGTAAATCATTGAATCTTGCATAATACTGATTTGAACAAGGAATATTTATACATCATTGTAAGGCACTTTATAATATGCATTCAGCCATGAACAACAAGTAAAGAAATTTCATGACTACTCACCAGATGTTTGGTTAAAATACCTCATTGCTGTAGCTGGGTTTGCTCATGTATTTTCTGTCATTGGTAAATGAATTATAAACACTTTGCACATTGAATCAGTCAGTTAGTTTTCCTTCTTGCATATTAGTTTCCATATGAACAGCAAAAACAAAACAAGCCATCATTTACCAGCATCAAAGTGTGGCTAACAAACTGTCTTAAGGAATCCCTATGAGCTCAAGAGCAGAAAATTTATATCATATTCAGCCAGGGTCACTTCAGTGGTGTCAGAGCACCTTTAACAACACCTTTGACAACATGTAACGAGCTCCCTTCAAATCAAATAAACACGAAATTTCCATACCTTCCGGGAAGGCTCTTTACAAGAAATTTATTAGAATTTTGATAGCATGTTTGATCAAATGAAGCAAGCAATGCGTGACAAGGATCTTGGATTACAATTCTATGAGGTGCATATCAAGCCTATTGTCACAAAGAGATGGAACACAATGAACACCTCTCTTCATATGGCTGTCTATGCCCTTAATCCTAAGTGGTACGCACCAAGAGTTGGCCAAATTCTTCCCTTTGAAGATGATGAGGTAATGGTGGGGTTTATGAAGGCCCTTTGTAAGATGTATAGCAATGCAGGAGGAATTTCATTATTATTTTTAGCAAATATTGGGCACAGTTTTTGGCTTATCTCTAGAATTTTGAAAAGTTTCATTGGTAGAATGCCTCCTTTTGAGAAATACCAAGATCTGTTTCAGGGCTATTACCTGCACTACTGTTCTCCTTTAAAGGATTTGAGTCTGTTCTGGAGGGGGAAGGCTGTGAAACTGGTAAAATGTTTCTCACTCTCTAGGGATTGCCACTACCTGTAGTATTGATTGAGTAGGCGAGAAGGGATATACATTTCAAATTTTCAAGGTTCCAATAACCATAGCTGCTTCATCAAATGAAGCAGATGTAGGTAGGCTGCAGGAGAACTTCTTTGAGTTGATTTTCCTTCAACCGGATTACAAGCTGGACTTACCTGCCCAATGATACTCTTCTATCTAAAGATTTTATCAGACATTTACTGTTCTAATTGATATTTACAGCCAATGAATTAGGTGCTTGATTTGGAGTTGGTAAAATAAGGTCTTCCTTATCTATATAGAAAAAGGAACAAGAAAAATCAGACTATTAAATCATTTGGACAAACTTATCAGGGGAAATTCACCAGAATAAGCAACCATATTTTGTATTGATTTTCTGGTCCATTTTCTTAGGTCAGGAAGCCCTGTTGTAATATGAAGTTTTCTAGCACCATTTTATATTAGAATGTTTTATTGCTTGTCAAGACC
This sequence comes from Sequoia sempervirens, assembly GCA_007258455.2. Classification (NCBI taxonomy): domain Eukaryota; kingdom Viridiplantae; phylum Streptophyta; class Pinopsida; order Cupressales; family Cupressaceae; genus Sequoia; species Sequoia sempervirens. The sequence continues at coordinate 12,147 of VDFB02373307.1, forward strand.
TCTTTGTATTTGCTATTTATTGAACTTATACATTGTGTTTTAACTTTTAACTTTTAAGAAGAAAAAATAATACTTGTGTAATATGCTCTCATTATAACACTAAATTGACTAGGTGTTAGCCCAGGTCAACGTTTCCAATTCCAACTATTCTACATGCTCACCTAAGCTCAATTATTAACCTTTGTAATCTATTCTTGTAATCCTATCTGATAGAGAGATTTTGTATTGGCTTGATGAGTCAATTATAGATAGTTACTTATAAAGTTAAATACAACCATTCTGTGTCATGATGAAGGGACAAGAAAAGAATATTGGACTTAAAGTTCTCTTTCCAGTTTTATGTCAGATTTACAACATATTTCTTTGTTGATTCCAATTTTTTCTAATTTACAGATGGCAAGAATCTGTAGATCGTTTTGAACATGTGTTTGATCAGACTCAAAGAGGCTCAAAATCAAGATTGACTGGCATTCCAGTTCACTATCTCTCAGGGAACCATGATATTGGTTATGCGGGGTTTCATTCCTACAAACCAGAGGTGTGTTTACTTGAGTTCAAACTTTTTCTACTTTGAACGCTTGTAGCTATTGTATCTGAGGTATAATGTTTTTTAAATTCTATTCAATAACAGTTCAATTTAAAAGTATTAGGCATCAATTTTGAACTTAAGGATCTTCTTATATGTTCCAATGGTAGTTAACCTGTTTATCTTGCAAGAATCTCTCGTCATATGATTGCATGCACTACAAGGAATGACAGATATGAGGGAGCTCTCTTAATTTATAGTGCTGATGTACCATGTTTATACTTGTTTTTGGAGAATCCTGCCATGTAATTTGATCTCCAGTGTTCCTTATCTTATCTCAATAGGTTATTGAACGATTTGAGAAAGTGTATGGAGAGACTAATTATCGGATGAAGATTGGGAGTGTGGAATTTGTTGTCGTTAATGCTCAGACTCTTGATGGTAACATTTCTTTGTGCTTGGTATCATCAGTTATTCCTAATTTAAGTGCAACAATAAACCATAATTGCAACAATTTTAAGACAAATTTCTGGTTGATTCACATGAAAGTAAAGTTTGAGTTTCACTCTTATTGATTTTGCAGCAAGGCTAAGTAATTAGGAGATGAGTACTGGCCAAACACATGGATCCTGAAAAAATGAACTTTAGGAACGTGTGTTTACAACACAATTAATCTGTTAATCATGTCACCAGAAGATTATCCTAACAATAAACCAATTATATTGATGGAACAGTTGGCTTTTTCCTGGCTGCAGTTCTGAATGCTTTAGTTAGTGAAGGAGAGGATCTCCGAGTTCTCATCTAATGTGAAGGCTTCAAACCAGCTCTTTATCCTGAAGGAGAGGACCTACGAGTTCTCATCTAAGTATATATTGAACATAAATTCTTTTTCAAACAGCAAAAAGCTTGGAATTCATCGAGGAAAAATCTCCATATCCATTGGGCCACTGATTTCAATTCTATTTGTAACTACCTTAATTATGATGATATGCCCTTCTATGGAATTATGTTGATACACAAGTTTTGTTTAGTCTTGAGAAGTGTGGAGTCAATTCAGGAATGAAGTGCTCTCCTTGCCAATATAGTAATTCTTGGGAAAATTGATCCGTAAATGCAGGGCAGCTATGCTGCACTTTGGGTACATCGCGTATGGATTTAAAGTGAGATTCTCCCAAACTACTTTTATGTGCATCTAACCATCTATAATGGCTGCCAGTCTGCATGACATATGCATTAAAGGACTAAAATAGAAAACATCTCAAATGTGGAAAACAACTCACATCACACACTCACAAACACGCAACATAGTTTAACTTTAGAGAAACCCTCAAATGGAAACTCCAGGAAGAGTTAGCTATGCTCGTGTCACTAATGTCATGCATGTTTACATTGTTCTTCAATTGTCATTGCCTTATTAGGTAATAGTTGCGGTTTATTTTACTAGGTCCTCTTGGAACCCCCTTTGTACTTTTATGGATCTGGTTTGGAGTTGGGTCTAGAGATGGTATGGCATTGGGTTCACCTAGGGTCTTGCCTAGGCACCCTAGGTTCTTGGTGGGACCTTGGGTGAACTTGAGCCAAACTCAAGCAAACCCAAGGGTTGCCCCCAGACCCCACGAGTGTCACTGCCCCTTGACCCTACTGGGGGTGTTATCCCCAAGGTTCCTAGGTAAGACGCTAGGTGAACTCAAGGTGAACCCAAGGGTGGCCCCTAGACCTTGTTGGGAGCATTGCCCCCAGATTGCCACAAGGGGCACTGTCCCTCAACCCATTGGGGTCTCCACTCCTAGAGCCCCACTAGTTATTGGGGTCTCTTGTCACATAAGAAACTTGATTACAAGGATGAGGTGATGAGGAATTGGGATCTAACTCTTGAGTGTGCTGATATAGATGTTACTATTGCACAACTTACAAAATATCTCTTTAGATGAGGTAGCTTCTACATATGACATGGCTAGTGGAAGTGGCATTGTAACTGATTTTGGTTCAAATGAAATTGAACCAAATGTTGACTTTGATGCTCTCGATGAAGAGCACTATGAAGATTATTGAATATTGATTGTAATTTTAATTGTGTATTGACATTTTACAAGTCATTGAATTATGAACTTATGAGTCTTTTCATTTTTGCAAATTATGAGATATTTAAATATTTTGTGTATTGGCAATTATAACTATCACTGTTTTCACATTTTTTTTTATATATATATATATTGTTGGCATTTCAATTAGCACCTCTGGAGTGCTTATTGGAAATGGTTAGCTATTGCAAGTGTTATAGTACTGTTCCTTCGGATTATAGAGAGGAAGATCCCTCTTTGTTGATGTTATGCGTAAAAAAGTACTAAGGTTCCTATCTTTTTTACTTAGCGGTAGGACACAAGGGTGCACAAACACAATGCGCCGTAGCTAAGCTTTTCTCTGGTTTTTGCAGATCTTAACTACGACTAAATTAGCTTTTAATCTATCCTATCTCCCCAAGATAAACAGAGCATGAGGGCATAGGAGCGGGAATGGATTGGTTGGATCACTTGAATTTGCCATCTCCTTAGAATATGGCCGAGGCTCTAAACTCTTAGATATACACTGGGATAAGGTTTTATGCAAGCGAACACTCATTACGGTAAGTTGGATCTAAGACTTGCCAAGGAGGGGGAACCCCTGTCCGAGGTATAGGCTAAGAAACAACTTACTAGAAACAACAAATCACGATGATTTGGCTAACAAACTTGCTGAGGAGGAGGAACCCTTGTCCGAAGTGTAGGTTGAAAGACAATTCATTAAACAACATCACACAATTACTGTTAGTGACAAAATATCCAAGGAGGAGGAACCCCTATCCAAGGAGGAGATTGAAACAACAAGCTATTAACACAAAATGTTGAAAGAACTCAAATATTTGGATCAAAATGCAAGCGCCTTCTGATTCTCTTCAAATTTCATCAACGAGTTACAAAGAATTGGGACATGCAAAGGCACGAAATCATGCACAATGGCTCATCAAACCAATTAACTCTCATCCAAGAGTGAACAAATAATCACTTTCAAACTTGTTGGCAACAATGGCACAACAATTTTGCATAGTAAGTAAAGGTTAACAAATAATGAGCCCAAGGCTCTTATTTATAGAACTCAAAGGAGTAGTCAACTCTAAAATCTCCTTGAGTTAACAATCAATTCTTGCCAATCAGCAGGATTTGTTCCTATGTCTAAAAGTAGGTGAGCAATTAGTTAATTGGAAATCTACTTCAGTTAACTAAAACTAAACAAAGAGTCAACTGGAAACTACTTCAGTTGACTGAAACTAAACTAAAGGTGAACTTTATTACAAAGTGTGCCTCCAAAATAAACATCCATATTTAGTGGAGATTTGAGATCCACAAATTATGGAAGTTAAATTAGACATCCTTAATTAGTGGGATTTGACATGCATGATTTGTGGGACGTGGAGTTAACTTGGAAAGGGGCATCAAGTTAACTTCAGTCTCATTAATGCTACTTTGGAGGGTAGGACGTCCTTCTTGAGATGCTTTTACAATTCACCATTGGTCAATAGTGTCTCTATCCATTCGTTGACTTTCTCAGCCGTAGGGTAATTAATGCTTTGCAAGATGATGATGTGGCGCTTTAGCATTACTTCGCCCGTCACAAGCTGCTGCTGAAAGTCAATGCACTTGGCGGCTAAGTCATCTAACTTGGTAGACAAGGCTGCCACTTTGGCCAACTTACAACCATTTGGATCATCAAGGAAGGTGCTGCGGATGAAATCTCAGAATTGATTTTGCACTGTAACTAGCTCAATGTATTCTCCTCCCTCGTGCTGATATTCTATGTGAGGGAAGGATATTACCAACATTCTTGCAAAGTTGATAATATTTGCGACGACCAGTCGGTAGTCAATCAGCTCTACGGAATTGGCATCATAGGCTTTCACCTTATATGCCAGCTATTCTTTCCAAGCAAAAAGGTGTTGCTTATTTTCCTCAGAGAAGACTGATTGATATGCAAATTGCAAGTCTGCAATTGTGACTTCATCGCCTGGCCTCTTTTTTGCTATCTTTTCCTCCGAATGCTAAATCTCTGCGCAGAGTCCTGTGCTTTATCCTTTAACTGGTATAGATTCTCCATTATACATTGTCCTCTAAGAACAAATTCCTCCACTTGATCTCTCAAGTGTTTTCCATATGTCATCAACTAATGATGGTTTTGCTCTGCGGGAAGATCTAGCAATTCCTGTGGTAAGGCTGAGACGTTCGGGGTGCCATGCATTAAGCTACAAATGTACATTCTCAACTGTTGATTTGCAGCCTTTAAGGCTGCTTTGTCCTTTCCATCCTTAGCCATCCTTTCTTGGACGCTCACTGAGGCAATTCTGAGGAGGTCTACCTCCACTTGACGTGTGGTCTTTCCGAGGTTGAGTTTGGACAATGTGAAGTCCTCAACTTGTACCTTATGTATGTTTCTATGCTCAGGCGGGGTAGCAGTCTCTATGATGAACTCATGCTCTGCGTTCCTCTCCACATGTACTTGCTTCTTCAATTTCTTTGCCGACATGGCTTGTGGGACATGATTGAACTCTGTGAAGTCAAGCTCATATGATGGCCTTTCCCTCTTCCTTCCTAGGAAACCCTCAAGCCAGATAGGATCCCGACTAGCCTCATTGGAAGGAGGAATGTTGGGCCCCTGAATGCCCGATGAGTGAGATTGTGTTGGAGTGACGTCTCTTGGTGGAGAGTCCAAGTCCATGGGGACTTGTGACTGCTGTGATGGTGGTGATGTAGGTGGCTCTGTCTCTATTACAGGCACCGTTTCTGTTGCTGCTGCTTCTGCTATTGGCTCTGTCTTTGCAGCGACTCTCTCAATCACTAGTTTGGGGGCAGCAATTCCCATGACTATCTCGAGTGTGTGTGTGGTTGTCTCCACATGTAACCCCTATGTTCTTCCCCTCGTGTGTCTTGACATCCACATCCCTTTGGGAGGATTGCTCCATTGCTTCTGCCTGGGCTTCTTCCTTGATGTGGATTGAACCTGTGGCAACTCTGTTCTGGGAAGTACTACCTTCCTTGTCCTCTTGCTGTCTAGGTAGAGTTGACTGTTTCTGACAACTCTACTCGTTCTCTCCTCTATAGATGGGTTTTCTTTTGCATACCAATCCACTCTTTCGAGTGGTTGTGAGTCCACTGAATCTACAAAGAACGAGGGGAGAATGACTTCCCCTTCATCATCAGATAGGTCCTCAATGTCTTCTGACATAAAGTTAGCAATTTGTGAGAGCCTAAACCGGCAATAGTTCCTTCTTTGCACTTCATACTCATCGTCACAATTGACCCAGTAATCTTCCATAGAAGGTTCATGTGATGAGCGTTGCTCAAGATGCACTGCATAGAGGCCTTTGGGATCATATGACCTCTCAATAAGGTATTTGAGATTGAGTCTCACTGCTTGTTGGAACTATAAATTTCTGAGCTTTTTCGCATGTTTGCCATAACCTTAAGTTTCCATTGGAATCCTTTTAATAAATGTAGGGGTTTATTTTCATATCATTTTGCTCATATTTTGTCCATGTTTCCCATCAAATCCATTGAGTCACGCATCTTTTGCACTCTGGTGCCTATCGGCGTGAGTTCATTAGGCTCTCCCTAATCCATGTTGTGTCTTCTGCTAGCAAAACGTCTGTGTTGCCTATCGGCAAGACGTTTTAATGTCATGGTGACTGAATTTCATTCACTGGCAGTTATCGGCATAACAGTTTCATCATCTCGGCAATGGGAGTGTTCATATCGGTATAAGTCAGGATCATCGGTGTAATGCTTCATCGAACGCATCATGTTTCACCGACCCATGTTTGAAAGACACATATCGGCATAGGATTCATATTCGGGTTAAGGTCATAGCGAAATATGAATGAGTTGTCAAAAGGCATATCAAAGGTTCTATCGGCAAAGGATTGAGGCATCGATATAACGTCATGGTGATCTCCACATGTCATACCGACCGTGCACAAGTATTCATTTCGGCCAAATTGATGAATATCGGCATAAGGTCACAGTGAAAAAATTTTGTCTCTCTGAGTGGCGCATGTGGAAATGTTTCAGCCAAGCCAAAGGTTTTCGGCAGGTGGTCTTGGCGATTGAGCATTGTCTTACCGACTGGCGATGAGGAATGTACATCGGTGAGACTAAAGTATATCGGAGTAGTGTCTTGCCGATAAGATGTGAAGGGGGTCATCAGCGACAGGTGGACTCAGTCGGTAAGAAAACCAAAATGTCTTGGCGATCTATGGAGAGGTGGTCTTTGGCGAGAGTTTCAACGAAATCAGGGTGTTTCACCGATAGAGCACATCGGGATAAGTCTTAGCGAATGAGATGAAGAAATGGGTTCGGTGTAACTTTTGGCATCGGTATGAGTCTCTTCGAAGGCTCATTGTCTTGCTGATGAATGGCTTCATCGGTAAGACTTATTTCAGTCGGTAGGAAAACTTGGCGAGGTGCCCGGTCTCACCGATCGAGCATAGGGGGACTTTGTCGGCAGGAGTTTACTGTTGTCTTGGCGACTCGGGAGATAAAGGAACTTTCGGCAGAACAAGGTGGATTCTCTATAAGGTCTTCCCGACACCATTAAGTTATAGCGACAGTGAGTTAGAACAAGGTGCATTTCGGTGAGAGGCTCCTTGAGTCTCGGCGAATGGAAGGCACAAGAAGTACATATCGGCAAAACGTATTGTAATCTCTGTGATATCTCACCGACCCAGATGAGCTATAACGAATGCGAAGACGAAACTGAAAGGGAATAAAAGAATACTATATGGCTTCATTGTGACAAACGGAATGCTACAGCGACACGCAGGAGACAAATGGGGTTTTCGATATGATGTCTTCACGACTCGGATGTGTTACGGTGAGGCACAGAAGACCAAAGGGATGATCAGCGATATTGTTGCCTTCGGCATACTCACGGGGATGTTACAGCGAATGATTGATGAAGTCTTATGCACTATGGCTGACATGAAAATTCCTAATTGCAACTGTTTGTCGATATTGGAATATGAAACGATGTTCCTATTCGGATACTGATGTATAAATAATCACTCTCAATTGTAAATGAAGTAGTAGGTAAAACAGTAGGATAGAATAGATACAGTTTAGAGGAACACAATGTTTCGCAAAAAATGAGATTATGTTGCATATGTAAAATCATGGAGATATCAATGGAAGTCTTTTGATGTGTTGCAATTGTTTTTGGTATCAGTTGTTGGTCGTGTTTATTGAAAATATTATCGAAGTTGTCTCCAATTGTGATGTTCTCTGATTGTTTGAATTGGTGTAACAAGTTTACCTCCAGTTTGTCAGTACACATTTGCTGTAACTGTGTGATCAATTAATTGGTTCTTTCCAGTAAAGATTAAATCCTCTAAGTTGATCATAGTAATTAGAAGATATCAATTGGATCATTTAAGAAGAACTCGGTAATTATAATCTTGCATGTTTATGCAAGCTATAAACCAAATCATATGCTAAACAGCTTGAATTCTTGCCAGAACAGAGTACTTATCTCAGATTTCTCTTGACTCCGCATACCCTATAAGGCACTGGTCTCACCATTCACATCATTCAGTCTCATTCATATTTTTTTACATCTGTTAGTTGAGCATATTAGGATTTAGTCTTCATTTTAGTATAAAATTTATTCCAAGTTTGATCCATTTTGTCCACTTCCATATGCCATTGTGGATAAATTGTTGTAGGAAGGAAGATCATAGGTTAAGTTTGCTTCATCCGTTATAGGTACACTCACCTAGGTCTAGCAGCACTTGAAGAGTAGAAGGTTTAATTATTTCAAACCTTGTTCTGTTACCCTAAAACGTACCAAGAGATTGGCAACCTCTTGAGGTATCCTTGCCTGCGTTTTTGAGAGCTAACAACCGTTTCTTGACTCATGAACTTGGCATCTGCCACTATTCTACATCTATAGAGTCACATCTGAATGGGACAGTTTGCAACTGTCTTCTTCTTCAGGCGTAGGTGAGTGTGAAATTCGGCCAACTGCCTGAGGAATTCCATGAAGACTACCCTATCTGAAGGGTAGCGTGGCATCATGGCAGGATGACCATTGTAACCATACACCTGTATGTAGGTGAAGGTGGGGAATTGGATAAACCAATCCGCCCAATCCACCATTGCCTCCTTGGCTGTTGGTGATATACGCACGTGCATCTCATGGTCGAGGTCTCGTACCGTGTGCATAGTGAAGAGATCACTTGTCCGTTTGAAGTGTCATTCCGCTTGAGTAAACTCAAGACGTGAAAAGTGTTCATGGATCTTTTGCACACCTAATTTTACCCACATTGTTTAGTGTCTTGAATTCGCCTTGGAAGGCAATCAGGTATTACCAGGTAGGAACACTTGTGGAACCTATAAGCCTCTAGAAACCTGGCAATCTGTTGGTGGAGTGTGTCGCTGATCAGGGTGGCCCAGTTGTAATGTTCTCTTTTGCTAATAATCTTGGCAATGATGTAGTACATCCATGACTGAAACTAATTGCCCTCTTCGTGTCCATTGATTCTCTTGATTAGAGTGATCAACACTGCTTACTCGTCTCTGAATTCTCCTCATCCAACCAATTTAGGCAAGTTGGTCTTTTTCACTTTCAACCATCTTTCTGCCATTATTCCTTGGCATTTATCCTTGGCTGCCTCAAATGCTCTTTCGCATTTTGTCACTGATATGACCACATTGGTAGGGCATGGAGGAATGTCCTTTGGCTTCAAACTGCAGATTACCCTCCCATCCACTGATTGGATTTCTCTCGTGGTAGGATTGTAATGCTTAATGCAAGCGATTACAAGCTCCACACTCTGTAATGTAATGGGGATGGATGCAGCCTGAAGCAACCTGAATTCTTCTATGTTCTGTAATGTGATTTGATTCATGCCCTCCAAATCTTTTGAATCTACCATTGGGTTCTTTTGATGTAAGTCTGTGTCAGTTGTTTTTAGGAAATCATGGTTCAAGGCTGTCTTGGTCTTGCATTGCACCTGGGAGTATTGCATCCTGAAAAGATTGACTGTGCACATGACCTTGTTCTGACAATTTTTGAAAACCCCTAAAAATAGCGCCTGCCGAGAAGTATTTTTCCGAAAAAATATGGCACATGGGTTTTGTTCGTGCTTCAATGCTGAACAAACCTAGTTCCTCGGATTTTTGATCCTGAGACTTTTTCGGAAAAACCCCCAAAAATAGGGGCAACAAGTTTGTTGTTTCTGGAAAATTTGACAAGATGGATTTTACTGGAAAATTATCCTAATCACACCTAGTTGGTTAGATCTGTGGTAGCCTACTAAGTTCTATGATATGCAAGAAAACCTAAGACAAGAAAAGAGGAAGTAGACAAGAGGTGGATTGGAAGTTATTAGCTGTCTTCCTGAGAATCTGCCTCTGAATTCAACCTCTGAGAAGAAATCTCCTTATGTCTCTGATCTTCAAAAAATACTGAAGAACGATAAAAAGCCTTTGCTAGATCTTGAAAAGACGTCCTTGAGAGCAATTTGCTTTTTTGATCTTCAACCTGCAAAAGAAATAATGAAAAAGGGACACCTAGAGTTGATTTATATTGATTCAAGCTTGAATCCCTGAAGTTTGGGTGCCAACTCATGTCTTAAGCCTGATTTGGCCTGATCTGGAGTTCAAAAGTTGATTTCCACTAATCGTGGGGTTATTTGGCCAAGTTTGCCTCCAAAATATCTTAACTGAAGTCAACAAACCTTGCCTTGACTATTTTAGGTGTCCATTTTGAGTTTGAGCACTTTTTCACTATTTTTCCAGGCTGAAGTGCCTCTGTTTGATCCTTGCTCTTGATTGTTTAGTTGATCTCTGGCAGCTGCTGACGAATTTTTTGTTGAGATAGAACCATCCTGAAGAGGTATGCCTGGAAGCAATCATGCTAAAAACCTGAGTTTGAGGCTCCAGATTAAAGGGTGCCTTTCTCTAGTAGGGGCGCTTTTAGTCCCGACTTAGTCAATTTTCATGACTGTTCTTCGTTTTCATCATTTCAGATTCTCCATGCTTCGATCTGATATCACCATTGAATGACAAGTCCGATGACTTAGCTTGATGATTTACTAGATGACCAGTTCAATCCTGGAGAGGATGACTAGTATCTCAGCTCTTGAAGGTTTGTTTAGTTCCTTCAAATCCAATGGCGCCCCTGGGCAATAGGGGCACTTTTGACTTGTTGATTGATTATATTTGTGCTGTGAACTGCCTTAGTTTGATCTTTTTCATCAGTTGATTGAGTTGTTTGTTGCCATCGCCGATGGTTTTGTTCTCGAGATCAATCGAAGGAGAGGAGGTCATCCTGGAGGTCACTGGACGAACAGACTGTATCGGGGTGCCAAAAAGACTGGGCGCCTTTCTTCAGTAGAGGCGCTTTTCCCTTGGTACTTAGCCATTTTCTCACGCTCTTCATTTAGTCTCTCCTTTGGCGTTTTCAACTTGATCTCAGCCTCTGACTGTTTGGCAGGTCCTGTGAACGTGCTATCGGATTGATCGCGAAGCTAGAAGAGAGTTAAACAAATGCCTTGTATAAAGCAATTGTTAATAACTTCATCAGGTGCCTTGAATCTAAGGGTGCCCTTGGCCAGAAGGGGCGTTTTTGCCTTGAAGCTCACTGATTTATCTTCTATCTTGTATTCTTTGACGATTAGCCGTAGACGTTGTTTGATTTGTCTCGCAGGCTGGCTAACAGGTTCACTGCAAAGTTGGGCTGGAGCTGAAGAGATCTCACGAAGACAAGCTTCTTCAAAAATGACATCTGCATCATCTCATTCAAGGGCGCCTTTCTTCAGCAGGGGTGCCTTTTGACTACTTGGACTGGATTTCTTCCTTGGTAGCAAGATGTGGTTTTCCAGAGTTAGCCAAATTTTGGCCTCTTTCAGTTTCCAGAATCTCCTCCATCAAATGACATCTTTTTTATTCTTTTCCACCATGGTTGCGTTGTTGAAGCTTTTGAAGCTTAGCTTTCAGCACCTGGTATTGGTCAATCTGCCATTAATGGCTGCGGAGCTC